>OY730479.1:63292733-63892733 GCA_963422695.1 Xylophagus ater | reverse complement strand
GATAATCTTTTCGATTTGGAAGACTGTAAAGAAATACTCTCTCATCATGTCGATGATAGATAGTAGTAAAAATATACAGACTTGCTTACATTTGTCATTTAGATATGAATTTTATATCTTTTAATTTTAAGTATATTCTTCCTTCTTGTGTTTGTTTCTATTTTTATTTTAATTATGATTTAACTAAATGAAAAACTATGTCGTGTTTGATTACTCGTTAAAAACAAATTTGAAAACTGGCAAACTGCTGAATGTTGATTAACCATCGTTTTTATAAGAAAATGTAGTAGACTTTTTTAGTTTTTTTAAAAGGAAAATGTAAATTATAGGACAATTTTTTCTGCTGAACCGAACCATAAACCAATAGAAAAATTTCGGTTTATGGTTCGGTTCAAGTATTAATTTTAAAAGTGGTTTGGTTTTGGTTTGGTTCGACCGAATCATTTTAAAAGTGGTTTGGTTTTAGTTTTGGTTTTTGTTCGGAAAATTTCGATGGTTCAGTGGTTTTGGTTCGGTTCAAAGAAACCGAATCTCTGGAGAAAATGAATTTTCTTCATATTTTTTTTTTTCCTAAATTTTTCCAATATTTTAATATAAGCTAAAAAGTTCGGCCAATCAGTTGTCCAAATTTTTAATATAAGCTAAAAAGTTCGGCCAATCAGTTGTCCAAATTTTTAATACAAGCTAAAAAGTTCGGCCAATCAGTTGTCCAAATTTTTAATATAAGCTAAAAAGTTCGGCCAAACAGTTGTCCAAATTTTTAATATAAGCTAAAAAGTTCGGCCAATCAGTTGTCCAAATTTTTAATACAAGCTAAAAAGTTCGGCCAAACAGTTGTCCAAATTTTTAATACAAGCTAAAAAGCTTATGTGAAATGAGAAGAGAGCCTTCACTTATGTTTTCAGATACAGATTTAAAGCTTTTCTTTTGCTTCATTTTAGGTACTTTAGTCAAATGGAACCACATCGATTTTATAAGAAATCCAGATGACGATGTACGACGATATCTTCTTCATCCTAAACTTTTAGGTTTTTCGTATTTTTGATGAATTGGGATGTAAATATTTTATTTAAAAGAAAAAATTGTTTTTTTTTACGATTAAATCTTCAATCTTCTTAATCATGAAGTTTTTCCGGTTATTTTCAAAGAAATTCTCATCTTATATATATATTCGGATCGTTCCACAGTGTTAAATCATTGATTTTCTGATAGCTTTATTGTCTTGTGACTTTAAAATTTTCCAATGAATCTCCATTTGTCGATGTCTCATTGCATTCTTGTCCTGTATCCCATTCTGCTTCATTTATGGTCAAGTTCAACAACAGTTCTATAGCTATGCGTCAGAGCTTTACAGTAAAAATGACATCATATTGCGGCAGAGCCTAATAAAAATACATTAGAAAGGATGTCATGAGGAAAAAATTTTCAAACAAAACGAAAGAGACAAACTACTTTTAGAAATATATATTTGAGATTTATTATTGAAAGAAAAACAAGAAGTTTTCTTACTAGCCATTCTCTCTAAAAGAAAGGAAATTTTTTGCAGTTGTTGACTGGATAACTTTTAAAAATTATCCTCTTTTTTTTCCAAGAACTCCACCGACCCACTACCATCAATATCTTTCTCGTTTCAATTAATTATCGCTATCTCTCTTTTTTTCTTCTTTTTGGCAAGTCTTATATTTGAAAAGATCATTTACCTTATGGCATGCACGTACTGGTTTTTACAAGGTCGTTCGTTGAAAAAATCGCTGACGTCAGCTGAAAAATTTTTACAATCAACAAAAAGAAAACTGTCAAAAATTTAGGTAGATATTCTTTGAATAAAGGTGGTAGTAGCAACTCCATAAAATCTTTGGAATACGAAGAAGAAAATTAACAAAAAAAATATATACTATATATATGGAGAATAAGAAACTACCAGAAAATCGAAAAGAGTATAAGAAACCAGATAAAAATATGGTGTTCCAAAAACTTATGTCTATGTATTATAATCTTTATTTCTTTTTGCAGGTTCTTGAAATGGACCTCGAAATCGTTCGATGACTTGCATACTATATCACTCATGACTGCGCGTAGCACTTTCCTGCTTCCTAATCCTCTTTGCTCCACATACAAGGTGGTGGTTTTTTTTTTTTTTTTTAAAGATTAGAATGATTTTTGCACGATATACGACTTCTTATGAAGTTAATCCATACAGGAAAAAAAAAAAAAGAAAAGTAAATGAAGAAGACATGAAGAGGTCAAAGAAATCAGATCATATTCGTTGGAGTTTCTTTTTTCATGTTGGAATATAATTAAATGAAAAAAAAAACGTACTTTTTTATTTTAATTGTTCTTTCGATCATCATACTTTTATCCGTTAAGATTTTTAAAATTTTAATTATGAATTTTAAAATGATCTTATTTAAAATTCATTTAAATTAAAGAAGAAGAAGAAAAAAAAATCCATAATTTCGAAATGAATCCCACGCGCAAAAATTTCACACTTGAGAATTGATATAGCAGAAACGGGAACACGGATAAGATGTCTTATTGAAAGATCACCTCGGAACACGCTTTCTTGATTATATACACCTTTTGTAAATAGTATATGGAGCTTCCTTTCTTAGAGTACAAGAAAAAAAAAACCAAAAAAAAAAAAAAAAAATTAAGTAGGTAACCAACCTTTCAACGTTAATTATGCCAGTTAAAAGATCAGTTTGACTGCGCAATCCCCTAAAGATTTTCGAACCAACGAACAAAAAAAAAACCTTTTTTTTCCAAGATGAATTAATTAGAACGTTTTTTTTGTGGTTTGAGTTTGATTTTTGGATCACGGAGTGTGTCATAGATCTATCTACTCTCATCTGTTTGGATTTGGATGTGTCCATTCTCTGTTTAAGCCTTAAACAATTTCAATTAGCATAATGTTAATTATCATAGTTTTTGATGGTGTTTAAACTTGAAATCCAGCATTTTTAATAAACTCTATGGTATAGAATACAGAGATTTGGTTTGGTAACACTTCGAAATGAACATAGGACCATAAGTAAAGATACTAGATATTTAAATTTTTGTATACGTCTGTATATGCATATGATCACTCAAAAACTTGTGTTTCTAAAATAAAATCTCAATATAAATATTCTGACAAGATCAGTTATAGAAGGTGGAAAAACAAAGTCGGCAGTCTTTGGTGGAATTGTTTTTGAAGAACCAAAGATTCCTTCTTTTTTTGTACATTTTTTTGTATATAGTATCTTTCGGCAATTGTTAAGATCTTGTCTTCAGTTTTTGCTTAAACGATAAACTCAATTACTGCTACTATTTTGCTGGTCGCAGGGCTATAGTTGGAACTGAACACGACAAGAATACTTGAAGAGAAAATCAGAAAATTAGTCAAATCCTCAAAGAAATATACCAGTCTATATAGAAATGCAAATTCAACTGAAAATTGAGCTGTCGTTAGACTTAAAATAATTAAAAAAAATTGATGTGTTCTTATACCCCGTCAATAGTGATATTGAACGGCCGGAAATACCGGTATTTTTGTATTACTTTTATCGATCAAATATCAGTATACCGGTATTACCTCAGCCATAGTGATAATACACTAAGAAGTAACAGACACGTAGTGAGGACTTTCAAAATGACTATAAACCGATTTTAGTATTCTATATGTTGTTTTTTTGTTGTTGGTGTTGCAAACAAGTTATTTTTTAAGACATTTTTCTAGTCACTAGTGAATTAAAATGTTTGAATTGAGAAAAAAAAAGGAAACCTAAAATGTTTGCATAATTCTTTTTGTACAATAAAAATCTTAAGGAATTATATTCTTTTTTATCACATGCAAAAAAAAAAAGAGAATAAATGAAGAACATTGAAGGCTCTGTAAAAGATTTTTATATAAGTTCTGATTTCATTTCTAGACAGAGAAGAGTTAGCCAGTCATTCACAGTCATCCACCTCTTGACATTGAATTTAAAAATAATAGACGGTAAAATGAGAAGAAATAAATTTAAAATTAAATATAAAAATAAAAAAGAAATGAAAAGAAACGGAAAATAAAAGAAAAAATAAAATGAAGAAAATTATTCAAGCTTTTAGGATGACGTTTTGCGCGAATTGCACACAGAAATACCTGGTGTGTGTTTTTTTTTTTGTATAATCTTTTTATATTTATCATCGTTTTTAGTTTTTTTTTTTTCGTTTCCTTTTGAGATACTCTCAACTTCCAGTAATTTAAACCCACGCGTTTAATTTGTGCACTAAAAACTTGATCTTAGCAATTCAATCAACTCAAGTTTTGATTTTCTTAAATCAACTTTCTGGATATAAATGCTCTAGCAGATGTTTCTGTGTCCCAGGAGTTGCCGAATTTAACATTATAATTGACAACGAATACCTTTATTTTAGTATTTATAATAAAGGCTGTAAATACATGTATTTTTATACCACACAAAGTCTTTTCACACATATTAATAAAGAGATATCTGGTTGACAGACTGAAAATCTGTGCCGCATTCGAAGAATTCTAGTGTATTGTATGCTTTTTGATCACACAAAAACTTTTTTAATGAAGTGGCATGGTATGCAGACTGCAAAATGTGTGACCAAATCAGAATTTAAGTTAAGAACTCTGTTTATTGTTGCTTTTTGGTAATACCACAGAGTATACATCTTCAATCTGCAAAGCATGGCATCTCATTAATGGCATTTGTAAAAAAAAAGACTCTGTATGATATATTTAAAGTTTTTCTTACAAATACTATTAATGAGATGCCATGCTTGGCAGACTGTCGTGCTACGTTTCGTACAGTTTGGTACAGCTTCACCTTTAATTTGATAACTTTGTAATATAACCTTTGCCATTCTATAATCATATATTTTTTCTGGTCCCGGTATTCATCAAAACTGCTGATATTGGAATCTAGGAAAAAAAAACAAAGACAAAAATGCATTATTATTTATTATATTTTTTAAAAAATTAAAATATTAAAAATAGAATTTGAACAAAAACAACAACCTGGGAATGAGATCATAACCTACAATCCGATTTCTATCCAAGTATATTGAATACCGGTTGATTTGACTGCATATCTCGTTGCGGATTATTTGAATCGATTTATTGTACAATTTATTAGAAGAAAAGTGAGCAAAACATAATTTTCTACATTCCAATGTCTTATAGAGTTCATGTGTAACAAAAAAAAAAGACATGTAAAAACTGTAGCGATATCTCTTTAACCAACATAAGAAGAAGGCATATGCAATACAAAACTTGTGCATAGCAACAGGAGATGGTTTTTATTTTGTTCGTTACGAAGCCATTGGTTACTTACAATCATGATGATGATGATGGTGACGCTATATAATACATTTGATGGTATATTACATTCCAGTGGTTATATATTATAGATATTTGTCTCTACTCTATAATATTCTTCTCATTCATATACGAATCTGTCTTTTGGAGATTTTTAATCTTGGTGTGCCCACATTTAAATCAACTAACACTTCTGGATGAGATAAATATTGGATTTTGGAATAGTAATTGCAACAACTAAGATGCATTTTGCTCATTTTTTAAATTTATCTTCATCATCATCATCATCATTGGCATCACCAATCCATTTCATATTAATGTGGAGATAAAATCTCCAATAGTTGAAAGCCACTTAGTTACAAGAAGAAGAAAAAAAAGAAAATAAAATGAAACGCTTCGGTGGATTTTAATTTTAGAATCGAAGTCCATTGACTTAAAGTTGATAGAATCAAAAAGGAATTAAGAAGAATATAATTTTGAAGAGGATCTTAAGTATGTTTGCATACGCGTGCAGAAGAGTTGTATCTTTTAGTCATATTTAATAACAAACAAAAACAGACAGACAGACAAATAATAATAATGAAAGAAAAAACTATTGTAAATAGTTTTTCTTGTTTAAATAAATTTTATATTTTAAAGGAAAGAACTTACTAATTTGCTGTAGAATTTTCTAGATCCACTTTCAAAATGCGTGCTTTTAATACGCATCTCAAATATGATTTAATACTATGCAAATGACATTTTCTCGATTTATAGTAGATCGTAGATAATAGGCGTTTCCATTTCCACATTTCAAGTACTTGCAAGTAAGTAGTAGAATGGTAAAAACAATTGATACAAGTTATTGTAACTACTTGAATAAATTTTCAAAAGTTTCCAACCTTTGAACATTTAGTTTTACTTACAAAAAATATTTACTTCATTTGACGTTTGTTGTTTTCAATATTCAAGTATTTGCAAGTATTTGAAGGGTGCAAATGGAAAGCTAAGTGATTTGAATAATGTCATTGAGTCCAGAAGAAATTGAAGTTGATATATATAAAATGTTAAAAATCTTTTAATACGTAAAAATACATATTGAATCCAAACCAGATTTCAAATTGGCTTGAAATGCTGATCGAATTTAATTTCGGTTGACTTAATTTACTGCGTTTTGGTGGCTGTTCTTATGATTTTCATTTGTTTGATAATAAATTTTAATTTTTTATGTTCTCGACTACATTCGAACGCAATTGGGATTCAACATTTTAACCTTCTCTAACCATATACGCGGGTCCAAATTTAGAACCAATCTCGAATATTCGATCTTTCGACTATTCAGGTATGCATCAAATTTAGCATATTTAGACTTAAATGTTATACCAGCGCAAGAGTTCTAAATTAGAAAAATTCGATCGACATTATGCGCAGATACTAATTTAATTAAACAATTTAGGCTTTAATTTATAAACGATTTTAATTTTATGAATTTAGACAAACATTTTTTGTATTAAATTGCAGTTTAGCGCGCCGTCATCACTTAACTTTTCATTTCCCAAATTTGAAGTACGCATAATTTATGGTATTTTTTTAATGAAATTATGCTTAAAATATAAATTATTTAAAAATATAGGCGTTTTAAAAGAACTTTTCAGCTATCCAAGATTTTTTCATGAAAAAGAGTTGTTATTTTCCTACTTTTTTGGTCAATTTCTATGGTAATTGATAAAATTCGGATAAAGTTCTGAAAATTTTTACAAAATTAACTCGGAAAATTTTAAATTTTTCATACAAAACAACATTGTAATATGATTTATGAAAATAAATCAAACGTAATAACGTTTTCTCATAATATATGCGAATTTCTTAGAATGCATACCTTTCAAATTTGCATAAATATAATAAAAAAAATCAACACATTCTTGAGTGCAAAAAAAAACCACGAAATTCGTAGAAAAATTCGAATATGACGAGCATTTCCTCACGTGAACAAAAAATAAAATAAAATATATATCTTTTATTATATGTGCTCGCGTTTATGAACAACAAAATAATGTAATTTTTGCAAGATGCTAAAAAAATTCTAGAACCAAGAATGCGGGAGGTGTTAATTTGTAACAGAAGAAATATTTTCACTTACATACTATATAACAAGCATAGGTTCTGTCCAAGTCAGACAAAAAAAAGAAAAGAAAAGAAAAGTTGATTAGACCAACAATCCTGCTAAATATGTGAAGTCATTGAACTAGGACGTAGTCCCACATCTTTAGTATATAGTAGATTGTAAAAATATTACAGAAATTCCTTTCTACGCTACTGCTGTTTACCATCAGAATGAAATATTGTTTTTTTCAACCAAAAAAAAAAGCATTTAACCTGTACAAGGTAATAACCGCACGATGTATGACGGTTTTCTTGGGTAATTCCAGCATTTTGTGTTTGGCATCGATAATAATTCGTGTCAAATTCATTGGAATTTTGTTGTCCATTGCATAAAATATTTGCTTTTTCGAAATTGGAATGCATACAGAAATTGCGTTTCAATATTTTAAAGTTGTTATTCGATATTAAAAATATTCGCATCCTCTCTCGTTATCGAGCCCAATTTTTTTTAACAGAAATATATCTTCAAAATATGTAGTATGTCATTCAATTTGTAAATTTTGATGTTCAAATTTTGTAATTTGAATTTGAATTTAATTCATTCAAAATACGGAAATCAGACTTCTATAGTTAACTCTTAACTCATGACTTAAGAATTACAAAATACAAAAATGCAATCTTTCAGCTTTTACGGACTATATGTTAAACATATGTAAGCCTAACTCTATAAGAGAGTTAGTTGAAGTTTTCTTTTACGACTGTATCTCAAAAACTGTAGACTACAATAACTATAATTACTTCTTCGGGTATAAGTAAATTTACATTTTATTAAGTTCACATAGTCAGTTTAAAGAGGAATTATGGTTCATAAATTCGATAAATCGGTTAAAAAAAAAAAAGTTTTAAAAATTCATCGAATATAACAATTAAGTTTTATCGGAATGAAGAAATTTTTTAATTAACTTTTTTTTTTAATTATAAGTCAAAGAAATAATAACATACCGGTTCTATTATACAGGGTGACCAGTTCTTAAATATGTACATATCTTCGAGGTGTAAACGACTAGTAACCTTTTGCATTTTGTCTATTTTTTGCGACTATGTTGTTATTAACTTCAGGAACTTTTAGGTAATATTTATAGTAAGAAACAGTCTTGTTACCAGAAGTACTATAAGTTTGAGAAGCACATCTTTAGTTGTTCTACCAGCAATACTGGTAGTTTAGTTTTTTTTAAATAAATATTTCAGTAGCGATTACAGAAAGAAAAGGGTTAAGATTTTATGAAATGAAATAAATATGAAAGAAATATTCAAACGAGTATAATACTTCAAAATGTTGTAAATGCAAAAAAAATAAATAACTTTAAACTCAGTACAACAAAACAAGGTTAAAGTGGCGTCTAAAATATTATCAGAAGAATTATAAAGTGGAAAAAAGCATTTATACGAATGTTGAGAAAGTCTCTTATCATATGTGTAATATGGCACACCAAAAGTACATTAGTAAATTTTTAAAAATGAATTGTTTTATTGTTTAAAGTCGTCGTAATAACATAAAATTAGTTTTTTATATTTGAAAAATGAATAAATTACAAAATCATTAAATTCAATATCAGTTCTATGTTCTGGGCTTTTTGCTTAGAGTTTAATGATTATGAAATTATAATATTTAAAAATGATTTTGACCTTATTTCTAAAAATATTAAATGTGCATATAATTGCTTTAAAATATCTATTTTATCAGTAAGACAGGAACTGCAGTAGAAATGTTTGTTTCAATAGCGTCACAAACAAATCATCAATTGTCAGTTCCAACCAGCATAATCTACTGAGAAAATAATTGAACTGTGAACAGTGTTTGTGCTTCACTTAGAACGAAGATTAGCCATTTTCCATCGCAACTAGTTTAAGAAACTCATAAAGAATCGGTTCCTTCTATTTAGTTGCACAAGTTTAATGCTTATAGTTGCGCAAAACATCGTGCGCAAACGTCATGTATTCAAAAAAGCAACCTGCAACGCAAATCATTGCAAGTAAGCAACTATTGTGGTTTAGAGAATATGCTTATCTAATGAAGGATGAAGATTATCTTTGTTAGATTTGCTAAAAGCATAAGAAGGTGATTATAGCATTTTTAAAGGTATTTTAATTCTTTTACTAAATTATAGGAATAAAATGCAATGTTCAAAAATGTAAATCACATTTGATTATGCTGACAACAATCTGATCACTAGTTTAACGTCACGCAAGGAAAACGCCTGTCTCTTAGCGAGATTACTTTGGAATTGTGTACGTAAAACTGGGTTAGAATGGGATTAAGTGCAACAATTTAATAACCTAACTTTAAATAATAGAAAGTTTTAAAATGTGTCCAGCGAATTGATTCGTAATCTTTTTTTAATAGTTTCGAGGGCTTCAAATATTTTTCAATGACTGATTTTAAAAATCCAATTCAATTGTCTGACGTTCACATTCCGTCAATTTGGAATCTAATTAATAAATTTAGGATAAAAAAAAAAATATAAAAAATAATTACAAAATGATGTTCGGTTTGACGTCAACAGGCCGTTTTCTTTTCTTTTTTTTTTAATGAAAAACTATACAAGTCTGGAATTACTTGAAGCTCATTAACCTCAACCTTTTCGCAAAATCAAATATACAAAAAAACTATATACTATAAAATTTTGTGATTATAAATTTTCAGCACGTAAAACATATAATTCTTATAATATATGAAGAAAAAAAAAATGTTTAAGTAGAGTTTTACATGGGTGCTGGTTCTATTGGGTATCTCTTATTCGGCTCCAAATAATGCAAAATATAAAATTAGGCGACATTAAATGAAGACCATTGAACTTTATGAGCAATAATAATAAAATTTACTTGCGTCTTATTAGAAGGAATTCTTTTTAAGAAAGATAATAAAACTATACCAAATATAAAACCTATAGTACATGACTTTGTGCACGTATTATCAAAGAAAAAAGAAAAATGAAAAAAAAACTAAATGCATATCTTATATGGAATTTCCGGAATTTTTAACGTATACGCAAAAGATTACGCACATGTTTGAAAAGTTAATGTTCGGTCAAGGCTGAAGAGGTGGTTGGTTGAATTTTTTAGTTTAAATAAATTTTCCAAGAAATATTCTATTTCTTATATTATTCAAATATAAAACAAACAAAAACATTTAACGGACAATATCGTGGTGGATTGGTGAAAGAGGATAGTGTCCTTGTACAATAAATGAATATTAAACTACATCTAAATTGAGCATTATTCTTTTTCACCCCTCAAGAAGTTTTTATTTAGCTTTTTATGAAATTTTTTCTATTAAGTACTTACAACAGTTCTTGTTCCATTTAGTCGCAATTCATTTTAGATTCTTCGCAAATACATCTGAAATATAAAAGAAAATAATTTATTTTAGTAGAAAAGAAAATACAAATTTCAATGCTGATTTTTTAAAATAGTAAAAAGTTTATAATTATTGTTTGTAACTGTGACTTTGCATGCATTATTCTTAGAATACGATTGAGGAATATATGTCTTTATACAACGATTTCTATCGATTTCCTACCCAGAATGTATATTTCAAATTTGATGGAAATCCATCGACTATTGCTCGAATTATAGGTTAATTAAAGGTTTTTATATTTTATATACATATATGAAGACATATCCTATTTTTGAAATTTACATTCAAAATTTTATGAAAATCTACTCAGCATTGACCGAATTAAGGACATTTTTTTATTTTTTCTCCCAACATGATCTTTCTAACGACTGAAAACATATCCTATCTTGTGAGCTGATCCATCCAGGATATACATTCCAAGTTTGATAAAATTCGGTTCAAAAGCTTTTGAGTTTCTCATATTTTCTGAATCCTCAAGGTGTGACCCATAACTTATTCGACGAGGAATTTATTTATGATTTGAATTTCGCCACATTTTCGTCTTGTCTGCAGTAATCACTCGAAACAGAGACAATTCTAAATAATAATAATAATGTTGTGTCTAATATGGCAGTCGAAAAAATTTTAGTACTGCCAACCAAATGAAACAAAAATGGCGTGTTTTTTTAAATCAGCCATTCTTTTTGGAATACCCTTTAAAATACCTTTTATCTACGTAAATACTTTATTATTAATTAGTGCACTTCCACGACATGAAATAGGGCATAGTTTTTTTTTTAAATATTAAATTAACACATGAAATACGAGAGTGCACTATTTTTAACAACCATTTTTCATTTCTTATGATTTTAAGTAGTTAGAGGAAATTGATTTCAGAAAATTTGTGATATTTTGAAATCTCACACAAATGTATAAAGAATTGTTTTCTTAAAAAATTAACAAGTTTTATTATTAATTTAATATTCGCTTCGTAAATAAATACATTCAATATTCTAATATCTGACTGTTTTTCTTACATAAACTGGGGATTTCCCTTCGTTGTTTTTTTCTTTCTCTCTAAAATGAATTTTTTTGTATTTTGATATTTTTATTCAAAACATGTTTTTTCTTTTGCTTTTTCACATTTTTGTTAATTTTTCTTTTATATTACAACAAAATTAGCAACAAACAAATAAATATACAAAATAAAATATTTGTTATCTGTTAAAAGGCATACAAAAAAAAACAACGTGGTGTAATTTTTCATATCAATATCAAATTAATAAAAAGTTGTCAACCATAACCGATTTTGATTAAAATACACTAACTGCTAACAATGTACTAGAATTTATTCTATTTTATTTTATTTATGCTTCTATGCCCTATGGTAGGCACTACTAGTTATAAAGGAAAAATCAGGGTGACCAGAAAGTTTTGTCGTTTTTTTTTGTTTATGGTTTTAAGGATTTAATTAGAAAATTTGTGAACCAATTTTGTTTCAATTAATTATATAGGTTCACTACACAAATAGACGATACCATGTTAAATTTCAGTGAAATCGGTCCAAGGATAGTGGAGAAAGAAATAATCCTAGGAGAAAATATCCCCCCTTCATATAGTTTTTTTGATGTACTTTAAACACTAATACACCGATTTGAATAAAATTTGCAGATTGGGCTTATGCTATCAGGGTCTGGGTTACCTGCAAATTAGAAGAAATTTTGAAAAGAAGAAGAAGAAGTTATGAAGAAAAAATATTGAAATAATTTTAGTTTTAACAGTTTTTCTATCCCATTTCTACCATAGGGCATCAAAAAATCGGCTATAGGCCGATTTTCAGTTACTATATGTTTTTTTTTTTTGATTAATTGAAAAAAACATTCGAAATTATTATAATCTCAAAGTTTTAAAAATAATTAACTTTTCCATGAAAATCTTTTTAAAATAATTAAAAATTTTTGTATAAAATTTACATTAAAATATCTTGTTTGATAATTTTTAAGATATTAAAAAAAAGATGTTAAAATTACAGAGTGTCGCGTGTTAATTAAAAGAACAGACTGAATAATAATGATTTTGAAAAAATAGTTTGTCTTATAGAGTTGTAGTAGAACGGAACGGACACAAGAAGCGATAACTATATACATTTACTCGGTAATTAGTTTACCGTTTTTTTTTTATTTATTCCATAATAAATCTAGTCTTACAAAATCAACAATTTAAAAGGTGATCCATCTTTGTTGGACGCTATTTTTACACTCTTAAAAGAGAGGTACAATTTTTAATCTAATAATTTTTCGAATAATTTCCTTACTGTATCCGCAAGACACGACAAATTAAATGCATTTTTATAAATCATTTACATATTGATTTACTTATAATTTCCAGTTTTTGTATAGATAGTTTCTTTTCTTTTTTAAATGTCTTATTAAAAATTAATTAAAAAACAATCTCCAAGCAAAACTGTACTATATATTCGTAAATGGGACACGAAGTAACTTAGGAATTCTTTAGATTTTTCTTTCATATATTGGATATTTGAATTAATTTTGAATATTTTTGTGACAAAAAAAAAGTAAGACATTTATTTAAAGTTAATTAGCTACAACTTTTTCGCCATCTTTCGGGCAATAAATGGATTCCGTCATAAAACAAAATTTCTTGTTTTGAAGGAATTCACTGATATCTAAATAAGTTTTAAAATGCTTTTCAGAGAGGACATCCTGTATCGATCGAAACAAGTGATAATCGGGTGTGGAATCGTGTAATTCGATTAAGATCAAATCGAATCGAAAATGCATTGCGATTGATATGTTTTTTCGATACGATTTGTGCCAAAAACGATAGACATGATTCCAATCCAATTGACGCAATATCTGGTGAATATATAGCCGGTGAGGTAAAATCTCCTTATCAAGTGTTCCAACATTTTCTTCACATTACGACGATTAATTGAACATTGCGAAATCACCTTATCATGTCATTTTCTATGTTGTCACCGTTTTTCTTGGAATGTTCGCTTCAAATTGATTGATTTTTGTCGGTAACGATAAGCGTTAATTATTGTGGTTCCATATAAAAAATGTTCACCACCATAAACTTAATACATGCAAACAATAACTTGTAGCGGCATTTTTCTTTAGTAAAGAAAGTAACGCTTTCGCCAAATGCTGGACACTTTGAATTCAATAAAAAAAATTCTTTTTTTTACACTTCATAACAATGTCGAAATAATATGACTAATGCGACTTTTTTATACAACACTCAAAATTAATTCAAGAACTTAATATACATCCTTCTTTAACTAAATTAAGTTTCTTTTTACTGAACTATATTTATTGTTAGAGAACGTATGCCATTCTCGTGATCTTCTTTCCCATTTAATTACCATGTAAGGTGTTGTTTTTATTTTTTTTTTTTTTTCTAAAGCTCTTTTTTTAACATTGTTTACATTTACCCATTTATTTAGATTATATTTATTCAGGTTTACGTATTTAATTTATTAAAATAAAATAATTCAGTCATTAGAAAATTCTGAATTGTTTTAATTATTATATTCACATGAGGTCTATTTAGGCGCATCCACAATTCGACTCAATGTAATTTATGTTGTTTTTTTTTTAACCACCTTGGAATCAACCAAACCCACATATATTTCATATCCGTGAGAAACCCTAAATGAGCATGAATTGGTTTCTCTCACGAAGGTGAAAAAAAATATATATGTGGGAAAAAGCTAAGGTTTTTGAATTAAATGAAATTGCAACGACTGAAGTGTAAATCTGAACGGAAATTGAACACAAAACTATATTGTAAACGGACCTTTAGGATGCAGTTTTGTATACTATTCCGAAGACTAGAAATAATGCGCAGTTTTCTTTTTTATGGTTACATTTTTTCCTTTAAATATTTTTATTTCTGCTAAATTTAAATACGATGATGATGGATATGACATGTGGATGTGGATTTAAGTAATTTAAGTTCTTTTCCATATGGTTACCGAATTTTTTATTTTTCTTTTTTTCTCGGGGAAAATTTCTTATATGAAAATCTTGTAAATAACACACAAAATAAGAATTCTATGGAAAACGTTTTACTTCTTGTTGAAATACTTTTATTTAATTATCATATATGAATCATGTGTGTTTGTAAAATTATGAATCATTTGAGCAAAAAAAAAATACAATCTAAAAAAGATATTTTTATATTAAAATTAATTAAATAAAAAATTTGTTAAGAGAGTAAATCTTTAAAAATTCAGTTACCAGGTATTGATAATGGGAATGTGTTCTTAAAGAAAAAAAAATCGGTCTCTGTAAACAGCAGTCGAACAACAGAATGAAGATTAAAAATTAAAAAGTATATAAAAAGTAAAATGGAAATTTTTTTGTAATTTTTGTTTTAAGAAATTGAATCATTAAAAAATTTCCAAGAAGAATTTCTTACTAAAAATTTTTTTTTCTTTTTTGGTTGTATTTTATTGAGTTAAATTTTGCAATAAAAGGAGTTTTTTTTTCGTCGCGATTTCTTTATTCATTTCGCGAATGAATCATTTCATTTCGCATTTAATGGAAACAAGAAATTTCAAATCATACAAAAAATATGCAAATCATTTTGAAAAATTAACACAAAACAAAGGAAAATTTCGAAATTTTTGTCAAATTTTCGAAATTAAAAAAAAAAAAAAGTTCCGAATTTTTGTTAGGAAATATTTTTTAAAAATAGATTTTTCTTTTTTCTTTTCCTAATTTTTCTCATAAACTTTTTGTTCTGTTTTTTTTTCTTAGGAGAAAACTTTTGAAAATAATTTTTAAGAAAACACTTTGAAAATTTGTTTAAAAAAAAAAGAAAAGAAAAATAATTTATAAAAAAAAAATTGATTTCTTACTTTTAAAGAATTTCCTTATTTTTTTTTTTTTTTGGTAAAAATCTTGTCCACACTAAAAAAAAAAGTTACTTTCAAAAATAAAATGTTTGATATTTAGCACAAGCAAAAAAAAAAAAAAAAAAACGAACGAAAAATTGAAAAACTGTTCAGGAAATTCCACCATGACCGGCTACGACCCCATCGGCCCACCACCACCCACTCAAACTGAACCAACAAAAGAAATCGAATAAAACAGAAATAAAAAGAATGTGTCTTTTTTCTTTTCTGACGAGGAAAATTTCACAATATGTTCGGAAAAGTTCATATTTTTTATTTTTAAAAGCTAAACACACTCTTTATTTTTTCCTTTGAAAATTCTTTGTTAAAAATGCACTTTTTTTTAATAATTAATGTTTCGATAATTTTAAATAAATTTACAAAAAATAAAAATACAAAAAACACCAAAAAAGAAAAACTTTCACAGTTCTTCTTATTTTAAGACAAAATTTTGATTATTATACAGAAAAAAAAAAAAAGGAAAATAAAATTAAAATTAATTTTAAAAATAAATCCGAAGAAAACACTAAAAATACGGCAAGTACGAGACTTCTGAACTGTTCAACAATCACGGATGGAATAAAATATATTTTTGAAAATATAAAATGGGCAACAGAACAGTGGCTGGACGGACGACAAGTGGAGTGTGAATTGGGGATCACACATATATTATATATATATATATATGTATATATATATATTTTTAATGTTCTCTGCTGTCTTTTTTTCGCCTTTTCTTGAATGAACATGAAAACTTTCTATACTCAGCTTTTGTATAACATTTTACCGTTTTTCTTAATTTTTCTAAAAATTTTAAAAAGTTGAGTTTTTCCCCCAAAAATAGCCCAAAAAAAAAATCCACTTTTTTCATCAACTTTTGGTAATAAGAAATTTAGAAATTCACAAAAAAAAATCACTTAGATAAAAAAAAAAAATTCCAAAATTTAAACAAATTTCTTATTTTCCCGCAAGATAAATTGTCAAATGGTAAAAAAAAAAACTTTCTTAATTTTCCCTTGCAGTTTTCTTTTTTCAAATAAAAGAAAATATTTATGGAATTTCTTTAAGATCCGATACCAGACAGAGGCAACGAACGTCTGCCATTGCCGGTTAACCGGTAAAGTATTCTCAATTTCAATGTGAATTTATATACTGACTGTGTTCACACAATACTATAAATTTATATAAAGCTTTTTATATACACAACTACATATATTTGTATTTATATATATATGAATATATATTTATAAATACATAATTTAACAGAAAAAAAACAACATTTTCACTGATACCACTCTGAGAACCTTTTTGGATAGGAAAATTGCACACAAATGAATCCGTAGAATTATTAAATTCACGGTACTTTTTGAAATGGAATCAACGAACGTTCCTCCACCAGCCAACACTTTTGCCACATTGTTCACACGCGTCGCAAATCTACCGAGTTCTCGTTATTTTTTGATGTACTTTTTTTGTTTCCTTCAAATATAATTCTTTTTTTTTTCTACTTTTTGGGCGTCTCTCGTTTTTCCCCTAACGATGGCAACGGCGAAAACTGGTAAGAAAGAAAAAATATATCCCAATCGACGTAACCATTTCCACTTCAAGTTTTCTTCAAAGAAGAAAAAAAAAAAGCACAGCTTTTTATCTTCATGTACATAAATTCTGTAATATGCGTCTGAATAAGAAAATACCCGAAATAAGGAGAAAAATCTTATGTGACAAAAAAAAAACAGAAAAAAATTTTAATTTCATCAAAATTTTCCCGAAGGAAATTACAACAAATTTTCAAATTTAATTTCAATAAAAAATTAAAATTTTCTAGAAAGCTTTTTTCACTGTGAAATTTTCTATATAAATCTCATTTTTCGTCCTTCAAAAAGTTTTCATTCCTCTTAAGCCACGTCGGAAAATTTAAGCTTTTGCTTCATAGGAAAAGCTTCCATTTTCTTTCTCGAATGAATGAATTCCTAAACTAGACAGGTCTCTAATTTATTAGAAATTTATTATTTATTTTTATGTAATTTCCAGACTAGTCTGGTTCCGAAAAAAAGTCTATTACAAATGAAAAGCTTTCAAGAGAAAATTGTGTGTGAAAAAATTCCTTAAAAAAATAAAGCGCATAATTCAAATCCACACATAAATAAAATTTGAAAGTTGCATGTGAGTTTGAGTTTATCAAATAGTGGGTGGCAGGTAGTGGAGAATGTTCCATATTGCAAGGCAAAAAAAAATGAAAATAGTGGGGATACTATATATAAGAAGAACGTACTAGAATATGTGCGATCATCGAGAATATAATTTTAGTACGTAGTACAGTAAATTTTGAATATGCGCAATATCTTATCGCTATATAAACATATATATCTATATATGCACAATTGTTTCTCCAATATTACACCTCAGACAATAATATTAAAAATATTAACTCGCACTTCAAATCGTTCAAAATGAAGACACCCTTTTTTTTTTTTGCAAAAATTAAAAAAAAAATACACTATATTTTAGTATATCTTTCCTTTTATGAATTTCACAATTCGCTACAATACCCATATGACGGTGAAGCGTCAGAAAGTATATGGCGGTTTCAAATTCACGTACAATGGAAACGACATAGCAGTAACAAAACCACCAAGAAGAAAACCAGCCACTAACTAATGTAAACTTCCGTCTAGACATGTTTGTATATAAATTCTCGACATTCTTTGAAAAAAAAAAAAATCTTGTCTTTTTCTTTCTTTTATTTAAAATTGAATTTTATGTTATTTTATAAAATGAGAATAATACATTCATATCTCATTTGCATTAAAAACGAATTTATTTTTTGATTAAAACATCTTGAAAAAAAGCTGATATCTAGATTTTCATATTTCCAGACCTATCCAAAGATGAAAAATCTTAATACGCAGCAATTTGCAAAAAAAAATAAAAGCCAGACAGAAATATTTTTCCAACATTATATAAAAGGAATTTTCCTGTAAATACGTCTATATATTAGTTATAGAAAGCTTTTTTGCACATATATATATATATATATATAAAAATGTTATATATAAGATCTTTACAAGTATTTGAAATCATATGATAGATATCGCCACCCCCCAGAAATACAGGATATTACGTTGCAACCGTTAAAAAAATACATAAAAATTTAACGCAATCGCATTGATAATATTTGTATTCCTTTCTCATTTTTCTAATACTTATAGTATGAATGTTAAAAAGAGACAAGTAATAGATTCGATTGTAAAATCAACCTTAAATCATTCACCCCGCGACTATTTTATCAAATCTTTACCAGCCTTTACACCAATCTAATTTCAATTTGTGAAATGTTAAAAAAAAAAAAAAAATGCGCAACTTACAATATATTGCATTCGCGAAAAAGGGCGACGAACTTTATGATCGTTCAATCCGTTAAACAAAACAGTAGATATCATTTTACTTAACCATATTGAATATCAAAGATTTCCAACTCAAAGGATAACAAGGATTCAGGCAAGTTTTTTTTTCCGTTGTTAAACTTTTTTTTTTTTCGTAACGTATGCTTTCAAATTACGCGCTATTAAACCGAAATTTTTTCCTTATTCTCCCTAAAAAAAAAAAAGTACTCATTGCACGTTTAAACGCCTAAAATGTTGGATCGTTTTATTTTCTCATTTGATGCCGATACGCCCTATACGTACGTACAACAAAATCATCACCAGACATATAATATCAGGGAAGGAAAACATATTAACGATGTGGGGTAGGTTAGGTTTGTCATGTCTGGGATAAAAGTGGATGTTGTAAGAAAATTCAACATATTTACTTGTCTGTCTGTTGAAGGGATGAAATGGGCCGAAAGTTGAGAAATAACAAGGAAGAATAACAACAACAACAATAACATAAATATACACACATATCGGAGACAATTTCTCCCCTGTTATAAATAATTGGGCGGTCGAAATAGAAGTCACCGAATACATATAGAAATTATGTTAGATAAATAGAATATAGTGTATTGTGGAGATTATGTTTCTGCCCAGTTGAATTTTTGTTGTTTGGGTTTTCTTTTTTTTTGGTTATATCCAATCGTTGATATTTTTATGGGGGCTTCTTCAAAAGGGAAATATATAAAGTAGATATTTATTTTTTTTTTTTGCAGACATTACGAGGGGATATTTCAGGGTCGTTTCTTTCTTTTCGTACTCAGATGAAATTGTATCTTGAAGATGAGTAAAAGTATGATGAGATAAACACGTAACCTTCATGAGTAGGCGATATAAAAGCTTTGCTAGTAAGTTTCCTTGTTGAACATTGCATACGTACATAGAAATTTAATTAAGAATTCAAACATATTTCATTATGAGAACTTGAGATAAATGGAATTCCGGATAATTGAATTAGAAAACACAATTATATTTAATTTTTGGAGCAGTTTATCAAAAATAATGTTGACTAAACAAAAGTCCACTCTAGAAAAGTTAGATAAAAGTGTTTCGAAAAAATCTTCTACAAATTATAGTTACTTATTTATCATTAAAAAAACAAAAAAAAAAAACGAAAAAACTGATGTTATTTTAAACGGAAATTTTCAATTAATCATAATTTTCACTAATTTAAGCGTGAAAAGAATTTATCATTTAATTTTTTTTTTTTTGTGAAAATTGGAAAACCAAAAATGCGTCATTATGATGACAAATATTCTATTTCACCATTGAATCCCATTCAACCGTTGTATATCCCATGTGAAGCCCATTCACTAATGTCTAACATATATTTTCATTCATTTTTAGTTTGCGTTTTTTATGTTTTCATTCAAAATTATGTATGTACATGAAAAACATAGATTTTTCTGTTGTATAAAAAACATATTCTGTTAAATCATAAACATTTTTTCTATGCCCTAAGGTAGGTACTACCAGAGGGTATATTAATTTTTTCACAATACATTTGTAACGCATAGAAATAATCATCAGAGAAGGATTTCAAGGGTATAGAAGTGTCGAGAATCAATTGTTATATCGATTTATGCATGTCTGTTCGTCCGTTCTTCCGTATATAATATAACTCAAAAATCCGTTATCTGATTTTGATGAAATGTATAATGTGAATTGGTTCGTCCTTAACTTGATTTGGTATTGTATTTCAGCATAATTGACAGAGGGGAAGTGAACTTATCAATCAAAAACCAGAGTGACCAGAAAATTTTGTGATTTTCCTTTCATGGATTCAATCGGAAAATTTGTACAGCAATTTTGGTTAAATTATTTACATGGGTTGACTACATAAATAGACGATAATATATTAAATTTCAGTAAAATCGGTCCAACGATAGAGGAGAAAGAAATAATCGTAGGAGAAAATAAGCTTGTTCATATAGTTTTTTTGATGTAACATAGTAATGTACTAAGATACCAATTTGAAAAAAATTTGCAGAATAAATTTACACTATTATGGTCTGGATTACTTGCGAATTAGCTCAAATTTGAAAAAGAACAAAAAAAACCTTGAAATATTCTTAGTTTTGACTGTTTTTCGGTGCTATTTCTGCCATAGGGCAGCAAAAAATTGGCTATAAGCCGATTTTCAGTTACTATACATATGTTTTTTTAATTTTGTTGAAGAAAAACATTCGATCGGTTGTCCTTTTGTATAAATATTGTACAAAATGGCACTAAAATATTGTGAAGAAAATTATGATTACTATTAATGAAATTATGTTTGATGGAGGCGCTTGTTTAGCATCAATAACCATGAATAAAATTTATGAACATACGTATTTTATGTTATTTTACGTGTAATATGAACATAAAATATGTTCATATTATAAATTTTATTTAAGGTATTGACAATATTTTTGAAACAAAAAAAAAAAAACGTTTTACAGAAACAAAATTTTTGTACACGTCGTACTGGAGAGTGACACCATTATTGAACTGAAAAATGGAATTCTTTAGTGCCTGGAAATGGACAGATTCATTCATTAAAGCAATGAATGTAAAAAAGATGTATGTACTTGATTGTACAGGAAATATTAATCATTGAATGTGAGAGCTCTTCATAAAATATTTGTTGAGTATATCATTTCTTTTTTATTACTATTGCAAAGAAAGATAAAGGCACTAACATATATAGTTCACAATGATTGCCTTAAGGAACAACAACATGATTGGAATGCAGAACAAAATTTTTCATCATGATGGTATCAATATGTTGGGGAAGCTTTAATTTTTGGTTTTCTTAATTTAAAGAAAGAATATCTGAGATAATCTTTTGATGACACGAAGAAATTAAGTAATTATAAAGATCTTACAAATTTTTGTGCCTCATGAATTTATATAGAAATCTTGAACTGAAATTTATAGGATGTTTTAATTGAGTTCACCTAACCTTGAATCTCTGCTTATATGTAAAACTAATTCATTAAAAACCCATATCCACAAGATATCAATTGAAGGAGCATAAAACCTAATTTCTTCATCTTCACAGATGAGTTATATTATGGAGTGTTGTATGACCGGGGTCAACAAATTAAATGAACAAAAATATATGGAAAAAAAAGAAAAATAACCAAATCAAATTATCTGATAACATGAAAATGACAATATAAAAAGAAAAAGGCTACCAGAAGCGACAATCATCAGCTACTAATAAAAATAATAACAGGGAATTGTTTAGCCGCATTATTGTATAGTGTAGCGTCGACAAGCAAATGATACAACACGAAAAACACTTAATGACATATCTGGGATAATGGAAATTATATAGTTTTCTGTTTATTTAGTTGTTGTTTTTTTTTTCTTTTTTGTATGTAATTTAAAATATAATTGGAAACCTGGAGGGTAAAAAGAAACTGATTGATGTACACCAGAGATAAGAATGCCATTTAAAATAGAAAAACAAATTATTGTTCAGACATACGTCCTTCAATATTAGTTTGCCTTTTTACAAAGAATAGATGCTGATCATGGTCGGTAGAATTTGTTTCAACATTTATTAACATATTACCTAGAAGGAAATATTAGTACGGGATTATCACAGGTACCTACTGGCTTTTCAATTTACCGAACCCATGTAAATGGGTGAATCCAAAACAAACAGAATAAAAATAGTGAAATCGTTACACGGTTAAAAATAGGACGCTTTCCCATTTCGGTTCCTCATTATTTGGGAAGTTTTTGACTAGAATTAATTAATAAGATATTATTTCATTATTGGAGTTAAATATAGTACCGAAAGGATTTATGTTTTATATTTAGACGTACTTTCAGGTGCTTATATATTATGTCATGTTCGTTTTTAAGAAATAAAAGTCATATCCATTTGTTACAAATTTTAATTTACTCCTAAAAATTATCAATTTTGTATTCTTTCTGTTCCATAGTGGATTTCTAAAATCTGAGTTTTAATAACGTCTTAATGGTAGTCATTTTTCATATCTTAAACAAGTTACATTTCACTGCACAAAATTGGATAATACATCTTTCGTTTTACCATGGAAAGATTAAATTCAAAACCCAATAAATGGTCCTCCAAAATAGTGATTTAGGCTCATTATAGGTATGGGCGTGCTGACATCTCAGTAGTTAACGCCTGAGATTGCTATCGCAATTGCGAAGTCCCAAGTTTTTCTGTTGCTTAAGAAAGCTTACTATCGATACACCCTATACAATCGCTTATAAAAGAAAACAAACAAATGACTTATTATTAGTAGTAATCAGATATTAAACATTATATTTCTAAGAAATTAAATTCAGCTATTTAATATGTGAATCATTGCATCCGGTTTTAGAATCCGGAGTTAAGAAAGTACAAAATTTTCTTATCAACCTTTTTTTTTTACGTATTGTACATATGATAGCGATTATCGCGAGTTTCAAATATAATCATACAGTACACATTGCTTCCATAAATATTGGAAAATATAGAAAACTGGAATTTGGAACATGGAAAACATAAGCGAAAATACACTAGCTATATATAAAGGATGACTGGACATTTTAAGAGTTTAGAAGAAACTCACGAATGTTCCATTAGAAAGGTGTAAATTGTTATTCAGTTACCTGTTTCTTATGAGAAAAAATTTTTACGTTGATGATAAAACCAACAACAGATTTTAGATCCTGCGCTAATTTCATACGAGATGTAAGTTTTGCTTCAGAAATTTGTTTACTTTCTCACATGTAGAGTGTGTTCAACAATTTTTTGTATTGTGAACATTTTAATTAGATATTATTTTTAAAATGTTTGATGTTAGATAGTTTAATTCAATATCATTTCTAACCAGTGCCTACTTATCATTTGAATTGAAACCTGTGCTTGCTTTTCGTCGTTTAATTTGTCACATATTCTGTTCCGAAACAGAATATGCCAAATATAACAGCCCTGATATATACAATAAAAGTTCTAGTAATATTGATTTCTTCTTTAATGGATTAGAATGTTTAAGTGGAATTGTGTAACTCGATTTGGATCAAATTGTAGCATACACTATATGCTTTTAACATTTAGTATAAATCGTATTGCACAAATCCTACTTCTGATGTTATCCGAGAGATATACGGAAGAATTTTGATGGATCCTGTATTTGAGTAATAAAAACGACCCCATTTAGAAATAATTCGCGTATTTCACATTAAAAGACGTGTACAAATTTTATTTGTTCAAATTTCTTAAAGTTGTGTGTTTATTGCTTTTCTTGTTAAATATGAATTTGTATATTTGTTTAAAAAAAAAAAAAAAAACAATATTAAAATTATGACACAACTTTGACGTCAATTATAACGATTTTTGTCACGTTCAAAAAGATTTCCTTTTCAAGTTTATTTAATTTTGATAATTATTTTATCAAAATGCGTCTACAAGAAATTCATGTGAAATGTTTTCATAAAATTAAAAGAAATTTCTTTGTATTGATTTTGAATTATATATTTTTGCAATAAAGCTTTTGTGGTATTTTTTTTTTGTCGCGACAAATCCAATTAAAATGATAATAACTAAAATGATCATCACGACATGCCTGTGAAGATAACAAAATTAATGGCATTCGGTGGGAGGAAAAGGTGAGCTTTTCATATTTATGCACTTTGGAAAAAAAAACATACTGTATAAAAAAACTGATGGACATTTTATATATGTTAAGAAATTATGAAAATTAATTATACCGTCGGTTAAAATGCATTCGAAAAAAAATTTTTAGATTCTTACCTTAAATATATTCGATTAAATCATCTGAAAATAGAAAATAAAACAAAAATTAGTAAAATATTTAATTATGCTAAAAGAATTTTCAGAAAATAAATTAATACATTTAAAATTGGGCTCCAACGTTTTGACTATTAAATCCAGGGACGGAAAATCTTATTATACTTTTTTTAATAAATGATTTTTTGTTTCATGTAAATTTTAATATCTGACTTTTATGACTTTTTAAGAACTAGAACCTAATCAGAATAGAACTTTTTCATAAAAGTTTTTTCAGAACTTTTATTTGAAATACTTGTACCACAAAAGTAAAAAAAAGGTCTTGATGGTAAAAAATTTTAACTACAAACTAGAGATTGGTTATTGTATTCTTTTCTTTTTTGTAATTACGCCCAAACTCTAGCACAGCTTAACGTGTCCTCCGCGAATCGTGAACAGTAGACTTAAATCACCAATTCAAACTGGGATTCGAACCGGCGATCATAATCTGCGTAGTTGGATACTCATTGAGTGACAACCCCACTGATTAGACTGAATATTTGTCGATTGGAACTTTTAAAATACCATACGCGAGATATTAAATTAAGTTTAATCTAAACTTAAAAACTTTCCAACTTTAATTGTGGGAACTTTTCTGAAAAAAGTTCTTTTGAATCTTTTAAAAAGGAACTTATTGAAAAACTTCAATAAAAGTTTCGATCCCTGATTAAAATAAAAATTTCTTTAAAAAAAAGACTTACTTTAAATTCAAATCAAGATATTATGAAATTTTTATTTTTAACTTAAAACAAGTTTTATTAGTCACGAAAGTATCAAATTTAATTTAATAAATTAAAATAGCTCTTTTTTTTGTTGTAGTTTAAAACAAGCACACGCCATAAATCAGCTGATACATCTTGACACTTAGAGTACAATGACAAAAATCTTTATTATAAGTTCACATTTCACACATCACATGAAGTGATTTCAAAACACTAATTTGTTTGAGAAAAAACTTTTCAGGGGATCGACCAAACAACTGTTCATCTCATCTGGAACTGATCGTATACCCGGATCTTGGCTGGTTATACACTTATCAAGATCACTTTATTTTTTCTTCTTCATTTTATTGTAATTCTTTTCTTGGTACTCACTATATCTCGAAGGAGGACCACTAATCTTTTTACTGTGACCATGATGGAGTGTGCCTAGTTTTACAAAATGTCGACGACAATTATTACAAAAATTCTGTAAAGTGATCGAATTTTTTTTTTTTTTTTGGTTTTCTGTTGGAATGTAGTAATTCATTTGTATTAAATACTAATACTAATATGAGATTGTCATTCCAGATACATACATAGTTCTGGGCTTTTTCTTTTGATCCATATATAAGATATTTCGGAAGATCAACCGGCCGGCCAACTAAACCAAACAAATAAACGAAAAACCGGGTATGTACAGAAAATTTTCGAAAACCAGTTTCTTGAAATACTTTTGCCGGTTGAATGAATTAGTTTTGAAAGAAGGCCGACAAAATCTGACATAATACATAAATATGTGATAAAATGAATATATGATTATAATACATACATATGCATGTGCAGCTAAATAAAAAATATATATACATATATATTTATGGAACTGAACACTGTACAAGAGAGATCTTTCGGTACAAAGTATGAAATGGATGATTAATAGTATAGATAGTTGAATGGATTTAAATTTGAGAATAAATAAAACTTCCTTCAGGGACATAAAAAGCAACACAATTGAAGACATCACACATATACAATATTCAAATTTCAATTCTTTAAATATGATTTAAGGATCACATAATGTGATGACAAGGAAGCAGAAAACGAAAGGAAGAATTTATACCAAAAGAAGCTCATGTTAGAAAAAGAATGAATTTTCTATGGAAACAAATGAAAGAAGAAGAGATCTTACAATAAAGAAAGGAATGATCTTGTGTTTTTTTTTCTTCGCGAACATAATGACTAAATCTGGCCGACAGTTCTGCAAACATGTACTGACACGTTTCAAACAAGGGGTATGTACATATTTTCACATCGTATAAAATGAATCTCATATGGAATCTCATATGGAATCTCATATGGATAAAGGAAGATTATTCTATGTAATTTCAATATTTCATTTATGAATGTTCAAAAAGTCTTAACAACTAAACAGAGCACCAACCGACAGTAGTCAGGCAGTTCTAGTTCTCAAGTTTATAACATTGGACTTTTGTAGAACTTGATCAGAAGAAAACATGAAATAGCTTTTCATTGGATGAAATAGACATACATATCTACATATATAAGCTTATATAATTTTTCCAATACTATTTAGCGATCGCGATCGTGATCGTAGCATGATCAATCATGTAGTTAGTCACTTATTTAGTCAGATGAGAGATGATGTTATAGAGTCGTTTGTTAGGACCTTCTTCTGCATCTTCTTTCCTATTGGAATATCATTTTGAAGAGTTTCATTGAACTTTATCTGATTTGATTGGGTTTGATTGGGTTTTCCCCGAGTTATAGATTTTATTTTTTTTTGGTTATTATTTCATAAAAATTGATCACGATTTGATAGAAGTACAAAATTTATTTAGTAATTAGTGAAGATTAAGAACAATAAAAAAAAAATAAGAATTTCTGATTAGTTTTTTGGAAATAAAATCGAATTTGTGTAATAATCAGAGGTTTGCATTTTTTTTTTGGTATTGCAATTTTTGCAATCCGCGAATTGAATGTTATCAATTAAAAAACAAAAAAAAATTTAGTAGAGAATTTTTTTAAAATGAAAGTCCATGATAATAATTGAAATGCAATTTAACCGAAAATGGGACACAGTTGCTCATGGCAACTTTGCTATTTTTGTAATGATTGCTTTTGTTTTTCTTTTCTGAGTACATATCTCTGACCCTGCTGTACTCATACATTCAATTAATTAATTCAAATTACACAATTCTTATTTTTTGATTGTACTTTTTTTTTAGTAGATTTTGTAATTACATATTTTTGTCGTCGCGAAATCAGCTGATTTTTTTTTTTTGTGTGTTGTCGACGGGAACACTGAACCTTGATACACCTACTTAGTGTTGTTGTTTTCTTTTTTTGTATATGCTATAAAATAAAAGTCGAAGCTTTTGACTTCGATCAACTTTTGATAATTTCAGTTTTTTTTTTTCATGAAAGAGCTTTTTTGTTGGTTTTGTTGCTAGGTGTTTTATTAGTGAACAAAAATGATGATCATAAAAAGTCAAAAAGACGTAATGAGGTGAGATGAGAATGATCGTAATAAAGTGATCTTGAATGATGCAAAAGAGATCATTGGTGTTTCAAATTTGTAGGCTAAATTTGGTTTTAGTAATTAATACAATTTTCCTTCAAATCATGTTAATTGAATTTCCCCGATCAAATTTTACTTAAATATTTTTGTGATCATAATTTTATTTCACATAATAAATAATAAAACTCGATTCAAGAACTTTTACTGTTGTTACCATAATTTCCTGGTGTTCTATATTTTTTTTTTTTTTTATTATTATTATTATAGGCTGTTTATTCAATTCTCCAACTTTTCCAAAAAAAAAAAACTCTTGTTGTGATAAGGAAGTCAAATGAAAATAAAGTATACAACAAAACAGAAATAAAAAACAAGAACAAATGAAATAAAAAAAAAAAAATATATATATATATAATAACTCCACACACGGACCCGACGTGATCAATTGTTGCCGCAATGCCGCCCGCAAACCAAAAAAAAAAAAAAACTTTTGTATGATATGGGATATGTGCGATGATAATTTTGGGGAGGTATGTCACCAATATCATCATATGTATACCAAGTTTTGCAAAAAAAAAAAAAAATAATAATAATAATAATAATAAATAAAAGTCGTTTCTTGTATGTGTGTACACATGTGTCTCTTAATGGGGCTGGGGCTCATTGCTCTCATTTTTGTACCTTGTACGTTGAATTCTTGTTGCTGACCGTGTGGGGCTAACCGATTTTCAGGCTTCTATGGAAATTACTCATACTAAAAGTTAACAGTGTCTTCCAAAATTATATATATTTTAATAAATTACAAAAAAACAAAAAAAAATGTTTAATTGTTTTTTCTATTAATTTCGTTATTCTTTTCAAATGCTTGTTTGATAATTAAATTCGATGATTCAATTAGCGATTATAAGAAAAAACAAAAATATATATATATATCTAAAAAATAATCCAATATGGCGGATAATTAATGATGAGATGTTGTTAATTTTTGGTTAAATTAAAATTATATGTTTTTCCAGGTGATTATTTTTGTACAATTATTCAATAACTTAATTCGATAATATTTATCGTCCTAATTGTAAATGTTCCGATTCATTGCCTTTCGCGATATGAAAAATAAAAAAAAAACGGAATTTCTTAAAATTCCAGAATGCCCAGATTTTTCTTCTTTTTTTTTTTGAGTGATCGCAATCGGGTGGTCTAGTCTGGCCGGTTGTCAACGTATAAAAATAGAAATAGAAACCGCTTTTTTTTTTGAGATTTCAAAAGAAATTTTTCATATATCTTTTTTTATTTTATTTTATCGATTTTTATTTTTACTGAAAAAATAATTTTTTTATAAAATAAAATAAAAAAAAATGAAGGAAGACAAAAAAAACGATTGTGGGTTGCAAATTCTTGAAAATCGGAAGTCGGGCTTCCTCGGTTCGAATACAAAAAAAAAAAAAAAAGAAAATACTGCGGCAAATTGCATGGAATTTTTATTGTTCAAAGATTTCTCAAATTCAAAATTAAATCACTTTTGGGAATCAAAAAAAAAAAAAAATTAAAATTATGATCATTCAGTGGCGTATTAAAATTGGGGTGCCCTACGCCAATGATTTAGTGTAGAAAAAAGAAAAGAAACTAAAGTAATTATGATTTACTTACCACAAACGGATCAAAATATCATCTTAGTTAATTTTGTATGTTAATATTTTACAGTGTCTTCAAAAAGTGTCGACTAGAAATGTTTTAATTTTTACATTTATATGAAAACATTTGAATTTTCTTGTCATTTCAAAATTTATAAATTCACAAAATTTTCGCAAATTTTTAACTGCACTGTAATTAACTTCACTTTACAAAAAAAAAAAGTAGAAGAATTCGTTTAAAAATAAATCAAATGTCATAGAATCTTTTTTGGCCACACACAAATTACTTTTATGATCTCTATTTTGTTTTTATGATTATTATTATTATTTATTTCATGACATAATATTAACATGAAAATTCTAAAACAGCTGCTCGGACACTTAAATCACATTCAAATTTGTTTCTTTCTTTTTTTTTTATGGGTTTGTTTCAGAACAAACAGCCTCACACAAACTCTGATCGTGATGATCTTTTTTGGAAAGTTGATCATTGTCATTAAAAATTGTTTTATGATGGTGTTCGGGGAAATTTTTAGCTTTAACACAATAATTTTTTCTTTTATTTAAAAAAAAAATATTTATTATAATTTTTTTTTTATAAAATCAAAAAAAAAAAACGTAGAAAACCCCAAAATCATGATCAGTAGATCTTCAGAAATTGGTTTCTTTTTCTTGGCATAGCAACAGTATGAAACAACTTTTTTTTTTTTTCTAACCGAACATTTTATTTGAATTCTTTTTTTTTTTTTATTGCACTATAATAAAATATTTCGGGTCTTTTGATAGAAAAAAAAACATAGAAAAAAAAATTAATAGTCAGCTGAGCATGTAATTGGTATGCAGTTTATCAACAACAACAACAAAAAAAAGTATATATTATTTAATAAATTTTTCTGCATAGTAACAAGATTATCAAGTCCACTTTTCCAGAATTAAAAATTTCCTTTAATTTTTCACAAATTTTCATTAAAAATAACTTGTTATCACTATTTTCTATTATATTTTTAACAAAGTTTTAATTTATTAGTTTTCTTTTATATATTATTCCTAATTATTATATGTTTTCCAAGGAAAATCTATTTTTTTCTTATCTATCAATAAGAAAACTTCAAAATAAAAGCTAAAATATTAAAAAAACGTACAAGAAAATAAATTTCCTTTAAAGTTCCAAACCGTTCTAACCGGCTGTTCGCGTTCAAATGAGCTGGTTTCTTGACTCTCAAATAGAGTTTATGCTCCCCAAAAAAAAAAAAATAAAATCAGTAAAAACAAGAAAAATAAAGAAAAAAGCCGAACAGTTTCCGTTCAACAAAAAAATATTCGTTGAAAAATTGTTCAGTCTGTTTCATTTGGCTGCCGGGGTTTTTTCTTGTTGCCCAAATTTTCCCCATTACACACTTCTTTTTGGGTATATCTCTTGTATATATTTCATCTTGTAACACGACGTCTATACGCCTGCCCACCCCACCGAAATACAAAAAAAAAAAAACGGAAAAAAAGCTGTTTGAAAAATCATATGTATTCATGTTGTCATGTATTTTTGTAAAGATTTTCATATATATTTTTAAATACTTTTGTCAGTAAATTGGTATATTCTTGATTCTATACAGTCATAATGTCATTGTATTCGATATTTTCCGCGTAGTATTGCTTATTTAAACGTCCCCAACAAACATTTTCCATAGAATTGAATTATGTTAAAGAAGTAGGATGATGATGATGAATATGTAATCATATAAAAAAAAAAATGGAAACAGAAATAGCAGAAATGTGCAGACGATCTGTAGAATATCCTTATATAAAGGTAAAATGGATAAAAGCAGTACAAGTTTTACTCCTGTTTTTCAAAAACCAATACTTTTGTATTTCGGTAAATCATTTAAATACTAGTAAGAAAAACCTGACAATACGATGGCTATATATGAATATCCTGTTTATATCATGTTGGTAGTAAAAAAGAACAAAAATAATCCCCCAATACGAAATTGCATATGTAGAGATTTGTTTGAAAACTTTTATTCGTTTATGTATTTCTTTGGTTGTGTCAAAAAAAAAGAAGTATTAAAAAAGTTTTATCTGCAAAAAAGTTGAACAGAAAACTTCCAAATATGAGAATAATCCAAACATACAGAAACAACACCCCAATCAAACACTAACACATCAAAACATTTTATCATATGTTTTATAATATATATTGTGATTTTGAATTTTATCAAAAGATTTTCCGATGCATTATTTGAATTGAAAATTTGAACTAAAATTTTCAAAATATAAATTAAGCTTTCCGAAAATATTTTTTGGGTTGCATTTTATTGTGTAAAAGGTGAATTTTTCATGTGACTAGGAACGAAAGGCTATACGCTTCAAGCGCGAAACTTTCAAATCTGACGACCGATGCAAATTTGAGCCTGTCTTATGTCCATTTTAGTTGATGGCCTTTGGTCATTTACCTGACAGGCCCATTATGCTCTCACTGTACTGAACTTCTAAGTTTTCTTTGCAGAAAATTAAGATAAGTTGTTTTCATAGGCTTCTTTTAAACTCAAATTTACACAATTAAAGGAGTTTTGAACAGAAAAAAATTTGAATACCAACAACAAAGTAGAATGATTTCTTCGTTTTTCGAAAATCAAATCTGCATTTAAAATTGTAAAATATGAGAATATATAATTTGTATTTATTTCTAATGAATGGGTCTGCATGTCGTAGTTCAATTTAAATTTTGTATACGGAAATGACAATTAATACCTTCTAATTATTACTGCCCAGTATTTCAGAGTCATATAATTTTGACCATATTGAAATGAATCTACTTATACATACGACTTATAGTCATAATAATTCGAATAATAGAAATTGTAATTACGCTGTGTCCGTTTGAAAACAATATTTATAAATTATGTGGGATTATTTAGTACAACTTTAATTAGAAAAGTATAAAAATCTTACTAAGTAAATAATAAAAGCCGCTCAATTTTATAGACAAATAGACAGACAGGCTGCTATCGGAGTCATATCTAATGAAATCCTTGAAAATTTTTAAAGATGGAAACTAGTAAGTTTCAAAAGAGATTTAGAAAAAAAAATTGGAATTTTCTCAGGGAAATTCCGGAATTCCATGAATTTTCAATCCTGACACCTGGGATTTAAAAAACCTTCGCAAACAAGACCCCCTGCTAGTAACAGGTTTGTACACTTTAAACGTGGCTCATAATGGAAGCTAGTCGGGTTTTCTGTTGGTCCTTTTTCATTCTTTTCAATTAATTATTTCTAGTAACTACTTTGAATTCTCTATGCCTTTACATTCGTCCACGTATCAGGGATGTGCAAAAAAATATTAAAAAGACATCATTTGCTCCCAAGCCCTTTTACGCTTTTTAAAAAATTTCGGATCGAATACCGGCATTAAATTGCACATCAAAGGCTTTTAGTCTGAAACTATTTGCTAAAGATGAAACAGTTTTTGGCGAAATAGTATTTTAATTTATTTTATTTTCAAAAATTTAATTGTTCCTTACGAAGAAGTGAAGAAACTGCAGAATCTCAGTCTCTTCTGGCATGCTATTTATGCTATCTATTACAAAACCACACACGTTGGGTAGTGGTGAAAAAGTGTCAAAATCAACTGATCAAATATCAATTAATAAGACACTTATGAATAGGAAATAATAATGATAATATAACATAGTACACACTAAATTTATTGTATATCCCATTCCCATTACTTTAATCTTTGAACTTACAAAATGATATTTAAACAAAAATTTAATATGAGAAAGGAAAGATGCAACTTGTAGGGTCCACACCATGTAAAATGCAAAAAAACGCAAATGCAATTGAATAACTTTCAATGGCGGCTTGATAGCAGCCACAAACAGTAACTAAAAAACCATATGCTATCATGAACAAAAAAAAAATATAAATTTTTTCCTGATGATTTTTTTGTAGTAATGTGTGAATGAAGTCATCGAAATTTCCTGGAATTTTGCGGCCTTTTGTATTAGCGCGTGAACCACTTTTTTCTAACTTGTACAATTAGTACACAGTAGAAGTCGAGAATAGTAATAGCACAAGTATGACGACTACATAGGAAATGATATTGTATTATGTACATAGAATTATATTACTTACAATGCCGGATGAGGCGACGACACAACCATCTCATAAAATTCAATGTTAAATTTCATGATGGATGATAAAATATGTCTTCCAAAAACACCGTGCATAAACATTATTATTATTATCTTTTTTTTTTTGAATATAATTTCAAAGTTTTTTTTATATATTTTTTTATTTTAATTATATATAAATGGAAAATGTAGATTATTTTCATTGCGAATGCAATATGGCTATATAAACAAGCTTTTCAAACTTTTATGAATTTTACGAAATATGAAGATTATTAGATGGAAATCATAGCATAGTTTGCACTGCATAGTAATATAAGGCATTTGATTAATGTATTTTTCAGGGTTCGGACTGACACTATAAACATAATAAATATAATATATCCTATAATTAAAAGTGTAAATTAATATAGTACAGAAGCACCAATATTAGTATCATCTTAATTTCTACATACGCAATAATTTCAATCCCCTGCGGTAGACAATACGAATAGTACATACATTAGTTTGGAAATCCTATAAAAGCTTGACGACAGCACTGTAAAGTAGAGAAAAAGTAAAGAACCGAGACGACCTGGTTTTGAACTCGTGGCTCATCAGTCTCTAGAAACGAGGTCGAGGTCTTAACCAACTACTAGAACTAGACCATTCTACACTATCTCTACTAGTCTGTTCATTTGCCTTTTTCTAATATTCTCAAATCGTTACAACTGTTTTTCTTAAACCTCTCAATTGTTATTACGAAATTCAACTGCATTTCATTTTTACCAATATGTGGTTTTTTATTGAATTTAAGTGAAAGTCAGAGCACCAAGAGGAACGAAATTTTATTATAAAGAACAATATACATGATGTCAGACACAAGATACATGTTATAAGACACATATTTTTGAAAAGCATAAAATACCAACTTTTTTTGACGAGGCAATTGGACAATTTTGGAAATGATTATAGATGATCGTTCACTGATCTTTACGACAGTTTTTTTTTTACTAATTATGTAGTATATTTGACTAATATATCTTCCATAAACTTAAACAAACTTATCTATAGTCCGATTTTAGTTTTTTTTGCATATTTTATACTAACTTGCATTAATATAATACGCTAATGGCAGACGGATTTGCCAAAATTAGACATGAAATTCGGTGGATTTCTTGTTTTGGGGCCAAAATTAATTTATAAGACTGTTTTAAAGGTTGTTCATCTTTTCTATTCGTCTGGCTGGTTTTTGGGTTTTGATTTCATCATAATATGATGGTGGGGAAAGATTATTCTTTAGCGGATTTTTTTTTTGTTCATATATTATTTTATTATATTAGAATTTGTCTGGACATCTAACACACGATTTGACTGCACGAACAAACGAGACAACATCAAACTCAAATAAATAAATTAGATTAGTATTTAAAAAAAAAAATATAAAAAATTAATAATGGTGAATTACGAATGATTCATTTATATTTAAATTAATAGACTTTAAATGAATGAAAGAAAAAATTCTTTAAATTTATAAAATCAAAAGCTTTAGGTCACACGTTTATTAAGTACGAACATTTAACAGGCTGATCTCAGAGTGCTAGTTTTGAACAGTGTCATATCGTCATATGTGATTTTCAGATTTATTTTCCCCCCAGATTCTTTTAACTAGGAGATTGATGTAACACTTGTAGCAAATGAGGTGTCTAGTATGAAAAGTTACAATACCAAAAAATTAAAAATTTTGGTTTAATTATGGCTATTTGATGCCATGGTTGAGATTTTCCACTGTGCAAGCTGCTGATTTTGTGCCAAAAGTTCAAATATACTTATGATCTCGTAAGTTGAAAATCTTATCTCTCCAAGTATAAGATCGCTTCAAGCATGGTAACCAAATTTTTGGGTTTTAAATATTTTGATTTTGTGTACTAGACTCGTTACAAAAGATGCCTCATTTTCATAATCAAAATTAACTGCAAAACAAAACAAAAAGAAATATACACGTTTAGTTAATTTCTTCTGAGGTAATACAAGTAGGTATGATAAAATTATCAAAACTTACTTAGATATTTTGTTTATGGGCTCCAATCTTGTGTCAAAAGTTATTCAGATAAAAGTTACCATGAAATGTAAACTTTATGATTTTACTAGTATCTTAATTGCCTCTGAAATTACCATCTTTGAAGGTTAATGTTCTTTGATTTTAAAGTAAAATGTGAACTATATACATTGCAACAAAGTTCTGGTACAAAGATCAGTTCTTGCATAAGATTACTAATTAGCATCTTCTTGAGTATCACATTTATTTTTCTAATAAAAATAGATCTTCAGATAGCATGCAATAAGGATTAAAAATTTTGAGTAAATCTTCTGTTAACCATATTTCTGATTTTTGCAATTTGCTTCTTTTTTTTGCAAATTTTGCGAAAACCTTTTTCTATGTGCATTTCGTTTCGGTATCATGATCACATATAATTAAGATCAGTTCATACCTTTTGGTAGCTTGTTCTTTTTCTACACGATCGTTTCGTTTTAGTTCTTCTTTGCCTTCTTTTTTTCTAAATTGCATATCTTTTAAAGATATAGTGCACATTTAATTAGCGGACTTCCTTAGCTTTCAGCACACAATTGTATAATCTAAATGTACAGAAACAAAAAAATATATATATACAAGATCATTAACAGCGATCATTTAAATTTGAAGTAATTCCGGTTGACTAAAGTATAGAACTCCATGAAATGAAAAAGAACACCTACTTTTAGTTTGAATAGGCGAGACCATTGGTGGGAATTATAAGAAAATGGGTTGGGCAATTATATGGATACGGAATTCATATGCAAAAATGTAAAATACAATAAATGCATATTATTCTTTTCTTTTTTTTTGGTGGCCAAATGAGAAGACAAATTTGCATGCGAATTTATGTATTTTTTTTTATATACAACCAGACTGAGAATTGCATTTTTTCGTTTTTCGTTCTGCTAAAATGGAAACGAGCAGATAATTTGTGAACACAAAAGGTTTTTAAATGAAGCAATAGGCCGCAAAGTACTGGCACCGTCAGTTTTAAGAGTCTCTGGAATATGAATTAAAACGAAAAGCAAAAATATATTGATATGAATGAATTTTTGATCATGGTGATCTTCAAAATTATAATTTCCGATTGTATGAAAAGTGTGCGGTGGAATATTTTTATTTGCGGATTCCATTCCATAGACATGATAAAGCTTTGAACAAGTAAAAGCGGATAGTTAAAGGTCATGGGAACTATTTGCTTTTTCATTATTGAAGATCGGTTTTATATTTTATGTATGTGGTTTTAATTAAAATATTGATTGAATTGAATTTTGTTAGTAATTATTCATTTCCTTAAGGAAACTGAAGAAATTTCCATAAAACATGAAGATGTGTAGGTACTTGAAAACCTGGATTCTTCAGGTGAGCAACCCAGAATATTATAATGTTACAGTTTATAGCTAAAAGTCTTCAACGACGGACTTTTTTTTTTTTTTTTTTAAATGGATAAGCCAGAGTCTGGAAGAAAAAGCTATAAAAATTAAATACCATTTCCCATTGCCTGATGGCAACAATTTCAACTGGACGTTGTTCTTCGGTTTTCCTCTTTCAGATGTCGAATTCTTATTTCCTTGGATTGTGATTTGATCGTTTCTAAGGTGTGGTCGAACGAATTTAGTCATAAAAATACAAATTTTATAGGTACTTGCTGCAATTGTTCTTTATTTTATGTAAAAGTTACTGAAAAAATCGTGACCTAAATTCCGGACATTTTTTTAAAAGTCAAATAATGATAAAAAGGACTGAGATACAAAAATATTTGTTGATAATATTTGTTCCGACATTTCTTGGAAAAGTTGATGCATAATTTGAAATTTAAATCTTTCATATTTAAGAATATCTTCTCAAGTTTTTACAGAAAGTGTACAAACAGCAAGTAAATAAATAGATACGATAATCTAAATGCCATCTAACGACAATATCTATAATTTCTTAAGTGAATTTAATTCCATAGTAAATATTAGCCAACTTGTGCATATTGACGTGTTCGACTAATTGTTCTTCTCAAATTGCAAATACTTGAAGAAGAACTAATCATAAACCACGTCGATTTTCATCAAAGGCAAAAGCAACAATATAGCTTCAAGGTATTTATAAAGAAAAGGACTTAAGGCCAATACCAGTTAGAAACAAAAACAAAGGGGAGATTAATTGTAAATCAGTGTTGTTTGAATACAACAAACATTTAGAAAAGCTTTAGAGAAGTTTAAATTTAATTCATTTCAAATCTAATTTATTACAAAAATAATGTTTTATTTTATTAAATCGATTTCCAAAGATTTGGATGTAATTATTTAATTGAAAAATTGAGAGTATCAGTGGCGTTGTAAGGCGCTTACGTGTTTTTTTGGACACGATTGCAAGGGTATATAGTGATAAATCTGAATTACATTACGAAGTGGAATTGTTGGCTTAGTTGGAAATTCTGTTATTTAGGTAGTAACCGCAGTGTGCTGAGTTGGAGAATTCCGACGGTGGCGATTCACATTTTTTAGTTCTATAGTACTATAATTTAGTCAATTAATTGCGACCATAAGCATTAACTATATATGAAGCGTTCAAACATGATCGAAACCAGATCGAAACTGAGCTGAAATGCATGTATGCGCTGCTCGAGCCCAAATTGAGTAGACTGAATTTATTTAGTCTTGGTGACTTTGTAATGGTTTTCATTTGCTGAGTAAAAACTTTCAAATTTTTTATGTTCTTGAATAAATTTGGACTTGATTGTACGCATGTTCGCGAGTCCAAATTTCAACCCAGTCTCGACTCCTCGATCTTGCGATTACATATTTGGTCACTATTTGACGACACGAGATCTTCCAAATATCAAATTATGAAGCACTCTATCTACGCCATTGAAAAATATACTAAATTGTATTAAATTGAATGAAATCCTAAAATTATGAGTGTATGAATGAATTTTGCTTCGAGAAAATAGACAAAATTGAATAGAAATATCACATAAAAGACATTTATTCTCATTTATCATTGAAGTACCAGAGTACCTTATATCTTTTGTACTTTATCATAATGATTATATAAGTAAATATAAATGTATAATTATTATAAATGAATGTTTAAAATCCGGGGGCCTTGACTTAATCGGAAGTGTCCAATGAGTCAGAGTTAAAAAAAATGAAGAAAGACGCCTACTTTTTCTAATAAATAATAATAGCAATAATATTGGATGGGCCAAAAAAGTTTTAGCGTTTTTTTTTTTGGCGTAAAGATGAATTTTACATGAGAAATAAAAGCTTTATTAAACAATGTCCATTTTAGTTAATGATCTTTTCCCATTTTTCCTGGCACGGTCATTATTCCGCTCCTATAGAACTTTTGAGTTTTCTGGGCGAATAACCGAGACAAAATCATTTTCACAAAATTTACATAATTAAAAGAATGTTACAGAAACCGAAACAAATGGTTGTCAGATGATGCAATGTAAGGAATATCGCGATCAAGCTTTCTCTCAATTTTTGACGAGTTATGAAAATTGTGTATTATCACGTGTTATAATGATGAAACCAAAAATGTTTGCGATTTACCAATTATGTGACACGTCTGCTTGTTGGCTTTCAATGCTTGACTTCGAAATCTTAACACGTTCGCGGACGTGAATGCTATAGCATTCATATTTTCACAGTGATGCCAAATGAGATGAGCTTTTCGCTGTCCGCGAACGTGTTAAGATTCTACATCATCTCTCGTGTCGTTAAATGCCGATTGGATTCGAGAAATCCCTTCATTTTTTCATCATCAACAACATAATAAATTTTTGGCCCATCCAATATGGACTACAAATACTACAAGGTATTATATGAGGAAATTTCAATTGAAAAAATTATATGGGAAGTAAGTTGTTTTTGTATTCAAATCACGATTAGCGTTGAAAGCGTCTTTTTTTTCCATTTTACTGTCTCTTTTAATTATCTGCAAACAATTTTATCTGAATTTCATGAACGTTGCAATTTCATTTCATTTTATTATAAAAATTCGAAATCGCGGAATTTTAAAGTTCAGAAAATGTTCCACATTTCTTTAATTGAATTTTTTATTTTTTTTTGTGAATGAAATCGATTCATTATGAATGAAATTTCTATTTCTTCGTTAATTTTAATTAATTCATTTATAACGAGCACACCTTAGTTATAATAAATTATTTTATATTTTGTGTTGCGCTATGATGATATCATTTTTCCAACCACACATCTCTGGTTATGCCTAGACATAGTGAAAATATGTTTTCAGGCATACGAGTTTAATTTTAGTTTATCTTCTTTTTTTTTTTTTTTTTTTTTTTTTTTTGTGGGAGAATTTCTGGGGGCCAAAAACAGAAATTTTTCCAAAAATGTTAAAAGTCCAGGTCAATAAACTACACTTCCGCACGCAAAGCATATAAAAAAAAGTATATTCTTTTCAGAAAAAAAGAAAAATATATATTTTCCGTTTAAATTTTACTCATCCTTTTGAAAATATTTGAAAATGAAACATGTCTACAGTTTGGATCAACCATACTTCCACCACTTTAATAGTATGTCTAGTTTTCTACGAATTGCTTTCAATCATTTCGCTAGACATTTCATACTATATACGTATGTTAAATATGATGTCCTTAGAAAAACTAAATAGCATTTAATTATATCTCATTCTGTTACCTACCAAAGTAATCAGTTCATCGACCTGATTATAATTAAATCTTGCACCAAATTCGAACAAAATTGGGCTATTCATCCCCAAGTTCTCGACAAATAAAAAACTTGCCACATAACCATAAAATAATCTACTTTCGGTTTGGAATTTCTGTTGAAGATTTAACTAAATAATCCTGTAACGTCATACGCATTGTGTACTAAATTTGATTCTAAACAAACTAGCAGTTAGAACACAATCACATTTTATGCCAAAATTCTGGTTTATCACTTCCGGTGAAATATCTCCCTATCTATTATTCCTTTTAGTCCAGTACATGTATTTCAAATTTTTTTGAAATTGGCGATGTGTTTCTCGAGTTATAATATTATCTAGTTTTATTTTGCTAAAAAGGAATACTTTGGATTACGCATTTCTGGCCAAAATCGAGTCAATTCACTAGCTTGCGACAGGACCATTTTTGAATAAAATTGAAGAAAGCGTTCTCGAGTAATTGTGTTTACAAAAAAGAAACATATACAGACAATCTAGAAAAATAGTCAATTCGGACTCCGGCTCAATAATACTTTTTAAAAGTTTTAGGAACTATAGGGTGCCCCAATAAGGACATCGGATTTTATTAGCTTAAATTGAACTATGCATATATCGCGGGTATTCTTGGTCCTACAGGTATGATCTATACCTCATTCATGCGGCAATTTTGTTTTGTCGACAGTAGTCGCTCGAAACAGACAACTCTCTCAGTTGTCAAAATTGTAATGCTTATTTAAATTCGTCACTCTGTAAAAGTCCTGTCATTTTATACTATAAATTTAAAATTCTTCTGCAAATAAATCCCTTGCCGCCATAAATGGAAATCATAAAGGTTGCTCCTTTGTTATCACATTTTTACTATCATTTTTCTGTTTGAAATTTCACATTTTTCTACCTTTTAAATGAACTTTATTATGAAATTCTACAAGTCCTTGTGATGATATCAGATTGCAAGTTAATACCATACACACCCAAAACTACAATACTTTAGTTACTGTATAAAATTACTACTCCCATGATTCTACTAAAACTGTTCCCTGGAAAATCGTTACCATTGATAGAACGAACATTTTCCCTTTTTAAATACATTTTCCATCGTTCTAATGTTAAATATTTTTAAATTTCCATCCAAAACTGGATAACTTCATATAAAAAAAAGGACATCAGATTTAAAGTGACTGAAATACATTTTGTTGCATTTTATATTTAGATGTATATAGAAGCCTTCAATTTCCAGGACAAATGATTAATTGTCCTTGAGGAAGATATAAGAATCAAGAAAAATATCCTTTTATACCATGTTCATGAAGGTTTCTTGGCAAGGTTGTTATATTATTCAAATTATCCTTTATATAAGTCTGAGTTTTTGATATCATATCATATCATTTCTTAAGGTTTTTTCGATTTTTATTAACTTTTAGGGATGAGGCTTTTGATGATCCTTTGTTTCTTGATATTACCTTCAAAAAAGTAAATAAAAATGTAATGAAATAAAATGAATTTTAAGGTGTAGAATAACCTTCGACAAAGTTAACTGGTTGTGCTTTTCATGATACTGTGAAAAAGGGATTCTCATAAAAATGTTATAAAAATGTCAACCTTGAGACAACATTTACCATCATTAGATTGTTTGATGAAGGATGGAGATACGAAATTATGCACAGAGCTTTTGAAAAGCATATAGATATTCATTTTAAGGGAAAAACTGCATAATATCGTATTTATAGGAGATGGTCATGTGAAAAGTAAATAAAAATGAGAGTTCCTGCATAAAATGCAACAAAGAAATGCTTTAGGATACATCTTTTATTTATTAGCAAGGACAAAATTATATAAAATGTGTAGAATAGCTTTTTAAGATTTCATTTTCCAAGGATTTTAATTAAATTTATTCCAGTATATTCTTGTAGATATAATATTGAAAATTTTTATGATAATTACTATTTAGAAAAGCGTAAAAAGTTTTCATTTGATAGGGAATCATTCATTTTTGAAGGTTTTCTTCTTCTGTCTGTTTTTAAATGTAGATTATTCTGCATCCTAACTGGAGCAAGGATAAATAAGATTTGCTAGAAGAAGGAATTTATTCATTTTAAAATTATGTAGTATTTTTTTAACTTATTTTAATAGATTGCGATTTCAATAATTGTTTTGTCTGTTTTTGTACTTTATTCCTTTGAAATATGAAATAAACTAAAATTTGTTTAGATTATGGGACCAGTACGAAAAGGTAAGAAGATATAGAATTCCTGTAAATAGTGATGTATTTGCCTATCTCCCGTTTTATGATGTTACGTACAACCGAAAGGAAAACCCTTTAAATGGATAAAATATTTGATAGTATCAAAATACGTACAATAGAATTTGTACTCTTTTTGTGGCATTATTACAGATCTGCGAAGAAATATGTATATCGCCTTATTAGTGTTTATAAAGTAGACTCTAAACACATGCATTTTTAAATCACACCAGTTTGGTTACAACCGTAAAAAGTTCAACACTAGCTACAATATGCATACTCGAACTAGTGTTCAACTTCTTTAGACCTGTAATCAACGGTTATTGGCCTGGGAAGTCGGAATTAGGATACAGTTTTTTTTTTTGGAAACGTGATAACTCGAGAAGTCCATTACTCACTTCTTTTCGAATTCCGTTGAATGATCGATTGTACCAAGAAGATAAACTGATAAGATTTTGGCCAGAAATACGTAACAGCTAATAGCAAAAAATTACAAATTTTTTAAAATTTTGGTGGATATGATATAACTTATGTTTATATTTATTGATGGACTATTACTTCTTTTGAATGTGTACATTTTAAAAATAAAATCGAGGACAAATCTCTATTCCGTGGAATAATTTTTTTTTTCAAAAAAAAACCGAAAATTCGTTCAAGAATGTTAGTCAGTATCAGTTTCTTCTATACTCGTATATACGATAGACGTCTTCACTGCAATATATTTTTGCCTTGTCTTCTGTTTTTTCCTCCATTATATCAATTTATAAATTTTGCAAAATATATACTTTATAGCCGCTGGCATCTAATATCCATTCGATGTCAATGGCATATATAAAAGTATACTCGCCGCCCTCGATTTTACAACTTTTATCTATTGATGCCATTTATTCTTTTTAATATTATCAGACTCTTATGCACCGGTATTTGCGGCATTTCCGTAATTTTTAGTTTCATTTAAGCTGAAGCATTTCAAATTTTAACATAAAAAAAAAGAGTTTTTTGGTTCTTTTTCTGATTCCTCATCATTTTTATTCTTTTCCTAGAATTTTATACAATTGAGGGAAAAAAAGGCGCAAAGTATTATCTCAAATTTTCGGTTTTTATCTTTTAGTTTTGGCTGTGTTCTTTGAAGAAAGGCTGATGCACTTTAAAGGCGGTTTATAATTTGTATTATTTGCAGGCAAAAAACCTGAAAACTTGTTGTGAAATAAGATTTGGCTCTGATAAATAGACAAATGGGCCAAAGATTTTTTAACAAGTAACATTTTTGGAAGGATTATAAAACCTAATTTAGTTTAATTGAAATTGTTCTAGTATTGTAATATTTTATTATGAATAGTCGATAATAGAATAATGTCTTGGAAAGAATAACACGTATGTACGTCAATCAATGAAATTCAAAATTTTTTAAAATTATATATCAAGAATGTTTCTTAAGAAGGTAAAATTTATGTTTTCTTCAGTTCCAAAATTGATTCATTGGTTAGGAATTTCCGTTTGAAAGATTCTTAGTAAACAAAGTCAATTAATTTTATTGCAATTCTGAGATTTTATGGTAACAAGAAACAAGAAAGAATTTAAGAAAAACAAAAAAAAAAAAATGTATTTGAACAGAAATATACAATATTTCATGGAAAAATAAGAAATTAGTTGATAAAGTGTAAAAAATGTTATTTTATTTTGTTATTTTATCAGAAAAATTTCAATTTAATTAATTTTCAAAATAAAATTTCACATATCAGTTTTATGTGTGATAAATATAAATTATAGAAAATCAATCACAGTTCAACACCACAAATTGATTATTATTATATTTATAAAAACAAAAAAATAAAAATTATGTCATTGCTTATTTGGTCATTTTAACCGGATAATTATTTTCTGGGTTAATTAAAATCAATTCTATATTTGATTTAAGTTATTTACGCATGCGTGCTCGACTGCATGGATTATCTCAAGTCCATTACCGAGATCAATAAAATTGATCAGAAATGTTTTTCTATAATATTCTTTGGTAAAATATAATCGTTTAGATGTTACGTTTTTAAGGTCCGAACCAAAACAAAGGACAAGAATCTCAAAATATATGTACTACTACGGACAAAAAGTAATGAGACTGTATTTTTAAAAATACGCGAGCAATGAATATCAATGTGTATATTTATTTGATAGATGAGTATGATTGTCGTGAACAGCTAATAGAAATCTCATGATGTTTGGTTTGTTAGTTTAAAAATTTCAGGGTCTTTTGTAATTGTGAAAAAAGCGCCCGGCGAATTCTCTTGGATGACTTCTACTGATTCAAAACGATGTCCAAAAAATTACACGGAGCCATATCTGTCGTTATTTTTCAAACAAATTCAATGATTTTGAGACAAGCCCAAATCGTCCCCTAAAATTGTTTGTATTGATCCTTTTGATATACCAACAATGTCTCAACAAGATCTCTTTGAGCTAATCGACATTGATATTGAAATTTTTAAAAATACAGTCTCATTACTTTTTGTTCATAGTAGTATATATAAATACCTTGAAAAATCATAAAGCTTTTGGCTAGTTGTAACAACTAGTTTCCATTTGAATAATTGATTACAAGCTGATTTTAGTATTTTATATGTTTATAGTTTGTTTTTCAAGTATTAACAATTTGAAAAACAAAATAAAGTTAAGATTTTGAAAATAAAATTCATCCATTTTTGGAGTTTTCCAGTTTATTAGAAAAATTATTACATCACACCAATAAAAAGTTTTTCATTTATTTTTCAATCCATTTATGAAAAACCAGCTCAAGGTTTGTTTTTCAAATTTTCCTTTATATAAGTACTTATTGGAAATTTTTTTCATTTTAAATAAGTTAAATTGAAATTGTGGTTCATGGAAATTAAACTTTGATGTATTTAGCACTATTTACGGATTGATCATATAATTTGGTTTAACTTTTGATTATCTGACTGAAAACTTAAAGGAAAAGAAAATTTCTAAGGTAAACTATTGAATATAATATAAACAAAATTTCGATTTAGAAAGATATAAGGAATCGAAAGATTTCATGTACTTAACAGAATTATTTTTGCATTTATGATTCATGGAGAAAGAGAACCTAAATTTGGTAACCCGATTCATATCTCATATAATTAGGATTATCAGAGAGTGCAGACCATTAAATCATGTACCAAAGATCCTATAGTACTACTATACCTACTATACGATCTTTGCTTGTACTTTACTATATTATAAAAACTCGTTTAACCATTCTCAACTAAAAACCGATATAATACGAAGAAAAATGTCTGATAAAATATTTAATAAAAAAAATTAGTGCATTACTTTTTAAATTTCTTGCCAAAATACGTTATATAAATTATATTAAAACAACTTAAAAGTGACTTAACATTATTTAAATTTGATTAAAATGAGGAACACCATGAGTACATTGCGCCATGTAGATTCCTTTTTAATTAAGGTTTCATTTAGTTCACTTCGGTTTGTATTTTGTTTCAAATTGATTAAATTGTAAATTATCCAAAAACAAAAAATAAAAAACAACGCGTTAATGTAAAGAATACTTTTGTTGCAGATGCACTTTTTCTTGTGTTTCCTTTTTTTTTAAAGAAAAACACATGAAACTGCTGATATAATCACAATCGCACTCCAGACGAGGTGAAGTGAACATCTATAGTATATATAGAATAATCACCCCGAGAGACGATGATAAATGATTTGCCGCATTTTATGACATGTCCCATTAAATTTAATCACATTTTGAACCAGAATTGTTGGGTATAAAAATAATTTCAATTATTGCTTTGAGTTCACTTTAGTAGGGATGCTAATTGAGAGGTTAATTCATATCATTTTGGGTAATTTTGTGTTTTTTTCGATTACTTATAGTCAGAAGCTTGAAAAATTGTCAGGAATTTAAAAAAAACTGCTGAAAAATTCCCTTATTTTTGTGTTTATTGATTTTCTTAAATTTTTGTTAAGTAATTAAAAATAAGTACATTCAAAAAATGTATCCGTAATACATCTGTCTTCTTTCGCGATAACGAAAAGAAACTTGTAAAAACCCACAAAAAACGAATTCAATTAACACTTTGAAATGTTTATTGGTGTAATTTTTGGAAAAATTTCTTCATTTACATGAATATCAAATCAATTTCAGATGCGTTATCATATTAATAAAATCAATAAATATTATTTTCCTTTTCGGACACATCATAATTCAAACTCAATGGCCGGGATCATAAAAAAATTTAACAGACTGTAAAAAATTGCGTGCAAATTTCACTATATGAATATATATATGTTTGTGAGATTAGAAGAAAATGTTGGAGACCTATGCATTTTTAATTTTAATTTTTCAAAAGTATATTACGTTTTCTTTCTTCTGAAATTTACCGCCACATGAAGGAAATTTCGGAAATATAATCGTATGCGGTTTACATTTCACATTTCGCTTATCTAAAGGTGTTATTATAATATAATATTTTCGGTAAACCGCAATTTTAAAACAAACCAGAGTCCGGCCTATTTTTTTGATACACTTGGGTTTGGACAATCTTCCCGTACCAGAAATCTGGTTGCATCTCTTGTTTTCTTGCCAGAGCTGTTAGACTCTGTAATTGTTTGTCGAATTTAGTCAAGTTTTAGACTTTTTTTTAGCAAGGTTCAAATTCATGTGCAGAAATTTTCTTAAGATTATCCTATTTATCTTGCTTGCTTCTTTCTTTTCATATTGTTTTCTGTTTGTTTTTCTTCTACTTCTTCTTTTTCTTCCTTTTGGTTTGTCCTTTTCTACTTCTCTCCTTTACTCGTCTATTTCCTTACCTTTATTGGATGTTCGATTCGGTTTAAAGCTGCAATTCTCGGATCTGTTCTTGGTTTCTAGCTAATACAATTTGTATAAGGATTTCTTTAATCCTTTTTTGTATTTCTTTTGCCTAAATAAAAAGAAATAATTAAATTTAATGCCAAATTGCTAAAAATGAGTATTGCATACAGATGAACTGATTTAAACCAGTTTAAATTTCGTTACAATGTTGAATGGCTAAAGGAAGTATACTCCAAGAAAAGCTTGAAGCTCAATCTTTTGAGACCTACTGCATTATTTTCCATAGCTTTGTGTCAGTCAGGTTTCTTATAATAGCGATAGTTAGATTTGTCGTATGTATAAATTGCTACAGTTCACTGAAGTTCACAAGTTTACACTATTACAGAACAAAGAGTCTTTGCAGAAAAAAAATGTGCCAAAAAAGAATATAAGTTAAGAAACACTTTTTTTCTTTCTCTGTAATAACAAAGTTATTAATAAAGAGAAGATGTGGAAAATTCAAAAAAGCTTTTATTTAACATAAGTAATTTACATTAGGCCTTATGGCAAGAGTTCTAAGCTCCTAAAAGTTCCTTCCATAAGATCTAATGTAGTTTACTCATGTTAAAAGAATTTTACATATCTTCAATCATTTACATATATCTTTGGTAATAATAAATCGATTAAAATACAGTTCAAATTGAAAATTCGGAAAGACAAGATTAAGTAATAAAGTCTAGTTCAAAACAAATAAATATTTCAATGGTGATTTTATTAGCGATTATTAATCTTTTGTTGTAGTAAACGGCGATTGATTTAATTGCAGATAATTATTGATAAACAAATACTTTTAAGAGTAATTCCAATTCTAAAAATATTCTAATTAAAATTTAAACTTGATTCAATATAAATAAGAAATATTCTAACTTTAATAATTTGCTATAAAATCGAATTATATTGTTCACAACAGATTATGAAAGCTTCTCGTTGACTTTTATAAAAAATGTTATGCAGTTTATAAGAAATTGCAAAGTTGTAAATGGGACAACAGTATATAAAAATTAACGTTTTAAACATCAAAGAGTCTTTTAGTTCCATAATATAAAGTTCCTTTGATATAAAAAATAGATTATATTTTGTGATTAAGCATTTCAAGCCATATGCAGTGTGGTTACTCGGGCACACGGGCAAACGATTGAGGTATTTTCCTTTTTAAACGGTGTTTAAAATGTATATTTCAACTTCTGGTTCAATTTCAACTAAATTATTCGACACTGATGATTCGTATTATTACGGATTTAAGTTTATAATCGAACCATGGTTTTTATTAAATAGTAGAATATATAAAAATTGATTACATTCGATTATTATTGCAGTCTTTTTTAATATCAGTAATATTAAAAATAAAAATGCAAGTTTCACATTTGATGGTCAGTTTTTCTGCTTTTTTTTCATGGATTAATATAAACTTTAATCAATTTAGATACTAATCAAGGATACCAAGTTCAGAATAATTGAACAACTGAAGCCAAAATAATTGCATAAAAATTAATTAATTGCAGTTTCTTTTTGTTGGTCGTTTTTTTTACATTTAATTAGAATTTATATCGCGAATAATTTTGCATAAGTAATTAATTTGTAAAATTCGAAGAAATATTTCTACTTTGTTGCATAGGAAAAATCATTTCACATCTTGCACTATTGTAGACCTCCATTGGTAAATGATAATTTGGTTTTTTTTTAGAGAGTTTTCTTATTTATTATTTGCTATATGAAGAAAATACTATTGTAAAAATGAATTATTAGCCAGAAAATATGATGAATTGTTGGATATCATTCGTTAATTTATATAATTCTTATTTTTCTACAATTTCAGAATCCAGCGATATTGTGTTGAACATAATTATATGAATTTTTAATCATATAATTTTCTTTTCTAGATCTTCTTCTAATTTAATAATATTACCAAAAAGAAAAAAAAAATAATAATTTAAACTATATTTAACACGCGACAAGAATACCTGAAAATCCATTTGCACATTTCATTTCCGAGATTTTTACTAAGATATACTGAAGCAAGAAATTCTTTAACTTATTGTGTTGATGATGATTATTGCAATTAGTCTTAAGGTGCCATTTACGCTTTGAGTTTGAAAGCATTTTTTTATTTATTTAATATAATTAATAATAGTTAATAAAATTCGAATATATGGTGGCAACTACTGGGTGTACCATCGTGTATTGAATTTGTCAATTATATTATAATATATAGCGTACTCATTGAATCCGTGCATAATAAACCGTTCAGCTTCACCGTCATTAAGATTTATTGAAATCTTGTCAAAAAAATATGAAAGATATATTTTTCATTAAAATTATTTTTTATTGCACAAAATGCATTCGTCTTAACTTAACATGGATTACATTAAAATCATTACAGTCGAAAAAGATAAAGTATAGGAAGTTTAACAAACCGACAAATTGGTACAACACGTACGTATGGACGTATGTCGAGCTTTCTTATATTTTTTAAAGAAAAAATAAAGCTTAGATCACGAATTTAAAATTCAAAGAATGTCAGCATGTATATGGATAGGCCTAAAAATTCTTTCCTGTTTATTGGAAACCAAAGCTTTATTAAACAATATATTGTCAATTTTCGTCGATGACCTTTTGCCATTTTCCCGGCATAGTCATTATGCTGTCACTGCAGATTGTTTGCGTTTTCTACTTCTTTGGAACTGAAATGTTCACCATTAACGGAGTTCTGCACAGACCGAAACAAATGGTAATCTGATGGTGGAAGCTAAATACTATATTCTGGCTAGATCAAAAGTTTCTAGTCAATCTCTTTTCAATTTTGAGAAGTAACCAAACTTGTAAATAGTCAACACAAAATTTTTACGACTCACGTATCCTGGATTCGTTTTTAATGATTCTAAACAATCATCAAGTTATTGGATTTGATCAAAGAAGGGTTTTTTTTCCAAATATAAACACCTTGTATATTGTTTTCCACAATAACTTTATAAATTGTGATCATATAGTTAGGTTAGGTTAGTTAGATTTGATCCAAATGCAAGAATAAATGCAAAAAAATAAATTAACCAGAAACAAAAAGCAATTAGAATTCATATCAATGTAATTCATCTATGTTTGCTGTTCCGGCCACTTGAATATCGCGGATTTTTTTTTACTAAAAATTCGATACAGGATCATAAAGTCATCCTTTTGTATAGCTCAGATAGTAATCGAGTTACTCAATAAGAAAATATATGATTAGTACATCTTTTTTTGTTGTTGACATAAACGTAAGTAATATAATAATATACTAAATAACAAATAAAAATGTAATCCGTTCATTCTAGGGACATTATAATGATATGCTTTTTGCAATTCCCTAAAATGATGTACTGGAAAACAATGCGCACTCAACGAATTAAAATAATTTATTTATCGCTTGTTACTTTCTGGGTTGTCCATTATCGTATCTATTTTGTGTCCAGAGTCGTATTCTGTTCATTATTTTATGAATATTGTATATATATGTACATATATAATGATCATGTTCACTATCATGTGGCCACGCATTGTCTTTTGTTGGTTTTTATCGTCTCGGTGATTTATGGTGGCAATTAATTTAATTCTTTGATTCTAGGCATATAGTCTGGGCATGTGTCAGATTGACCATATATATATTATCTCTAGATGTATATATTTATAATTGTTAGATTGGTAAAAACACGTTTTAAAATGAAGTGCTAGAAGACGGAAGACGGAGTATTTTAGTATTTTAAAAAAGATAAAAGAAATAGAAAAGAGGTCGAACTACCTATTAACTGGTAGAAAAAAAGAAAATCCAATATAAAGTTACATCGTATGACATAAACTGTGTGTTTACAAGATGAAAAGTATCCAATTTTTAGATATTATTGATATAAGACTCTAAACTCCTTTTAACTAATTTGAAAATTTGGAAATTATATGATATTTAATTGATTGCGCTACTAGTTCAGCTACTGTCTTTGAATTTTGATTATTGTAATTAAATTTAAAAATCATAAATTAAATTTTGCCATAAAATTTGATGCATTTGTTAGACTTATAATTGGTTCCGGAGTATATTTCAAAAGCAGGTACCATAATTACTTAAAGGTGCAACATTTTCAGTTTGAAACGGATGATATCTTTTCGAATGAAATTTTTGGATATCGTTCTTTTAGAAGTTGTTTATTTCACTTAAACATTATTTCTAGATAATTTACAATAAAATAAAAGAAAAAAAAAATCTACACCCAAAAAAAAATGTATTGTTTGAATAAAATTTTAAATTTATCGAAAAGGCAAATTTAACAAATTAGTGCGGAATGGTGGAGTCTGTTTAGACCTCGTTTTATATTAAAATAAAATACAATCAAAATAGGATAAAAAATAAATAATAATAATCAAAGTAATACCAAATATTGATTCATTGAATTGAATGGATACGAATTAATGCTACTAGGCCTTTTCTAGAACCAGACTTGCTACACTGGGTGCGTGCATCCTGAGTAAGGAGGGGCTAGCTAACTTGAACCTAACTATGGTGCTGACCTTCATTAGTAGGGCAAACCGGTTTGGAGAAGAGACCTAGCCTCTCAAAAAAAACCTTTTTCGGAGGAGGCACAATGGGCCAGTTAGGCCTACGTACTAAGGCCCTCAACTGTGCGGGCCCCTCCAATACAGTACAATACAATACAATACAATACAATGCTACTAGTTTCTGAATAGATGAAAATCATAGGGAAAATTAGTTGACATAACTAGAAAACTAGTTTTTAAATACTAGAAATTTTTTTTTTTTTGAGTGTATATATTATCAAAACTGTTCTTTATTACCGGTAAAACGTTAAGTACACCCAACCCGAAATCCATTTCCATACGATGAAACTATAAAGTTTATAACGAATTATTTTTATAACTTTATTACCGAAGCCAGACCAAAAATTAAGAAGAATATATTTAATGGATTGATAAACTAAGAAATAAAAACGTTAATTGTATTATTTTTTAAAAATATGTTGTTAGTTTTTTTTGTTTTTAAAATTATCATAAATGTTAAATAAAAATTTATCTAGAGTAAAATTTGGCTAATTAAGATTAATATTTTATAATTTTAATGACAAAACACTATTTGAAGATGATAACAGCAAGAATTTATGAAATAATTACATATTCTTCGAGAATACTAAGTGAAATAAGGCTCCTTTGAAATTCAATACATTTTCACACTATACATGTCTTTTGCATGTCTCTAAAATTATTACCTTCTTAGATCCCATATATTTGTCAAAAATTGCAATTTAATACCGAAATTAATTACTTAATTGATTCAACTTATTATCTTTCCTTCTATATGATACCTGAAGATTATGTGAAAGGTGTTAAGTGGGTAGTCATGTTCTTTTGGTCATAACCGAGTGCATTTAATATTTATGAAAATCATTCATGATAATATTTTAACGAAAAATTTAAATTCAATAAATTAATATTTAATTTTTTTTCTCTTTTTTCTCCTTTTTTTTGGTGAATTTTATAATTAATTAATCTCATATTTCTGTGTTTTGATTGAAACACGCACAAATAAAACTTTTAATCAACTAATTAGTAAAAATAAGAATAAGTTTTTTGTTTTTTTTTTATCATAATTAAATTTATTTATTTTTTTCTATTAACATCATCATTTTTTTTTATATATATAATTTATTGTTTTCAGTAAAATTTTATATAAATTTAATAAAAATTAATTAAAAATTATGAAAAATTTGATTCCGAATATTTTAAAAAGGTTTTCTTAAAAATCTAAAGAATATAAAATAAAATATCATTGCAGTTTTTATATTCTTACAAAAAAAAAAAAATTTAATACAAATACAAGAAAATATTTTTGTACATAAAACATTTTTAAAATAATTAAATTATTTCTTTTAAAAACGAACTTTTTAATAATTTTACTTAATTTATTTTATTTTTGTTGTTATTTTATTCTTTTTTTTTTTTTTACTTAATTATAATAATTTAATCTAATTTTATTTACAATTAAATTTTGTTAAGAAAATGTTTGATTTTTTATTTTTTTTTTTTGTATAAAAGACATTTAAATTTTGTTTAGTGTTAAATTAAGACAAAAATTTGAATAAATAATAAGATTATAAATATATTTCCACTAAAAACAATTAAAAAAAAAAAAAACGAATATTTTTACTAAATAAAAACTAAATTTAAATAATTTAAAATAAAATCATTTTTCGAAAATCTGGCAACTCCCCATTTTATTATAAATAGGGTAAAACATCAATTATTAGGCAGTATTAAGGATTGGCAGTTTGTTTGGTTTGGTTTTATGGTACGCCAATTATAAGGCAAGAAACGAAAGTCATTTTCATACGATTTCTATATCCTTAGGCAGGATTTTCATGATCATAAATGCGAATCATATTTACAGGCCAATACACGAAAGAGATGGTATTTAAAATATTAATTCAAGAATTAAAACAAAATGGCACTAGTGTTTTGCTTAGTACATGCTTCTCCACTTTTATGAATGAAATGTCAAAGTTTTTTCTCTTGAAATTAATAAGTTTTGGTGAAATTTAGTTTTGTAATTAACGAAAATATTAAAGAGTTGCAGAAATCGAAAGAAAAAAGTTCAGCAAAAAGTATATAGTCTCAGATGTGGTGTTTTATGGCAACTTTTTACTAACCCACTCAAACTATTTCACCAGAAAAACTTACTGGCTATTCAATAATGAAGAATGCCAGACTCCGATCGCTCTCATATATTTTCATATCTTCGTTCGGATGTTGGGCCAGTAAATATAAATATTATGATCATGAAAATCCGCCTTTAGGATAGAATATTCATTTAACTTAATCGCACAATAATATTTGTAGTTAATAAAATTAACAAGACTTCTGATTCATCGCACGATTGATCTAGCCTTTTGACAAATGTTTACATGTCACATGTAAATGTGCTTAGTCTTAAAGGGTATTTAATGTTGATCCGAAAGATTCTTACGGACTTTTGTAATTTCACATTCGTACTTAATTTAACCAAATAATAATTTTAAAAATGTGTTCCTAAAATAACCAATAACTGATGTTTTACACTATAAAATATTTTCCATTTTCCTGCTTGGAAAGTTTCCATTTTTAAAATTCAAGCTTTCATCAATACTGGTAATTATTAAATTGTAATAGTTTAGTTAAAAATTGTCTGTGATATTTTAGTTCGTAGGATTTACGGATAGTCCTTTTAAAGAATATCCTTCATCACTTTTTTTTTAAAATAATTATCAATTTAATATGGAAAACTTCATGAGCAGGATGGAAAATCAATAATTTTTAAACAAATAAAACATTTCGTTAAGTTCTTCTGAAAACTTGTAAGCTATTTTTCTAATACTCAGATGCTTAGAATATTGATTGTCGAAAGAAAGAAATCTTGAATGGGAATGCTTTATAAGGAAGTAAAAATCAAACAAGGAAGAACCAAAGGCAGGAAAGGTAAAATTTTGTGTACAGACATGACAGGAAAGAGGACGTAGTTTATTCATTCTAGAATAATCAAGTATATAAGGAAAAAATTATAGTCAAGATGTAAAAAAAAAAAAGTCGGAAGGAATAAGATTCGGATGACGTGTTTCACATTCGAGTTTGTTTCTTACTAGGAAAATGATGATATTGATGATGATGATGAATCAATTCGCTTGGCAATAAAGTTTAGATATTTTTACTTTAATATTTTTGTTCCTCTAAATGTCATTCATAGAATGCTAATATCTGATGGGATGTGTTCATGAAAATCTTCTAACTCTGTTAATTCGTAGTCGTTGTCGAAATGTCTTAAAGATTTTCTTAAATACATAATCTTTATACATTCAATATCTCATTTTAATCCTTTAGGAAGACAGACAATATACACAATTATATCATTTCTGAACCAAAAAAAAAGTCATTCCAGTTGCGTTTCATTTCTTTAACATTATTGTTGTGTATATTTACAGTGTATGAGTGTTATTGGTCTCCTTATAACATTTGTACTTTAAGAAATGTCAAATAATTTCTTTTATGTTTATCTATCGTCTATATTAATATACTAGCTATCATCATTTACTATTGTAAAGAATGGCATTACACTATGTTGAACCAGACGGTTGTGGTGGTACAAAAGGATTCCATCTTAAACATGCTTGATCGATTGTTGGAAAATTTCCTCGTCGTTTTACTCGTTCCTCGAATTCTTCCAGAACATCCTATGTTGATAGAAATTATTATGAATGACGATAATGTTGGTAATACACCATAATAGTAATAATAATAGAAAAGAAAGAAAAAGCCAGAAAAAAAGAAAGTAATATTCTTATTATTATTATTATTATTATTATTATTATTACTTAAACAGAGAAAAAGAAAAAGAAAGCTTTGTCATATACACACACATAAGAATAATAATATTAGTCAATATTCATTAAATATATAATACATATGCAAATTTTCTAAGGATATAACACAATATAAGTCGATGGTACCATCATCATTGAGGATCAGAGATCTAGACATAAACGCTATAAAACAATATGATTTCAAGTACGGTATATATTGCTGTACACCATCATAGTCACTAAGAAATCATATACCAACCTATATTGGTATGGGATTTCGAACAAGGATAAATTCGAGAAGACAAAAATGACAAACAAAGACAAATATATATATATATAATGAAGAAAGTTAACGATTGACTGGCTTACAGTTTCTAAAGTTCTGTATAAATATATATATATATATATATATTTAGCAAAGAAGTTCAGAGACCTTGTTCAAGAGAAGACTAAAAACCATCAATCAAAATTTTTTCTTGAGAAAAATCCAATTTTATTTAAGACTATTTTGGATATTTATGCAGACTAAATGATGTTGAGTATCCTCCTAAAAAGGATGGAGGTATATAGATTGACTTTAGGTTTTCTTCTCATGAACGTTATTATTTTTTTATAATATAAAGTTTTCTTTATAGATTGGAACAATTTTTTTTTTTATTTTGTGTTTAATAAGAAAATTTCCACCTTGATAAATATTGAAAATTATCCATACCTGTTTTTTTAATATAATATGTTTTCCTTTCCAGTATTTCATCATTCCAAGAGCTTGTAGAGTACTTACGATATCATAAGAATAAATAGCCATTTCCTGAAAATAATATAGAAATTGATTAATATTATTTTAACATGATTTTAATTGGTTGAATTTTAGATTTTAATGATGCCTTTTGTGAGATCTTGTAAGCAATTCAATTTGATTTAAAACTACCGAAGAACTAACAAATGAAATCATTATTCAGGTATCATTGCAAAGAGATGAAACTCATCGGTATGATGTAATTCAAATCATATATAAAGTGTCCCAATAACAGGGTCCGGATTAAATCAATGTTAATTGAAGTATGCGTATATGTCCGCTATTTTGGCATCTACATATATGACTCATATGTTATTCAAAGGAGAATTTAATCATGAAATAAATGCCATAATCACTTTTAAAAATAATCACTTTTGGGGTAGGAAATTCGGAATTCGTATATTTCAGATGTATGGGTCCGTCAGGCAACCCCTTAACTGAAGATTAAGATTAAGATTAAGTTTTAGGGTGTTCTAGTACTGCGACTTTTAAGATCTATTGTACCCCTTCTTCTTTAGTGCAGTAGTTAGGTTAATTCCCTATTCCTTTCAAGCCTATTTCTCTTAGAGCCCCTTAATTTATTCGACAGGGAATGTAATTTTGAATTAAATGCTCCAGAAGTAACGTATGATTTGAATTTCGCGGTATTTTCTTTTTGTCGACAGTAGTCCCTCGAAACAGAGACAATTCTAAATATGAATGTGGTTCCTTTGCGTAGTGTTCTATGACGAATAATAGCAATGTGTTTATATGACAGCTGTCCCAATTTTAGTCATCCAAATAAGACTAAAATGGCCACTTTTGTTGGAACCATCCTTTAGAATTTTGTGATACAATGTCAAAAAAGTTCATTAAATTGTTCTTTACAACATTAGACTATAAGCGCATGGCTTTATTTGGTTTCGGTCTCTTTAAATGTCGTTATAACCGATTTTGACTGTATTTAAATTGATTTGAAAGTTGTTTTATTGATGTAAATGAACCACACCTTTGCATATGAAATTCATTTTCTTGAATAAGATAGTACATAATGCCAATTTTAAGTACTTTTTTCATTGCCAAAATTTATATGTAATATATTTTCGATGACATGCCTATAACTATAACATAATTAAAAGATAATGAAGAAAGTAGAATTTGAAACCCTATAATTATTTCACTTGAACGGTTTTTTAGTGTAAATTGTGATATGTTAAGAAGTAAACCCTTTTATACGTGTGAATTTTAAAATGAAATCATAAAAAAAAAACCCTAAAAACATAATATATGAATGATAAAAATATCAGAAAGTCATTATCTTATGCTAAAATGGTGTAAAAAATCATCATATTTGTGTAACAGATGTTGGGTTTATTTATTGGCTAAGAAAAATTACATATTACAATATTTATTGCACGCTATTCGAAGATGTTAATTTAAAATACTATAACAACCTGTTAAACAAATCAAATATTCAAAATATTATAATTTGAATTGAATTTAATGTCGCTTTTATGCTTTTTAAATACATATATTTGCTGTTTTAGCACAGGCCTATTTGTTTTTATTTATATTTATTTTTTTGACAATGAAATATGATAGTAGGACTCATGTAGTAAGAAGAAACCACTATCATATGACTCTCATATATATGATTAATATTATATATTTTTCATAAAATAAAATAAAATAAAATAAAGAAATAACATATCTTCAAAAGCGTAAAAAGAATTCATGAGGTTTTATAATAACGCTTCAGTGTGTAGGGTGAACCACAATTGAATGGGATAATCGTTCTGATAGACAGTTTTGATAACATTCAAGGAAATTTGTTCTCATTAAAACATGATTAATTGTTTTGCTGGATACAGTATATTATAAGTTGAAATAAAAAGGGATAGTAATTAGAGAATTCTTTATATATATATATATATGCTGAACCAAACAACCAGCAAAAAAAACATACTATATATATAATTTTAATCCGAACAATTTTTAACCACCAAAATGCACCTGGTTTGGCATGTTTAGATTCAATTAAATGAATTGCACACGCGCATATTAAATACCGTATCCATGATACAAAGAAACAAAAAAAAAAAACTTAAGAAAACTAAAAGAAAATTCATATAAAATTAAATGTTCTACTTTACCTGTGATACATCTTTAATGCTGAGAGTTGTACCAGTCCGGGTGCATAAATAATCAAGTAAAACATCCTTCCAGTATGAACGATATGAGATAAGACCTAAATCAGATAATGGCTTCTCGGGTGATCCTATTTTACCTTCAACTCTTGTTAAAAGATAACCTTTAAGAAATTATAAAAGAGATTTGTTATAATTTTAATTAAAATTAAAATGTTAAATTTAAAATTCATAGAATTTAATAATTACAGAATCGAATCGATTTGTATTTATTGTGTCAATGTGTCTTCTTAAGTCAAACTTTCAGAAAACATTCTTATAGTATATCCCTTTTTTTATTCTATCCTGAATTAAGTAATTTCAGTATAAGCAACATAAAATAATTGAAAATTGAATGCAACGTGTACTAATGATAGTCACTTTAAACTCCATTTTTATTTCGCCTCATTAATTTCAATTGTTTTTAATTAAACCATTCATTTAATTATCCAAAAACAAGCATTTGTGTACAAACATCTTCAACTTCTACATAGGAATATCTACAGTGCAGACTGTAACTTCATAGTCATATGCAGATTGCAGGATTTTGTGAATTCAGAGCCTGATTTAATGTTTATAAAACAGAGGTTTTTTGAGTTATGGCGCATAGCATCAGCAAACTGCGTTTTCCAACTGAAGAAGCTGTGCCGAAAACTTAGACAATGGAATAATACTTGTATATTTGCTTATGATAGTTTCTCTCCATCAGGAAGACTATGATCCGTTTTTCTGTAAGATTTTCTAAATAGAGGTTGTTCAAACAAAAAGTCAATTATTCAAATTTCAATGATAAAACAGTATAGTTTGAATTTATGGAGAGAGTTCAATGTGATTAACATAATCGGTCAAGTAATTTCTAATTGGCATAGTTATCTCATTAGAAATAATAATATTTATATGAAAATCCAAAAAGAGAAATCTATTTTGTCAAAGTTCAATACACCTGAGATAATTAAAAGATTTGTTAATTATCTTCAAGTAAATTTTCTTGTAATGTATGGAATTTATTTTAGGTAATTAGAAGTAAAAAAATTTTTCTTTTGTTAGTTAAAGAAAATGTAGAAAACGATGATAAAAAAAAATTACGGAGATAAGAAAACGACAGCAATATCTGACTTGTATAGAAAAGATACAGTTTACACAAGGTGGCCGAACTTATAGAACATTGCCAAATTATTTTGTTTTATGCGCGAGTTACGAAACCTGAACATACATCAAGTACTTAGAAAAACCTTCTAAAAAGTTAGTGACCTAACTTTCTTCAATTTAAAGTATTTCAAAAAAGCTAGACATTAGGTCAGCATTTATTAAAATATTCAATTTCAACCTAAAATTATTAAATACATTTTTAACAAGAATTATTTCAAAATATGCTAGACGCTAGATCAGCATTTATTCTTTTTATAATTTCCAATATTCAGTTGTAAATTTATTTTTTTGCTAATTCTGTAAAATTAAAAATATATAAAATAAGAATCAAATAGAATTGATTCATTCCATTTTTGTAATCAAAGTAATAAAGTTAAGGCAAGTTTTGACTAATAAATATTTTTTTTATTCTAAATCCTTGTCCTAAACTTATTTGGCGCAGTCGGTAGGATAGGCAAACGGTCCTTTTTATCCTCATTCGGGAAAAAATATTAAAAAAAAAAAAAAAATAAAAAAAAAAAATTTAAAAAAAAAATTTTTTTTTATTTTTGTTTGAGAAATTTTATTATAAAACGGCGGTTTACCGTAATTTAAAATTTTTTCGAATCATTGTTCTCTGAAAAATAAGTGGCGGTTTACCATAAAATAAACAGTTAACAGTGTAAATACAATTTTATCCCAAGTGAATATAATAAGGGAGTTGTGAAGTGAAATTACGACGGCATATCGTGAATAACTTCAATATTGAGAGGACATCAATAGCAGTAACAACCTTTGGACCGGAGAGTTTCAACTCATAGACGCCTATCCAGCATTCAAGGACATCAATCCTTAAACGGAAGGAACATCAATCCTTACACTGACGGAACATCAGTTATTTAAGATAATTTTAAATAAAAAGAATGAAATACCTTTGCCTGGCATTCATGTAAGTCAAATATTGAATTAATTTCTTTTATTCCTAAATGTCAAGTCCTAGAAAAATAAAGAAAATATCATATTTCCCATATCCAAAAAATTTTAGAAGAATATTTAAAAGCCTTAGTTCAATCCCTGAAAATATTGAAAGTGAAAACATATCAGTGTTGAATAGTAGAATAAATCAAAGTGTACCTAATCTAAATAGTTCATTTGAATTCAGTGAAAATAACGAAATGACAAGTGCAAATAATTCAGTGCATCCTTCGGGTTCAATTCATAGTTCACCTGCAGATATTTTTAATTCATTGAGAATTCCTGATGCAATTAAAGATTTACCAAAATTTGATGGAAATACTAGATTGCTTCACGAATTTCTTAACAATGTTGAAGAAATATTAAGTTATACTAGGAGTGTTGACGGTACAGCATATTCAAGAATACTTTTGCGTGCAATTCGAAATAAAATTGAAGGGCAAGCAAACGAAGTACTTAATATGTATGGCACACCTTTAGTTTGGGAAGACATAAAAAATAACTTAATACTACATTACTCTGACAAACGAACAGAAACATCTTTAATAAGAGATTTACATACTCTAAGACAAAATAATAAAACAGTGGAAATCTTTTATAGTGATATAGTTGAGATTCAAGCCACCATGTATAATAATATTCTAATTCACGAAACAGATCCCAACGTAATTAATGCAAAGAAAGATTTGTTTGCAGAAATGTGTTTAAATACATTTTTAAGTGGTCTCAGAGAACCTCTAGGTTCAGTTATTAGAGCAATGCGACCAGAAACCCTTACAATGGCATTATCGTATTGTATTAAAGAACAAAACATATCTTATATGAAATCAGAACCTCGTTCACACAATTATAAAACGAACATGGTTACAAATCCAAGACCAAACATACAGCAACCAAGAAACATAAATTCAAATTTCTTTAATAACTCTCAAAATAGAACGTTCAGTATTCCACAAAGACCAAGAAATTATCATCAAGTACCATTTACAAGACCTCAAAACTGGTTCAATTACAATTCTTATAATCCAAATAATAATTTCAGGAATCCAAACCAGAATCAAACTTCGTTTAATTCACAAAATAATCCACCAAGATTTCCCCCTCCAGAACCAATGGACACTAGTTCGGGAAATACACATCTAAGACAAAGGGCTCCCTCACAACAATTTAGAAACACTCAAATTAATTCAAATTACCGTAATTCTATACGACCCACAGGATTTCCTAAATATACTAGTGAAGAACTTCATAATATAAATAACGCAGACTATGATTATACAAGTAATCCTTCACAAAACGAACCATCTGATCTAAACTCATACCAACAACTCGACGAATACTACGATTACGAAGAAAACGAACCTAACAACGAATTCGAGGAAGAAGATCCTCAAAATTTTCCCATAAAAAGCCTCGAAAGACCCACAGGTTACATAGACGTTAATAAACACGGTTTCACATTACCCTATATTCATATATCATCTCCATTTGGAAGACCATTAAAATTTCTTATTGATACAGGAGCTTCTTCATCATTTTTAAATCCAGAATTTACTCTTCCTATAGATCATATCGAATGTGAACCAATAACGATCACAACTATTCTCAGTAAGTACAAACTGAATAAAGAAGTAACTTTATCTACCTTTGTAGAATTTAATGAACCTGGATATTTAAGATTCCTTATATTCAAATTTCACGGATACTTCGACGGACTAATTGGACTTGATATTCTCACACAATTAGGCGCAAAAGTTGATTTAGCTAACAAAATGTTAATCACTAATAATTCAACTATTCCCTTAAAATTTAAACCTAATTTTACTTCCGGTAAACAGTTAATTCCCGCAAATTCAAAAACTATCATTAAATTACCAGTTGATATTTGCGACGGAGATATCTACATTAATAATATTGAGTTAAAACCAAAATTATATATTTCTGAAGGTATCTATAAAGCAAAAGATTGGTACAGCACAGTAGAAGTGATAAATGAATTAAATTTGGAACAAACACTGTTACTAGAGCAACCTTTAAAAGTTCAAAAATATATTTCTTCCGAATTTGTAGAAATAAACAATTTCAACGTTGAATATGATCAACCTGATTTAGACGACGATATTACTCAATTAATTCGTACATCTCATTTGAATTTCGAAGAAAAGAAAGCTATTTTTAAAGTTTGCAGAGAATACGAAAGTATTTTCTTTAAAGAAGGCCAATCCTTAAGTTTTACTAATCAAGTCAAACATCGTATTTCAACCACAGACGATACACCCATCTATACGAAATCTTATAGATATCCATATGTCCATAAAGAAGAAGTGCGAAAGCAAATAAACGATATGTTGGAACAAGGTATAATTCGTCCCAGTTATTCCCCATGGAGCTCTCCAGTTTGGATAGTTCCTAAGAAAAAAGATTCCAGTGGAAAACAAAAGTGGCGTCTGGTAATAGATTATAGAAAACTTAATGAGAAAACAATTTCCGATCGATACCCTCTACCAAATATTACAGAGATTCTAGACAAATTAGGAAAATGTACATACTTTTCCACTCTAGATCTAGCTAGTGGTTTCCACCAAATTGAAATGCACCCAAAAGATGTTCAAAAAACGGCATTCACAGTGGAAGGAGGACATTTTGAATACATTAGAATGCCCTTCGGACTTAAAAACGCACCATCTACATTTCAAAGGGTAATGGACAACGTCTTGAAAGATCTTCAAGGTACCATTTGTCTAGTTTATTTAGACGATATAATCATTTTCTCAACATCTCTTCAGGAACATATAATCAATCTAAAGAAAGTTTTTAATAAATTACATGAATTTAACCTAAAAGTGCAGTTAGACAAATCGGAATTTTTACATAAAGAAACTACCTTTTTAGGCCATATAGTCTCTACAGAAGGTATAAAACCCAATCCGGAAAAAATTGTAGCCATCAAAAACTTTCCTATACCACGAACTCAGAAAGAAATTAAATCATTTCTAGGTTTATTAGGCTATTACAGGAAATTTATAAAAGACTTCGCTAAACTGGCTAAACCCTTAACGGAATGCTTAAAAAAGGGCAAATCAGTTGAATTAAATGAAAGATATATAAAAACATTTGAGACTTGCAAAAACATTCTAGTAAACGATCCGATCCTCCAATATCCAGACTTTACAAAACCTTTTATCCTCACAACTGACGCAAGCAACTTCGCACTTGGTGCAATCCTTTCTCAAGGTCCGATTGGTAATGACAAACCAATATGCTACGCTAGTAGAACTTTGACAGAAACCGAAACAAACTATTCAACAATCGAGAAAGAACTTCTAGCAATTGTTTGGGCAACCAAATACTTCCGACCCTACCTATTCGGTAACAAATTTAAAATTGTGACGGACCATAAACCTTTAACTTGGCTTATGAGCTTAAAAGAACCTAATTCCAAATTAGTGAGATGGAGATTGAAATTAGAAGAATACGACTATGAAATAGTCTATAAACAAGGGAAGTTAAACACAAATGCAGATGCCCTAAGTAGAATTAAAATTAATAATCAAGAAATCACAAATAATATGGAAATCAATCTTAACGATGCATCTACTTCAGTTCAAAGTACATCAGGATCCACTATACATTCAGCAACAGAAAATTTAAATGACGGAATAGCAATATCAGAAAGACCTCTAAACGAATTTAATCTTCAAATCATATTAGAAAATTCTAATCAAAAACCACAAATGTCTTTAGAAGTCCCCTTCAAAAATAAACAACGTCGAACAATACGAATATTAGAATTCACTGAAGAAATTATGATCGATGTTTTCAAAAAATATTTAGCTCCTAAAAAGCTTTCTGCAATTTTTACTGATGACGAAACTTTCCGTATTGTACAATCTACATATTCAAAATATTTCTCAAGTAATAAAATTTTCCGTTTAATTAGATGCAAAGAGATATTAACAGATTTAACTCAAAATGATGATCAAGATAAATTAATAAATGAATATCACAAGAAAAATAACCATAGAGGCATGAACGAAACCCTTCTCCATTTAAAAAGAGAATACTTTTTCCCTTTCATGAAAAATAAGATAGCAGAAATTATTAACAACTGCGAACAGTGTCAAACTTTGAAATATGATAGGCACCCTCCAAAAATCAAATATATGAAGCCAGAAACTCCAACAAAACCATTAGATATTCTTCATATAGACATCTATAGTATTAATAATCAACAAATTCTAACGATAATAGACAAATTTTCCAAATTCGCTTCAGGTTATACTGTACCTGCAAGAAATAGTATTTCGATACTAAAATGCCTCAAACATTTCATGAGCCTACACGGCATCCCTCTGAAATTAGTCTGTGACCAAGGATCAGAATTCACGGCTAATATATTCAAGGAATACTGCAAACAATATAATATTGAATTACATTTCACTTCTTTTCAACAAACCAGCAGTAATTCTCCTGTAGAAAGATTACATTCCACACTGACAGAAATTTATAGAATTATATCTAGTAAACGAAAGGAAAATAATCTAGATTTAAACCATGATGAAATTTTTTCAGAAACCTTAATTACTTACAATAATGCAATACATTCGGCAACTAAATTTACGCCATATGAGCTATTTTACGGTAGAACTTTTGAATTTAACAAAAATATTAATTTCAATAATGAACACGAATATTTAGTAAAATTAAACGAATTCCAATCGCAATTATATCCTTCAATAAAAGAAAAAATTGAAAATATAGTTAGTAATAATATAGATAAAATAAACAAAACTAGGGAAGATCCCGAAGAAATAAAAGAAAACGAAATAATTTTTAGGAAAGAATGTAAACGAAACAAGTTAACGCCTAGATTCACAAAGCAAAAGGCGAAGAAAAATGAAAAGGTAACAATTATAACTTCAGAAAATAAAAAATTACATAAATCTAGAATTAAAAGAAAACATTAGCTTAAAGTACTTCTTAACATTGCCAATTAATTATTACAGATTAACCCTAACGTCTGGTCAAATTATGGAAGTACATGATATGACAAATAGCCCAGGAATTCTTCCTCTGAAACTAGGAACAGCTCGAACTATTAAAAGTTATAATAATCTCGTACATATTGTTAAACTAGAAACCTACAAAAACAACATAGAAAAAATTGCAAACTCTCTGAGGACATTCGACAACATTGACGAGCCTAAACAATCCATTACAATAACGAAACTTAAACTTGAAGAATTGACACACAAATTAGAATCATTGACTCCAAAAGTAAGAACTAAAAGAGGACTATTAAACGGACTAGGTACAGCCATAAAATTTATCACTGGGAATATGGATGCGAATGATGCACAGAGTTTAAATAAACAAATCGAGGTACTAACGGCAAAACAAACAGAATTCCATAATGAACTAAATAGTCAGATTAGAATTAACACGGAAATGATTACCAGATTTGAAAACATAACTAATCATATTAATAATGAGCAAGAGGTAATTGAAGTTTTCTTGAATCGATATCAAGAAAATATTTCAAATAGAATTCGGGTTGATGAAGACATCCTTTTTAAAATACAATATTTCAACCAAATTAATTACAACATAGACCTACTAACAAGCCATTTAGCAAATATAGCAGAAGCAATTGTATTAGCTAAATTGAATGTTATACCAAAATTAATATTAAATTCAAATGAACTTTAATTAATTTCTAACATGTTCAGTAATCAATCTGTAGAAATAAAATCCGATGAACACATATATGAACTATTAGGATTACAGGCTTATTACAATGGCTCAAACATAATTTTTAATGTACGTATCCCAATCCTATCAAATGAGCAATTCTCCTTGTTTCATATTATACCACTTCCTATAAATAAAACCAAAGAAATCGTCACGAATCCTTATATCATCCTCAATACCCAAAATATTCAATATTTGGACGAAATTTGTGCCAAAATAGAAGGTATCTTTTACTGCAAAGAATCAACACACCAGGAGCAGACCAACCAATCAACATGCATCGGAAATTTGATGAACAACAAACCTGCCCACTGTACACTAAATGACGTCGGAGAAACTGAAACTGTGTTGCAGCCAGAGCCCAACCACATACTTCTCATAAATGTTCCAGCTACAATTATAAAATCTAATTGTGGAAATGACCATCAGAAACTACAAGGGACTATCCTGATTCATTATAGAAGCTGTGAAATCGAAATCAACGGCATAATGTATCGTGACAACCAAGATGTATTTTGGGATGAAGTTCATATCTTCCCATCGCTTTTCAATAGTATACAATCAAATTCCACCATAGAAACTATAAATATGCGGAAACTACAAAAATACCACATCAAAAACAAGGAATCAATAGAGGTGCTGAGGACAGAAACACTAACAAGACACTATTGCACCTATGGCTTCTTAAGTATCATTAGTATCTCAATCATCGTTGGAATAATACTAGCGTACAAAAGATCAACGGCTACACTTCAGATTACACAACCTGGCAACCACATCTTCGCTCCAGCCTCAACAACTTCACAGTTCTTATGGCCATCGCTTCATACTAAGGGGGGAGGAGTTACGAAACCTGAACATACATCAAGTACTTAGAAAAACCTTCTAAAAAGTTAGTGACCTAACTTTCTTCAATTTAAAGTATTTCAAAAAAGCTAGACATTAGGTCAGCATTTATTAAAATATTCAATTTCAACCTAAAATTATTAAATACATTTTTAACAAGAATTATTTCAAAATATGCTAGACGCTAGATCAGCATTTATTCTTTTTATAATTTCCAATATTCAGTTGTAAATTTATTTTTTTGCTAATTCTGTAAAATTAAAAATATATAAAATAAGAATCAAATAGAATTGATTCATTCCATTTTTGTAATCAAAGTAATAAAGTTAAGGCAAGTTTTGACTAATAAATATTTTTTTTATTCTAAATCCTTGTCCTAAACTTATTTCGCGTGTGTCAGTTGCTAGATTTTTAAACGTGAAAAAAATATTTGCTATAACATAACGACTTTCTTATATATAATATTTTAAGTTTAAGTTTATCATAAAATATTCAAGATAAATATCTAATACAAGTATATAGAGTAAATCATGTTACTTGGAATAAGCGTATCCCAAAAATGTGATCCATCCATCACGCAGAAAAATCATAAAGCTTTTGGCTAGTTTTGATAACTGAAATTTTGGTTGTGATAACTTAGTCTGTTGTGAGATCTAAAATTCAGTTGTCACAACTACCCAAAAGCTTTATGATTAATAGAAAAAATGTAAAAATGTTTTTCTTTATACAGGAGGGGTGGAATCGTGTAACTTGATTTCGATCAAATCGTATCGATAAATCATAGGAATTGCAATGTATTTTCGATACGATTTATTATCAATCGAATTACACGATTCCACTCCAGATAACGTTTAGTTGGACGATTGGGTGAATCGATTTAAAAGATGGTCCTGATATGATGTCCTTACAGATTTGATTGTAAATTAGATATAATGAAAAGAAAAGAATTTATGCTCTTTTTTAATAAAAATAGTAGAACAAGACAGTTTAATCCCATTTTAAACTCAACTCCAAGTTTAGCGGAATGAATGTACGATTTCACCCATTTGGGACTTGGGATTCCCTCTCAAAATCTTATCTAATCTAATTTTATCAACACCTTTATTAGCATGTTTATAGGGGAACCAAACCAGTTTAGATCTGATTTGGTCCGTATCAAAATAAAGATACAATCGGACCGATACGGTTCATTTATCCGTAGACTAAAATGGTTCAATCGTACCGGTATAAACTGAAGGTACATAAATATGAAAATGATCGATTCTGATTTCTTATAAATATGCATTTTTCTACTTTATAAAAGTAAATATAAGAAAGTAAAACTAGAAGTGGCATAAAATGTAAGCATTAAAATAAATTATGTGAAATGTGATGTCCGCTACTTGCTCTTAAAGTCAAAAAGCAACAGGAAAAAAAAAAGAAAACTTATTTGATGGCATTCCGGCGGTATTCTCGTCTAGAAATTTTATTATTGGTATATTCAAATCTCGAAATAGGTTTGCACTCGAATGACTTTTTTTTTGGCTGGTCAATTCGGCCATTTTCAAACACAAATTGGACAAAAAGAAAAGAAAAGAAGAAGATATTATGTATTTTGTAATTCATAATGCATGAAATGAAATATTTTCATTTTCGCGACTAGGTACTTGTCTTTTTGGCACGCTAACTAAATAAATCTTCTCGATTTTTATATTTCTTGATTTAGATTACTTTTATGTTTAGTTTTTTTTTTTCTGGTTTGTGCCTAAGAAAAATGTACATTCTGTCTGTGTCTCCATTGGCCTAGATTACACATCATTTAAATATTTTAAACTTTGGAAGTTAGACCACCAACAGTTATATTTGATATTTCAACAATAGCTATATCATAATGTACTTTTTTTTTTTAATGTTAAATATAAATTTTGAATTGACTAAAAGCTAACAAAACGGTTTCCATATGTGAAACAAATGGATTATGAATTTTCCCAATATTGCTGATGGATTCGTTATGGAAAACTTTTTATTTTTAATATTGAAGTCTTCCTCGTCTACTTCTGTAATTGAATAATTTTTAAAATTTTATTCAAAAAGTAAACAATTTAGATTCGAAAGGACTAACCTGTAGAAGAAGGTGCTAAAAAATCTCAAATGGAAATATTGGAGTGATGAACTTTTATCCATTGTCTTTTTCTTTTTTTTTTTTAAATCTCATAATGAAATTTTTTTCTACAAACTTTATACCTTCTTCAAGTGGTATATAGAAGGTAATGGATGAGACGACGTCTATAAGGACCATCGATTTACGATTTCTTTGCGGTTTTAATTATTCTATGATAACAAAACATTTCTATGGATCTAGAATTTTTCACAGTCTACACTTTTCCTGTTCAAAAGCTTTTTCTCCAAAATGTATACCATTCTCACCAGTCAATTCCAGGCATTATTAAAAAAGGTAATCCTAGACTATATAGACATTAGAAAATCCATTTTCGGTGTATAATCGAATACATTTGGATGTGTTTAAAAACTACTCCTATATATGAAAATTTTAAATGTGTATAATAAATAGAAAAGCTCTACAAATTCATTGAAAAATGTTTTCCATGAAAATGTTACTTGCCTATGTACTAGTTGGTACAAGTCGTTTTTTTTTTTTCTTTAGGTATGTCTGGTATATAATTTGGTTCCGGGTATAATACGTCGCGACGCATCAGGGCTCCAAACTGACGTTGCGCATTATTGGCGTAGGTTAGTGTGCTCATATTGAATTTTGCCGATTTTCCTTGTTGGTTTTTCTGTTTATATTTAGTATATATGCATTTATTAAGCATTTCGCAATTACAATGTTTTTCTTCTTTTTTTTTTAAAGTTCCCCATCCATAATTATAGCTCGGGTATTCAGGTATTTTTTGTTTGTTTCAGAAGGCGATTCCGACACAATAAAGTCCCCAAAACATGTTTCTTTTAATTTGAATATGATTTTTTAGAGTTGGAATGAAATTTATAGGAAATTAAAGGATTTTAATTTTTTAAAGATAATTTGGAGGTTAATGTCCTATAAATAGGTGCATTACCTTTTGAGGTAAAATTTAAAAGAACAGAAAATTTAATTAAAAATTGTTCGACAAATCCCTTAAACTTTTTGCTGATATTAAAATTTTAAGAGGTGAAAAAAAGAGTGGAATTTATTGGAAAAAGTATAAATACGATAAGATATAATTTTGATTATTGATAGACAAGTTTTTGTAATAAGTTTTAAGCTTTATGAGATCGGATTAGATCCTTCTCATACAATATATCAAAATTTTAGTAGATATTAAAGATAAACTCATATAATGAATATGCTGTTGTGAAATGCTGTATATAATAATAGTAGATATGGTACCTTAATCGGATATATCTACACAATGATTTGGTGTATATTCATTTATATAAAGAACTACAGTTATAGAATCACCAAATGCTGTCTAGACTGTTTCATCTTCATATTCTCATTCTTTGATGTAGACTTCCGAACCATCAGGACCATCTATATTCTACAATATTCTATATAGTTAGGTACCACCAACCATCTAAATGTCTATCGTTTTTATGTTTATATACAGTCAGAATTCGTGTACATAGGCATGAAAAGCACATGAAATATATAAATGCATTAGTCGCAAGCATATATCCGAACAAAATAAATTCAGTTTTATTTGTATCATTTGACCCTACTTCCTCCAGGATTCTAGGATCAAAGGACCGTTGTGAATTTCCCTTTTTTTTCTTTTTGTGCACACTGAACACAGTCCTATACAATATATATATATATATATATATATATTCGTTGTCTTTTTGTTAGTAAGCGCGCCACCATTTATATGTTTACTATTATTACTAGCATCCTTGTTTCTCTCGTATGTTGTTAAATCGTTGTCATTCAAAATTTTCGCGAGGTTCATATATACTTGGCTTTGCTCTGATTGAGTCAATCATCACATAGAATAGAATCTTTTCTAGTTTGATACAACATCTTCCAAATAAAATACATATTTTATCATATATGGGAAATGTTTGTATTTTATAGCGTCTAAGAAACGTCTCTTTCTTGACAATTTACTTTCGTTTCGTGTAAATCTTACAAAAATTTCATCTCTACAAATTCGTTTTCAACATCAATGTTGTATCGAAAAAGTTGTTTTTTTTTTTTTGGATTGGGTGCTCAAACCATTTCTGGGTTTTATTACTCAAGCAATTCTTACGTCGTCCGATCGGATGCATAACATAGTCTTTGCATAATTTATATTTCCTTCTTTGAAGAGCATTCAACAAACACAATGAATGGATGGTATACTAGTGTGAAATTGAATATAAAGTTAGTCCTGCTGTAAGAAGAAATTGTGGGGTATTTGGTATTAACTTTGTAATTTCGGTTCTTTTTCGTCTGACCCTTTCCATTGTACACATCTGTAATCTAATTCTGTATTTGTTCTCAAACTCCTTTTGAGCTAAACCATCATTTTGATTTTATTCTTCTTCTTTTATTTTTATTTTTTGTTTTCAAACGAGTCCTGGTACTCTCATCCATATATAAATACATATTGTATAAATATATATATATTCCATAATAAAAGCAGAAAATGTTCGTTCGTTGCCTTCTGTATTTTGTTTCATGATAACTATCCTATATGTATATATATCTAAAGTAAAAGGGTGGAGTATTATATACAACACCATATCATCGGCCACCACCCCATTCTTACATAAAGTGCGAACGATAGCCTCATCGTAACCATGCGAACATTGCCCTCCAATGTGTCTGGGATTCTTTAGTCTATATAATATTGTTTGTGGCCCTTCTCTGTAGTATAGAAGATTTGGGCTCTATAGCACCTTTTATAATATTATATAGAATGTTTTTCTTTCCTCCCAACTTTTTAGATCTTTACTATATACATATATTCCCTATTTTTGAATATAGTTAAATTATAATATGTTAGTAAAGTGTATACGTGATTATTATCCGTCTATGATTTTGTTCGCTGGTGAACAATTAGAGAGTGCGCAATTGTATTAACCTAAACAAAAAAGAATTTCTGTTAAGATGGTTCCTTTTACCTTTTTGTTAATATCCCTTCATTACCTTTCTCTTCCTGTTGGTTTCGTATTTATTTCTTAAAAAAAAAAACAAAAATTATTCGTCGTTTTGGATTCTAAAGTTCCTCTTTTCTTGGGTGTTTTACTTGTTGGTTTTCAATATATTAATGAAAGGGTTTATGGTGTTCTTTTTTCTTGCGTTTTTATATATTTCTGTTTTTTTTTTTTTTTTTTTGCAGAAAATACGCAATACCAAATTTTATCCAAAGGGAATATGTTAAGATATGAAAACAGGAATTTAAGATTTTGCAAAATGTCTAGAAGATGTACGGTTAAAATAAAAATATTAATTTGAATAGCAGCTGCCTTTGAGCGCGAATCACTGAAATTATATCCAATTCGAAATTATAAAGTTGAAATACTATATTTTATGATGTATATATATAAAATATGTACTGCAGCTATGTTTTTATGTAATTATTAAGAAAAATAAGGTTTATTAATATCTGCCATAATTTAATCGAAACATGGATTATGTTAAGATAATTCAAAAAGAATGGTGGATCTTTTAATTTAAAACGTATTTTAAATTATCTTCAATATGAAGAAATCATCTAATAAACATCTGTCAAATTTGACAATGAATTGGAATTTAGCATGAAGAGGTTATAGTGTATATTTATATCTTAATAAGTAAGCTCATTCAATACAAGGTGTTTCATTTTATGACGAAATTCAAAAGAATATTTCTAAAAATCTATTACAACATTGGTGTATATGGTAATATGACTGGTTTGACAGATACCAATTCATGGTGGAATACTATGATAAGGGAGTAGTTATAGGACGATCATTGGAATGAAGGAAATAATTTTATAAAGGAAAATTAGCCTATTTCAAAGATGTATTTATTTTCTTTTTCAAAATACAAAACATGGGAAATAGTTTAACAATTAGATTTCAGATCAAAAATCTTACGTATATTTGTTTTTTTATAATTGTTTTTTTGGAATCTTAATGATGAAGAATATTTTCCTTGATCAGCTGTTTCAATTTTCATTCATTCCAATGAATAACTGTCTATTTCATTGAAAATTTTTCGTTTATTATTAATCTTAAAATTGAGAATTAATATTAAATTTCACTGACGTTCATACAACCGACTTTTATGTAAAATCAGAAAAAACGATCAGTTTTTACTTATTCCATAATTTTCTTCATTCAAATGATCTTCCTCTAATTTAGGCCTTAGAAATACTAATAACACCTGTAATGAGGTTACATGCTTTGCAGAAAAAATAAATTGGATACAAATTGAGTTGGCTTCGTTTATTGTATACTTTGTGATATTATGTAACACTCTGTATTTGTTTTAATAATTATATGTAAATAAATGAAATTGGCGGCGTTGTCTTTGCAAATTATCAAAAGTGAATAATTTGTAAAATGCCGGTTGAATATTAATTTTGAAATAAAATATAATAAAATTGTAGACATTGTAGTCGATTGAAAGAAAGTTAATCTTATTAAAAATGGTTGATGACTATATTTTTTTTTTTTTCTAGAAAAGGAAAAATTGTATCGAAAAGGAACAACACAACAGAAAATTATACAAAATCGGCGCCAGTCAAAGGCGTTTTCTAACAACAACAAAAAAAAATTGGTTAAATATAATTATTTTAAAATTATACAAAAATTATGGATATTTTAGTTTCGGCCCTATATATACTATCTTTATTGCAAATCAAAACCAAAAATGCTAATTTTATTAGTCCAATTTTGTGTAATTTTCGCCTCCAGCAACTATTTTCCTTTTTCATTTTTTTTTTTTGCCCAATTATTACAATCAGTCTTGTGTTCTTTTGGGTGATCTTATAAAAATTTAATACATTGCAGTTAAAAATGTTTTCAATCAATAAATGACATAATCAATGTTATGCACGGGGTTTTTTGTTTCATAAATACTTCTTATATGAATCATAAAAATTATCAAAGGAAAAATTAATGCCAACTATAAGAAAAGATAAACATATATACCGTGTGGCCATCAAAGTCATTGTCGTCGGCTGGATTACGGCAATTATCCAAAAATTTCTTATAACAGTATTATGTTGGCGTTATTATAATGTTTAAAAAGTGAAAAAAAATTCATCCTAATATATTTATACATGAAATTATATATAGAAAAAAAAATCTAATAAAATGACCTATTAGTCACTATTTTGAGTTGCGTGTAGACACTATAAATTACCTTCAAAAATCCACACAAAAAATGTATTATAAAGAAAATACAGTTGAATCAGTGGCGTAGTCAAGGAGGATTTCAACAAGCTATGTTTTATGATTTACTTGTCAGAATTTTTATTATTCATATTATTATTATGCCTTTTGATAGGTACTACCAGAGGGTATATTAGTTTTGTCACTACATCTATAATGCATAGAAATAATCATCGGAGAAGGGTTTCAAGACTATAGATATGTAATATGGATGTCCGTCTGTCTGCCGGATCCGTGTACCATAGAAGGTAACTCAAAACGCAGTATCCGATTTTAATGAAATTTCCAATCTGAATTTGCTATTTCTTAACACGATTTGGTATTGTCAGCAGAATTGACAGAGAGGGAGCGAAGTTATTAAGCGAAAATGAAGGTCAAGAGAAAATTTTGTAAGGGTAAGTGGCAAATAAAACGAGCAGGAGTATGAGAAAGCTTTAATTCAAATGTTTGTAGCGCAGCTTAGCAACCATATTGTAATTAAATGAGAAACTTTTAGCTCATACACTTTTTATGGTAGAAAACTGAACTAATTCGGGTGCAATAGTTTACACCTGCTCTGAAAGTAGTGTAGGATTTGCTCTTTTGTTGTTTTTGTTTTCAGAGCAAGTGACAAATAAAGCTGACCTATAATGTTGACTACATAAGTAGGTGATAATATGTTAAATTTCAGTAAGAAATAGTCATAGGCCGATTTTCAATTACTATATGTGTTTATTACTAATTTTGTTAATATTTATAATTTGTTTCACACAAAAATAAGTTCTTTTTAATAGTTTCTATGAAGGGAAGGTTTTTGTGTTGTATACGTTTATAATTTAAGAAAAAAATTGTCAATTGACTTCAAACTATGTATACACACATAAGAAGGGCTTAGAATAAAAGAATGCTACACACATAAGAAGTTCTTATGAAACCTTTGAAAAATTATTCTGCAAAGACATGAAAATTAGCGTTCAAAGTAATAGACTTGATCCGTGCAAATTATGGGATTATCAGTTAATTTAGTAATAACTCAATTTGTAAAATATTTTCATATGAACGTTGTCTTCAGAGTACATTATTAAGGATTACTGTTTTCACAAAAATTATTCTATCTACGCCTGTGCATTTGTATGTAGAAGAGTCGTTGCAAAATAATGCATTTTTCTAGGATTTTGTTTAATATGCAAAAACATGCAATAAACTAAAGATTGACTAACAAAATAGTGTGGAACAGCGAAACAGCTGATTCTGTTAAATTTTAATAAGTTTCATAATTAAAGCCGTATTAAATTTATGGAGAATATAAAAAATTCCCTAATTTATCTACTGTATATTTTGAAAATCATCTCTAGTTAATAAAATATGTCGTATTGTTTGTGAAAATGTCCTCAAAACCAATTTAATTATTTTTGAGAACCCTTCTTTCTTTAATTTGTTAAAAAAAAGTATATTTAAAATTTAGGGTTTTTTTTCTCCATATTTTACAAAAAGAAAAGAAGGCAGACCAAACAATTTGACGTATTGCTTCCTCAGAAAAACAAAACCTAACAAAATACTCAATAATTTTCCTACAATTTATATACGCAATATGAATTTCCCGTGAATATAAAACCATTACCTTTCCATTAAAAAAAAAACAATAATAATAATGAAGGTAAAAGTACGACCTTAGCTTCAATCAATTGTCTGAATGTACTTGTGTACATAAATCCCTTTGCATTTCATATGAAAACCTTTTTCCCGTTTATATCCTTCGTCACGACATTGACCTTTAAGTTCACAGTCATTTTCAAATAATATTAAAGAAACAACTTTACGCATATATTTTTTCCATTTTTGAGACGTGTACGTACATACTAGAAACGAAAGCCTATTAATGGTACTACTACTTGTATACTATACAATAAGAATACATTATCCTTAAGTTATCCCTTCGTATAAGGCTGGAAAATGTGCGTCATTCATGTTATTCGTGAAATTTAACAGACGATGTCTCATTGTTATGATTTTATTATTGAAGGAGGGGTTTTTTTTTGTGCGTGAACAACCACAAAATCAACAGCAATCAAAAGCTTTCTATGCTATTTGAAAATAAGGGTTGTTTATTTCCGATATATTGTGAAATACTCAACCCTTTTGTGTAATGATTATTGCGTAGATTGCTTTTGAATTATGGTAGTTTAGGTAATTTCACTTTATTATATAAAAAAAAAAGAAAATATGAAGAAAATTGCAAACAAAATCTTATCGAATAGAATTGAACAAAAAGTGCTACAACAGAAAAAAACGTCGTTATTTTATAGTACTTTATTATCATCCAAAAAAATTAATTCTAATAATACTTTTGATTGTGTATGCCTTTATATGAGAATCAATGATAAGATGTAAAAAAAGGGCGAGAATAGTCAAGTGTACGCACACGCGAACTATATGCCAAAAAAGGTCAAGTCAGGTCACAGTCAGGGCGTCGCCCCCAGGGCCATGAACAACGATCGATAAAACCGTCTCGACGTTGCTCTTCCCCATTTTTGTATATACTAACTACAAAACCAAAACACATCGAATCAAACCCGAAACCCTGAAAAAAAGGAAACAAAAAAAAAACCTACTGCAACTTTTTCCATGTTGAGTGCGAGTGCTTTTTTTTTGGTGGGGTGGATGGGTTGATTGAATTTGTTGTGTATAAACATTTTTTGGCAGAAATGTTTTTCAGTGTGGCGCAGTTTTGGGTGGCTATATGTATAAAAACGAAATATACGAAGATTTCATAGGATTCATATCCCCTTTGATATTTTTCCTTTTTCGGCGGCTTGAAAAGAACAATTTTCATATACACTAAACTTCTTTTGTATGGTGCAGTTTTTGGATGTTGTCGAAATAGTCATCCTATTCTAATGGGAGATGGAAGAGCTTTTAAAAAAGCTGCCGAATAAATGTGATGGCAATATAGGAAATATTCGTATATCAACAAAATCTTGCAATTTTCATGAAAAGATTTGTGGAAAATTAAACTTTGAAAAAATGAAGACACTTTTTTAATTATTTAATTAAAAGAAAATTTGATTTTCGAATAATTGAAAAGTATTATTTTCCATGAAAATAAAATTCTTACCGATTTGAACGAAATTTGAGGAAAATTGTAGTACCACTTTTTTGAGAATGTTGTCAGGTCTAATATAGGAGAAGGAATATTTTATATTGTTAACGGTTGAGATGTAAATTAATTGATTTTTTACAAAACTGAACGACATTCTACACGGTTAAAAAAGGACGCTTTCCCCTTTTGGTTCGTTTTTATTTAGGTAGTTAATGACTAAAATTAATTAATAAGATATTATTTCATCTTTGGAGTTAAATATAGTACTGAAAAGGAGTTATGTTTTATATTTAGACGTGTTTTTAGCAGTTTTAATGCTGTTATGTTCTTTTTTAATAAATAAAAGTAATATACCCCTAAATTTTAATTTACTCCCAAAAATATCAATTTTGTATTCTTTCCGGTTCATAGTAAATCTCCGAAAAGGTAAGTTTTATTAACGTCTCAATGGTAATCATTTTTCATATCTTACAAAAGTTCCTCTTAGCTTGCAAATCCGCTAATTCATATTTTAAATTATCATGGAAAGTTTAAATTGAAGACCCAAGAAATTGTCCTTGACGTTAATGTTTTAAGCTCACTAAGGATAAGTTCGCATAACTTGAAAGTTATTAAAATTTACGTCTTAATTTCTAACCGTGTGTACTGTGTCGCAAAAGTAATTTTCTCTTATTTTTTTAGTTATTTAACTTTAAGGAACTATTTTAGGAATTTTTGTTATTATTAAGAATTTTCTTTCATTCATGAAAACTTCTAATAAAACAAAAAGGATATTTGAATATTAATTAAAAAATTACAGAAAATCTGGACTTGAAAAAGGGACATTTTTTTATAAAAAAAAAGACCAAACAAATCGTGTTCTTAGAAACTTCTATTAAATTTCAAGCAACTGTTATAATTATCCTTATCTCAGACGTCTTAGCACCGTCAAGAAAATGTAACCAATTTTACCAATTGGCTGTTGTGTGTTATTTTTTTTTGTACACAGTTTGAAAGTTTTCTGGACCCTTTTTATCGCGTAATTCAAGGAATGGGTGTATTTGGTTATAAATTTCAAAACAGTTCGTTATCATATAAATATGTTTTCATAAATAAAAAATTCTAGAACACTTTATTGATTCTTTTTTTCATATATTTAATTTATGTACAAATTCAATACTACAGTCGTTACACGATAGTTACAGCTTCTAGTTCAAAACTACTATATACGATACTATAAACACTTTTCCCCGTACTTAAATAGTAAACTTTATATAAATAAAATAGTGGCGCTAACTAATACTTTTTCAAAAAAAAACTATAAAATATCATATACTCGTAGAAGGATGTGATATGTTTTCTTTTATGTGAGTAAAAATTGTTTAAGAGCAAAGAAAACTGCATTGGGGAATTGGTGTTTTTCTTTTTGACTATTCTAGGAATCCATCTGATTATAGTTTATGTTTATACTGATTGAAATTTTTGTCATGTAACTCTCCGGGAAATGACTATTATATAGTTCAAGAAAACTATATGATATATTTATTGAAAAATTGCAATTGTATTCGTTTATAAGTGGAATATTTTTATATACACAATGATAGATTTAATGCAACAGTAAAAATTTGTCGACTGCGAAATTGAGCCCCGGGAATGTCAACGGGAATTCATAATTTATATTAGTATTAAAAGCTTTATATTACGAAAGTATTATCGTCTTTACTTGTGTTACAGTTTTTTTTTTTTTGTAATATTTAACTTAATTTAAGATTTTATGAGAAATATAATATTAATAGTAGTAAAATTTTACTATAAAAATTTCATTAATAATTCGAAAATTACACTAAAATAATGTATATGTAATTGCATGTGTGTTTAAAATTGCTAATTCTTTTTTTTTTTTGAATTTATAATATTCCATGGAAGAAAAAAAGTATATTACTGGGGCTTCTGTGAACTCCGCCCAATAAAATATAATATATAGATATATATTATAAAGATATTTTTATACTTTCCACCCCGTAAGTTTTCGCTTCCTTCTGAGATATACTATATTTTTACAGGTTATGTCTGGTTGGTTCGATATACACTATCTGTAAACTAAATTCTCGACAAAATACTATATGAATGGTTTTATATATGCATCACATCTTGAATAAAATCATATATATATATATTTATACTTTGAGAAAGTATAGTTGAACAATGAGAATGCATATAATGCACTTATACCATAGAACTTGAGCTTTTTCTTGTTTTACACTAGTTTACACTAGAAAAATATAGAAAATGTTGAAACTACTAGTAGTAGTGAATATTCTTTACTATTTGAATTTTCAAGTATGTATAAAACTCGTATAGTAGAGTACTATATTTAAATTGTATTATTCATATATTATTATGAAGAAAAAAAAAGTTCGTTCCTTTTTTTTCTCAGTGTTTTATACATTAGTTTCTAGTTTTTGATATTTTGATAAAAGTATGAATTACAGAAACGCTGTAATGCAGTAAAAAAATACGCATACATGCCTTCTTAAAAAAAAAATAGTTTCAAATCGAGCTTCTATTTTCACAATTTTGTATTTGATATGTGCCGAGACCTTATTATTTCCCCATTTCTTGATTATGTTTTGTAAAAGGAAACAAACCTAATGCAATTTTCCGACTTATACAAATAATACGATAAATACGACAGAACTGCAAATAACATATTGTATGGGGTCAGGATTTTTGAGAAACTTTTGGCAAAGTTCATAGACTGTCCAAGAAAAGACAAGAAAAAAAAGGAAGAGAAACACGAAAACTTAAACCCAATCGAAATAAGGAAAAACTGCATATAAATTTTATTGTGCTGCAAAATGAAAATCTCATTTTCAAAATAAAATAAATTAGATTTTACTCGTGTATCCTGAAAATGAAGAAAATCGTATTTCAAGAATGAACAATTAAACGTGTGATTGTTAATAAATTGATGATAATTTAGGAACAAGCTTTTCGAAATACATTGACTTTTATATTCTTTGAAGCAAAAAAAAAGAAAAAGAAGGAATATACAAGTATTAGGACGGAGTTTACTTGTGCAGAAACATAACAGCCAAATTAAAGCCTATATAAGTCTAAATTCATCGAACTGAATGTAATAATTCACAGTATACACATTTATATATTCCTTTTTGGCATCAGTAATTTGTAAAACGATTTTCTTTTATTATTGCATCTGCACAGGAATGTAATGAGTCCTGTACGAACAAAATTCTGTTGAAATTTAATAGTGTTGCTGTAAAAGTTAATGAATTTGTTAAAACCTAAGAAAAAATTCTATTTAGCGTCTCTATAAATTCGAGGACAAAAATAAAGAATTAGAAAATGATATGGCGTTTCAGGAAACAATTGAGTGTGACGTCAAAATGACGGCATTCGAGAATTTTCAATTTGAATTTTAAACTGAACAGCTTCAAATGTCATCCAAAAATTGTCAGCAATGCATAGAATATAAATCCTTCATAAAATTAGTTCATTAGGTCGTTGTATTATATTTTATAAACAATGAAAACCAAAAAAAAAGAACTGAGAATGACACATTTAATGAGTTCCAGAATACATTACGTATCCAAAAAAACACCTAATTAAAAGTGTGGCATGATGGAAAATGTATCACCTAAAACCATATATGTGTCATTCAAATTAATTGGTGACAATTAACAGGCTTCATTTTTTTTCCCTCTTTTACAATTGTGGTTGGTTTTATGTATATAAACATTTTGTTTTCAAAATTGATGAAACATAATAATGATGTTTGGAAAAAGGAAAAAAAAAATCCCTAACAGGCATCAGATATCATCTTTAAACTAAAAACAAAAAAAGATGATATGAAAATTCCAACAACATGAATGGAAAAACGACATCAATGAATTTATTTGAAAAAAACAGAATGCACAATATGCTTCCAAAGGAATCAGGATAATCAGTCTGTTGATAATCCCATGACGAAGACTTTGGAGAAAAATGATACGCCAAATAATTATGAACTGAAAATTTATGATATGAGAGAAAAAACAAATGTATTGAAAAAATGGGTTGAATTACATAATGCCTGTTACAAGTGTAGAAACATGCATAATATATAAAAAAAAAAAACAACAACAAAGATTAAAAGGAGCAAGCAATGGCGTTAAAACAGCCAACACCCAATACCGCCACTGTTGGCACTCATGTGAAACCGCCGTCAAAGCAAAATTATTATTTCAAGAAATAATGGTTATGGTGGGTTGTGTCTTAAACAAGAACAAGCGAAAAAAAAATCCAGATTTTAAAAAAATACCAAAGCGTGAATTTTTTTAATGCAATTTTTAATTACATCGCTGCATTTTGTACATCATTAAGTTACCACCTAAATATTTATAAAATCAGCTAAAAAATCTGTTGAGACAACCCAAATCCATTTATGTTTGTCCTCATACCACATATGAAGCGAAACCTTTTCAAATTTAATCAACTATTAATGTCGTGTAAAAATGTTTTGAATTTCACCAAAATCGCTCAAACCAACGTAATTTTTGAAAATATCCATTGTATGCAATACTTTTCAATATTATACTAACAGCATTGCAATTGTATAGTATATTTAAATTATTATGATGGCATTAATGAACATGAATGAAAATTACGTTTCCAAGTTAAAAATGGCAACTGTATTTATTATTTTCGTTTTTTCTTAAAAAAAATTATTAATATTTTTCCATGTCAGTGAAAGAAAAAAAAGTATTTTTCATTCATTTATACCATTTTTGGTGTTTGTATTGCACAGGCTTTTTTTTTCATACGTTTGAGGTAGGTTGAACCAGGATAACAATGAAGAAAAGTTTGAGGTATAAGAAGTTTGGTATTGAATAAAGAGGGAAAAAAATTAACTAGCATACAAATAGGAAAAAAAAAAATGGAATGATATTTAACCTGGAAAAGAAAAACTCATAAGTGCCACTCTTCAGAAGTTTGACTTTACCCAGAACCACGCCTACTATAAAGTATTCTAGAAATTTAGAGAATTTATACTGCACGAAGGACGAGTAGAAAACATCAAACTCGTTGAAGTGCAATTTTGATGCATTTTGTCGCTTGGGTGTTTATTCTGGCGGTGTGGTGGCCCATTGATTTGCCTGTTTTTATCAATGGGCCACCACATTGATAAAAACAGGCATACCGAAAAAAAAATTGTTTTTCTATTAATATTGAGATTTTATTGGGATTTGTGTATTCTGATAGTGTAAATGTTGCAGCATTTTTTATCCTAAAAATTTTCCATTTTCACTATGGTATTGTTAGTGGTTTTTTTACTGTGTGTATTTTTCAACTGGAAATTTTTCTTTTCGGAAACCTTTCATAATATTCATATAAAACCACGAAAATGTTGAAAGTGGTTAGACATAGTATGCAGCAGTTATGAAATGTTGAGCTTTTCGTTACAGAAATCTTTTGTTTTATCCATTTTTTTTTTCGGGTGGTAGGCAAAAGCAGGGTTTGATTTTGTCTACTTAAAAAATGTTTACTTGTTTGTAGTAGTTTTTTGAAAAAAAAAAAAAAAAAAAAAAAAAATCACATCATCAACACATGAGCTTTCCGTCGTTGTTGACATTATGACAAAGATCTGGGCCTTGTTCTTCTTCTTCTTTCTTATGTTATTTAATTCGGCCAGGGACATTCTTTCAAGAGAAGAGGAATTTGTATGATATAAATTGGGTTTCTATGTCATTATGGAATATGAATATGTAGATATTATATTTATGATAAATATGGATGAGTTATTGATTGAAAGTTGTATTACAGAATAAATTAAAACTGATTCGATATAATAAGTGTTTTTATCTTGGAAAAAATAAGTACGGTTACCATACATTTTATCATTGCTTATTTAAGTATGATTATTTATCGCTGTTTAATTTTAACAGAGTTATTTAATGTCATATTGAAAATATAGATGGAACGAGTTGAAATATTTAAATTTTTTATTGCAGTATTTGAAATTACAAAGAAAATTTATTTGCTTTTTTGAATCGTTTCTGATTTTGGGTATTTTTTTCGATTATTTTTATTTTGTTAATATCAAATTAATTTTTTAAAATATTATTTGGCTAATTAATTTCAATTTTAGTTAAAAAAAAAATTTTTTCATTCACTCATACACTTCTAAAATGTAGAATGAGGAGACAGTAATTGATTTAGGATAAGTTTAGGAAATTATCAAAACTTTTTCATGGAATTTAAATTAAAAGAATATGCAATTTTGTATAGGTCCGGTTGCTTAAAAACTTTGTCTGACCAAAAAAAGCTAATGTGAATAATTTAATAAAAAACGAATTGAAGATTTAATCGAAATTTTTTTACGAAAAAAAAAGTATTAAATCATTATTAAAAATGATTTTCTTTTTAATTCCAATGAATTCATTAATATTAGTTTTATGAAAAGCAAAGCAAAAAAAAAATCACTACCAAAAATTGTAGAACAAAGAAATAAAGTACGTTAAAGCGTTTTGCAGAAATTAAAATCCGCGAATTTTTTTTTTTTAAAGGTCACGAAATCCATACAAAATCGTTTTGCTTTGTACAAAAAAATCACTAATTCAAAAGTTAACTGTTTAAAAAGCTTGTTAATGTCATTAAAATGCGGATTATGTAAAGCATTATCATGATGATGATCATATCATCATCACCTGACAAAGTTCGTCTAAGCGAACATATTTGTACGTGACGTGTTTGTAGTCATAGTTTTTTTCATACCAATAGCTTCATGTAGTAGGTGTTTCTTTTTTTTGTTGTTTTAACACTATCGCCATCTGATCAATTACTATCACCATTATTACCATTAAGTCTCTATATACAAAGCCTACCTTCATTATTACCATAGTCATGTCGATTCCATAGTCATCCATCGTTCAATCAGCCAGAATAGTTTTTTTTTGTTTTTTATAAATGGAAAATCATCTTGGGAAAAAAAATCATAAGCTTTAATAGTATTGTTCATTTTATATAGTTTGGCTGGTTCGATTGATTTTTTAAATTGAATTAAAAATTCAAAGCAATGAATGGAAGTATTTCTGTCCAAAGATAGGCAGTCATCTTTACGTAGGTTAGACGAAGAGAAGAGTCACAAAGAAAGGAAACAAAAACGAGAAATCACATCATATGTGAATAAATGGATGATTCGATGGATAAAACTTGAATGGATGACGTGTACTATCTAGAAATAACTTTGTGACGTAGATCCGTTAGATATTTTGTATATTCTCTCTTTTATTGGAAAGATTTTTTTTTTGTAGTTAACAGCTGCTGTTATTCCTGATGTTATATGCTACTCCCATAATAATGATAGTGTCATGGTATACAGATGACGTTAAATTGATCACTTTAAAAGGGCATATAATATGAAGACAAGTAATATAGAGTGGGAAGATATTGAATAGCAATACTAATTTTGGATTCACGTGATACCGGAACCCATTCAATAATATGGTATTTACAATGTAAAAGATTTTTTTTTTTTTTTGGGAAACAACGAAGGCATATTAGCAGCCAAAGTAATTTTATGGTGATAAAATCCAATCAGAAAAAAAAAAAAATACACACAAAGTTTGTGGGTGGATGGAAAAAGATTGAAGCTATTTTTATATCACCTTGTCCAAATGTGGGCAGATATTTGATGCTTTAGAACATGATAATAATAAATATAATGATGATGATGATATTTGCTAATAAAAGAAATCAAATTGTCATAGTGACGTAATTGATCTTATGTTCAAAGAATTTGAAGAGATAAGAACAAATCTTAAAGAATTTCATATGAAAATATGAAATTTCGATGATTTTATTCAGAAGTAGTTATTATTGTCTACTGGACAGGTATTTTTTTTTAGAATTAAATAATGCCTGTAGTTTTACCCCAGCTAGCATTTTTCACCGGTGGCACGTTTATGACACTAATGGCAATATGTTAAAAAATCGCTGTCACGTAGCGAATACTGAAAATGTTTGTTGGGATCAGTATTTTAGGTAGGTATTTTAAAATTCTTAAAACTTTTGCTTTTACGTGCATACAAACAGTCATAATTTCTAATTAACTATCGAATGATGTATGGGTCATTTCTGCAGAACTTGCAATGCCCGACATATATACGCGTACCTTCATACACGCGAATTTTCGGATTTCCTGTCCAAAAAGGAAAATGGACATTGTAATTAAAAGCTCCGTCCATTGAGGTATAGGTTATATTTGTAGCATCTAGAATACCTGAGTCATACACAATGAATGAATGAATTTATTATAATTAAATAATTAAATTCGTACTTATTGGGACACTCTTTAGATAACATAAGTCTTAAATGGGAATGATTTCATTTAGCCTTGTCCAAACTATATCATAGATAAGATGTAAGTGAGATAAGACATTGATAAAAAATAAAAAAGGAATCCCAATAGAGTTAGTGGCTGCAAAATGGTGAATAATATTCAACCAATTCCATAACAACACTTATTATAATAAAAAGAAAAAGAAGTAGTAGTAGTTGGTCCCCGAATTAGGGTGTAACTTAAACAATTTTTCAAGTTTATCTCCGATCATTTATACTATAGGTTCATAAAAATCAAAATGTACAACAACATCAATTTGTACATATTGTACTCAATTTTTTGGTCCCATTTTGCAGAAATCTTTCTTTCAATAAATACTTTTCGGAATGGAAAGATCAACCTGTTTCTATGTGATGAGACTTTTTAAACTATATTCTAATAAAGAGATTACAATCAATGCAATTTCAATTCGGAAATGATGTTCGATGATGATAGAAATCTTCTTATTTATGATATTACAAAAAATATCTTAATTAGATAAATTTTTTTTTTTTGCTTTATTAAAACGAAAAAATAAAAGATAAAAAATATAACAAGAATTTCTTAAGATGTTCTTATTTTTCTTTTCTTTTTTTTCTTTTACCAGTTTATTAGAAAGTTTTTACATTCTTTTTTTCCCACGAGTCTCTTTGGACTACTTGAAGAATATCAAAAAAAAAAAAAATGTACGAAAATTTCTAGACTATGCCAGCTAAAAAATCATATGAATAGTCTCAATGGAATCAACTTTAGTCTATATTAGTAGAATCTATTGTAGATATGTGTGATCTACTCTAGAATTTCTACAATAAAATGTAAAGTGTTTTTTCTTTTCGTGTATTTATCATATGTGAAAAAGCTAAATAAAAAAAAAAATCACATTTATCCAGGCCGATGAACTCTATTGAATCAATATGCGGAACGTGTATCGCACAGACGTATACTACATAAAAAAAAATAAATAAAAAAAAATAAACCAACTATTATTATATTGAACGAATATTTTATATAGCCAAAAAGAGAAATGAACATATAGTAACTGAAAATCGGCCTATAGCCGATTTTTTGATCTCTTATGGTAGAAATGGGACTCGTTGTTAACAACCAAAGCTAATAATATTTCAAGATTTTTTCTGCAGAACTTTCCTCTATGGTATATTAAATGTGTTCTTAGTCATAGGTAGCTTGGACGCTAACCCCACGACTGCATTGGACTTATTCCAAGACATATTTTCAGTCGGACTGACAAAAAAATTCAAAATTTTTGAGTTTCCATAAGACTTTTTTTCAGTCTGATTGAAAATAAGTCTTGAAATAAGTCGAATGGAGTCGTGTGGTACTAGTATAAACATACTCTGAAAATTATATTGAAATCAGGAGTGGAATCGTGTAATTGGATTGAGAGTAAATCGTATCGAAAAAGCATTGCAATTCCTATACTTTTTCGACCCGATTTGAATCGAATCTAGTTACACAATTCCATTCCAGTATATTAGTTTTTGAACGACATAAAAAAAACTTATGATCAGGCTTATTTTCTTCAACAACTATTTTCTCCACTATTCTTGGACGGATTTTAATGGAATTTAACATTTTATCGCTTATTTATGTAATCAATGTATGTAAATAATTTGAACAAAATTGCTTTACAAATTTTCCAATTAAATTCGAAAAACGACTAAAAAAACCGAAAAAACTTCATCCTGGTTTGTGCTTTATAGCTTCGCTCCTCATCGGTCGATTTTGCTGAAATGCAATATCAAACCAACTCATATTATAAATTTCATCGAAATCGGATAACGTATTTTTGAGTTATCTTCTAAATATATAGACGAACGGATGGACGGACAGACATTCAGAAATCGATCTAACTTTTGATTTTCTACATAACTATACTTTTGAAACTTATCTACGATGATTCTTCTATATGTTACAAATGCAGTGACAAAACTAATATACCCTCTGGTAGTGCCTACCATAGGGCATAAAAAACGCCCAATATATACGCGATTTCGCCTTGAACCAAACCGAAAGTGAGAGGTCGTCGTCGGAATTTTATATTACACAAATTTAATATATTAAATCATTCAAAAGGAAAACTTCTTGTTTTTTTTTTCTTTCTTTCTTAAATAATAATAAATTGCAATCGCATGCCATTTCTCTTCTATGCTGAATAGAAATTTTTATATATATGGCAACATGAAAAAGTTCTAATATGATATTTTAAAGACAATTTTCTTCTATTGAAATACTTTTGCATATATATTCAGAAATTTAATGGCATTTTTATTTCTTTTTTTTTGTTCTATTACTTCAATGATGTCATTGCGTTCAATTTAAAATAAATCCATTGCACATGCATTCTTTATATCAGGCCTGGGTAAACTTGCGGCCGGAGATTCATCTGACGTTTTCTGTGTCCTTTTGTGCTCGCAGAGTTTTCAAACTAATAAAATATGACAAAAATATTCACGATTTGTCTATGAGTAAAAACTTTTGCGGCTCTTTTTAAATTTAAAAATTCGTAATTGACTCCCGTGAAGCTTTGTGTTGCCCAGGTCTGCTTTATATCATTGGATTTTGTATTTGCGATTGTGTATGTACTTTTATATTGTAAATATGCTAAAGGAAATGATTTAATCAGAGTTTAGATATTTCATGCAGAATATTTATAGTGCTATATTTTTGTGGCACGATTAAAAAAAAATTTGCATTAAGCATTTTATTATTAAGCTTTGTAATTGATAGACCAACATTTTTAATCCTTTAGTAATTATGTTACGTAGGTTTCGTACGTTTAGCGAGAAAAGAAACTTGGATAATACATTCTGGATGGTTTAACAGGTTAAATATTATAAGGTTTTCACTCGGTATGTTAATTGCGAGGAAAAAGGATAAAAAAGGATTCCCAATTCACTCATTAGTAAAAATCGAGTTCAAACTATGTAACTAAAAATTGACTTTCGAATTCTAGGAATAACGTTAGAAAAGTCGTGGGCAATAGCTTGTATTTAATAAAATCTTTAAGTCATTTCATTTAGATCTCAACATGAATGCTTAAGGCCCGCCGTGCACTTGAGCTAAGCTATGCAGACGAGCCTCGCTATAGTTAAATAGCTTAGCTGGGCTCGCTAACCCCGTTGCACACTTGAACTAAGCTAGGCGGCGATATTTTTGATAAATTCATTCCATCAGTCCTATTTGAGCCGTCAGAGAGATATAATGTGCGAGTACAGTATCGATGAATAATTACTGAATTTTTCACTTTCAGCGAGAAATTTAGCTTACGTAGTTCAGCTCGCTTAGCTCAAGTGTGCGGCGGGCGTAATTACTGCTTAAGATTTTTTTCAAGTACTATGGACATGCGCATATTTAAATTATCGCTACTTAAGTTTGTTGAACATTAATCCATATAAAAATAATATAAAAGCTTGCTTTTGCAATTGAATATGCCTGCGTGAATAAAACTGATAATAAAATATTAACAAAAAGAAATCAAATGTATTCTTAGAAAATTCTTTTATTTTATCAGATGGTTTTTGCCCATTGTACTTGGCACCATCATACGTGAATAAATAATGTGGTATTTGGTTCTATAGCAGAGTCCATACAATATATATTAAGATGTAGCCGCATAGAACTGGTTTATAAATAGAAAATTTTAGCTCTAAAAATAGTCATTGGCGCTATTTTCACTTGGTTTTTTCTTTTCAGCGTGTAAGTACAGTGACTGTGCCGAGGCTGATATTGCTGTTGTTGGTTGTTTGCTTAATGGTTTATATTTATTGCATATAGAATAGCATCATCATCATCATTATTTTCTTCATTTTTTTTTTTCTGTTTCAATAATAATATGCATACGTACTTTTTAAGTTGAATGTTTTTTCATATTTAAAGAAGAAAAACCAGACAACACTGTTACAGGGGAGGGAAAATTTTAATGCATCTATAAAATTGTTACATTACACTTAAGTATTTGTTGTGTTCGTAGAGAGAGAGAGATATTTCTTTGATGGGATTTTTAACCGTCATTAAAATAAAGGTCGTCTGGTAAAAATTTTAAACAAGAAAAAAAAATTGGTTAAATTTATGATCATCTTTAGGTGATGATTTTGAGAGATCATCGAATTTCAATAATTTTAAAAGATGAATTTCACGAAATCTAGATTTTGTGACTAATCTGTCATAAATTCATTGATATGATTGTGATCGATAGTTTTTCTTGTCTGGAAATGACAGATTTCTTATTAAAATTTTATATGTTTTAATTTAAATTTTTATAAATATTTATATTATTTTAAGGAGAGTGTGTGTGGGTGGTTTATTATATAGTTTTGTGAATAAGTAGTGTTTTTTTTCGTGTCTTTTAGCTATTTACTAGTGACGATTTTATGACCTTTTCATGGTGAATAAAAGTGGGATGGAAAAAATGACATCATTATGATTTTTGGAGTTTCTTTTTTTTTTGTGCAATATAATACCATAAAGAAAAAAAAAAGCAGATAATACTAATACAAATTTTAATAATATCAAAATTATGACTCGATATATTTAGAAGGAAAATCAAATGATTAATGGTTTTCTTTTCGTTTCTTAAGAAAAAAAAAAAAAAAAAAAAAAAACAAGAAAAAATTTCTGGCATTCTGGATTAACTGAATTTTCTGGGAAATTCGATATTGTGCATACAAGCATGAAACTATATGATTTTCTTTCTTCTAAAAACTGGAAAGGAATTTCTTGAGGAAATCTATCTCTCGATGAGGCCAGAATATAAGATAAATATTTTTAGATGACTAACCACAATTTGTCCTAATTTTCAAAGAATTGCTGACAAATATTTGTGCTAACAATGTCCTTTTATTTTGTATAAATGATATTGATTAAATCATAATCTGAATCTGTGATATTGGAACATATGTATTGAGTTTTTTTTTTTTGTTTTGCGTAGCAGGTAGCAGCAAGGTAGCACAATAGAAATTGTTGTGTATTCAAAAATTCATTACTTCTTTATTATGTCAGAACTATTAGAGTTCATGAACGTGGCAGAGACAGTGGAAGAGACAGCGGATTACGGCGACAGTGGATATGAATGTTCAGCTTTTCAAAATTGTAGACTCAGAATTTTCGGCGATTCTTTTATAGAACCAAATGCCAGCAATCGGATTTTCACCAGTCGGAAATCTGCCTTTAAGGACAACGATGTATTCCATTTATGGTCTAAGTGTCTATGGGACTTACTCCCCTTACAAGTTCATTCATATGTATGTATTCCAGTAATTGATGAAGCATACTTTTGAGATACAGGACTTTCATGAGTAATCCCACCATTTTATGCAGCAGGCCTAAAAAAGATTTCTGAATGATTTAATTTTTTTGGATGGGCTTTCTGTTTAAATAAAAGGCGAAATTTTTATGGAAATCAAAAACCTTATTAAACAAAATATTGTTCATTTTCTTGGCAAAGGCAATTTTAAGTTTCGAGGGCGAAAAACTACACGTTATTTTGCATTCAGATTTACACCATGATAGGACGAGACGAGTGACCAATTTTTATGTGGTATAACGCTATCATGATGAAGCATCAATTCAGGACGTTTCTATTTGGTGGTTGATTTTCAATGCTGGATTTCGTTATGTGAAGATTTTTGGGATTGATCCTTCCTATTGTAATTTAGCCATTATTTTTTGGTCGAATGAAAAGTGTGAAACAACTTAAGGCCAATCTCCATACAGCCGACATCCTATTCTGATAAAAGTATGGGATGCACTTATGCAAAATTTAGTTAAACAGAAAGGGAGAAACAGTCATCCTACGAATTTTGTCGGCAGTTAAAATTTCCCCATCTGTTTCTTCATCTGCCAGATGATTCCCCTCAAACGCAGATAAACTTGTTCATCTGATTTATGGGTTTTCATCTGCATTTGCATACTCTCACAATAATAATACACGATATCGTCGCACACTACCAAATTTTCTTATAGGAACTTTTATATGACGAATTGATTTTTATGGTTTACGCAAGTTAAATTTTTAACTTCTATACGAAATATATAAAAAATAAAATAATTTGTTTTGCAAATCTCCACGTTTTATAAGATTCTAAATGGTTTGCAATCATTTTTATCCAATGTCTGTCTGTCTGTATATCACAACAAATGTTGTGATTAACTAAGGACCACGTTCGCTCTGAACTTCCATGTTCATATAGCTTTCTTTTAGAAAGGCTTTCGGAAGGTAACGTGATTTGAACATACGTATAGAAGTTTCGTCGTTTTGCACTAAAGCTTGTTTTTCGATGTGATAGGAATTTAAGCCTTATGATAAAGGCTGAAAACACAATTTGGTACTACATTTTCCTATAAAATGGAAGGGAATGCTCTTAATTTTCCCATAATATTATAAATTGTGTGGGGAGAGACCCTGATGTTTTTATTCGGTCAATCCTAGCGAAAATTGCAAAAGTCCATCTCTTTCTACTTTTCTGATTTTTCTCGTCAGAATAGGATGTCGGCTGTGTGGAGATTGGCCTTAATATGCTTTCATCCCTAAATAGTAATTAAGGATGATTCTTAATAAAAATTGGGATATGGTGTATTTTTTCTTTAAATTATTAAATTTTATCTTAAAGAATTGAATTATTCTAATTTTCTAAATTTTTTAAATATAATTTTTGTTAAAAGCGCGATGTTCTAAATTTGAACAAAGTGAAAATCACTCATCAATTTGGTGTCAAACAAAAAGTAATAACAGAACACAGTCGAACAAAAAAAAAAAAAGCAGTACGATTTGAAATTCAAGGTGAAAAGTTTCATACAAAAGACTACCGGATAAATGGAAAAACACGCGTTTTACATTAAATTTTTTTTTTTCTTTCTTTTTTTTCATATAAAAATAGTTGAACAAAAATTTTTTGATAGAAATCTAATTCATGTTTAAGAGTTCTTTCATTTTTATTTTTATGGTCATTTTGTGGGGTGTGGATGGCGGTTTTCAATGATAAAGCTTCGCGAACAATTGAACCAATCAAAAGCTTTGAAAGTTGTAATTTTGAAATTTTGAAATAATTTTTTTTTCTTTTTTTTTTTTGGAGGAGAACAAAGAGATCAACTACATAAATAACATTTAAACAGGAGACAGACTGATAGACAGACAAATATGTAGAAACGATTTTTTCTGTCAAAATATATCGCAGATGCAATAAATGATGGCGAAATGCCAAAGTATTAGTTCGTTAAATAAATTATATACCAAAAAAATGTACAAGGTTCTTTTTTTTTTTGGCAATTTTTTGGCGAGAAGAATTTTGCAAACACGTTTTTTTTTTTTTTAGACAAATAATTTCGCGAATTTTTTGATTAGCGAAATCGTCTGTTCGTCTGTCCGTTTTTCATGTCGATTCGGGGGTTTTTTTTTGTCTTGTGTGTGCACATTTTTATTTATATAAAAATTTTGCTGTTGCAACAAAATCAACTCTCAGAAAAAAAAGGTCTTCGGCCTTTAAAGAGAAACAAGAAACCTGTTAGAGAGCTTTTTTTTCGGATTCTTCTGGGTAAAATAAAGAAATCTTCATCATCATGATTCTTTCTAAAAAAAAAAAAAAAATTAATTTTAATTCATGTTCATTATTGGTGGTCAAAAATGATGTAAATTCGATTCGGTTAAAAATAAAATTAAAATAAATGAAATATTTAAAAAAAAAAAGAAGAAAAATACATAATTATTCAGATTTTGAAAATTTGAAATCTTTATCTCATTATCCTATTCCACGCCATTGCAGTCAATTTGATGATTTGGAAGATTTACGATAATCGATGAAAGTAAAGGAAAGTCTTAAGTGCTATTTTAAATTAAATTAAAATTGTTATTTAGCAATTACACCAAGTTAACAGAAGACACAAAAAATCAAGACCAATATGACAGAAAGTCTATCTTAAACTAGAAGAACTGTAAATGAAGTTGTGAAATGTGGAAATAGGAATTAAACGTAGCCAACAAATCAAAAAACTAACTCAAATATAATTTTTCTTTCTTATTATTAGACTAATTGATATCTTTTAGTATTAAAAAATGGATTTTAAATTCCGTAGAGGCAAATACGCTTGACAACTATACCTTTTCAACTTCAAATTGGAAATAAGCTACGAACATTTTTGGGTGCAAAGATGAAAGACTTTGTTCTGCAATACCTAATGTCAATATTCTAAAAAAAAACATATAGCAACTTAAAATCGGATTTTGATGCCCTATGGTAGAAATAGGACAGAAAAACTGTCAAAACTAACATTATTTCAAGGTTTTTTCTTCATAACTTTGTTTCTTCTTTTCATAATTTCTTCTAATTTGCAGGTAACCCAGGCCCTGATAGTGTAAGTCTAATCTGCAAATTTTATTAAAATCGGTGTATTAGTTTTTAAAGTACATCAAAAAAAACTTTATAAAGAGGGTTATTTTCTCCTAGCATTATTTCTTTCTCCACTATCCTCAGACCGATTTGACTGAAATTTAACATGTTATCGTCTGTTTATGTAGTTAATCTATATAATTAATTTAAACAAAATTCGTTCACAATTTTCCCATTTAAATCCGGAAATCATAAACAAAACTTTCTCGTCACCCTGGTTTTTCCTTTATAATTTTGCCGCCCTGGATCGATTTTGCTGAAATGCAATACCAAGTTAAGGAATAAGCAACTCACATTGTAAATTTCATCAAAATCGGATAAAGGGTTTTTAAGTTATCTTGTATACGGACAGACGGACGGACGGACATGCATAAATCGATCTGGTAGTACCTACCATAGAGCATAACAAATACTTTTGGTGATTAGGATTTTCTTTCTTAACTCGACAGTGTAAAAGTTCGATTATAACTCGTGATAGTAATTTACTAGATATAAAATGAATAAAAAAAAAGTACTTACTAAAATCGATAAGTAAACGTCCATAACCTTTCCGTTGATATGGTGGCAATGTTAGGATACATGAAACATTATAATTGAGAAACGAATTCTTCTCCTAGAATTAAAGAAAAGAAAAAAAAAAGATTATACATCATTATATAACATTTTAAACGTGGTGACAATAATTCACTAATTCAAATTAATTGCAACCATATTTTAAAAATACAAAATTCTGGATAAATTTCTCTCCATGGGAACATTAGTTCTTCTCATGTTTGGGTGGGACATTGTATATTATATACTAGCAGTCAGTCCTTTTACAACATTTCTAAGCTATTCTAAGTATTTCCTTTTGAGAATATTCGAATCAAACATCATTTATCAAACTAAACTTGTAACTTGTATGCATAAGGCCACCCCAAAAAAAAAAAAATAATACTGGAGCTTGTATCGAACACGACATGAAGTATATAACATCAAGAAAAAGAAGCTGATCTTTAGTTAGCAACAACTTAAAACTAAAAAAAGTAAGTTTTTTCCTTTTGATGCCCTATGGTAGATAAAACCAGAGGATATATTAGGTTTGTCGCAACATTTGTAACGAATAGGTATAGGCTATTATATTGATTTTGCATGTCCGTCTCTGCACAAGATTATTCAAAAATGTATTATCCGATTTTGATGAAATTTACGATGTTGATTAATTCGATCTGGTTTTGTATTTTAGAAAAATCGGCTAAGGTGGAGCGAAGTTATAAAACAGGATGTGACCACAAAGTATTGTAGTTTTTTTTTCCTTTTCCGTATTTAATTGGAGAATTTGAGAAACAGTTTTGTTTAAATTATTTACATACGTTCACTACATAAGTAGGCAATAATATGTTAAATTTCAGTAAAATAGATCCAAGGATAGTGGAGAAAGAAATAGTCGTAGGAAAAAAAGGCCTGTTTATAAAGTTTTTTTTGATGTGCAGATACTTTAACAAATATACCGATTTGAATAAAATTTGCAGAATATATTTATGCTATTAGGCCTCAGGCTACCTGCGAATTAGAATAAATTCAAAAAAGGAGGTTAACCTTCAAATATTACTAGTTTTGGATGTTTCTGATTTGTTTCATTTTCACCATAGGGCATCAAAAAATTGGCTACAGACCGATTTTCAGGTACTATATGTTTCTTTTTTTCTGCATCAATTCATTGGACATGGACGGATTCTTGGGTTGCCATCGAAAAGGCAAACACTTATAAAAAGGAATTGGAGCCTTATATTATATTCTAGTCTATTTATATATATTTTTATCGTGAATGTGAATTTATTATGATTCATACATTTTCTGAAAATGACGATATTGAAGATGTTCTTCTCGATAATTAACAATTATGGTCGTTTATATTAGTAAAAAAATGGTGAATGGATGGAAACATGCTAAGTGTTAGTCTTTCTATGAATTGGTTATGTTTTTTTTTATTATTATTACTATAGATAATAAATATTCTGAGAAAAATCAATGCATTCTTTCTTCTTAAGTGGACTTTTAAGAGTAAATGCAAATACTAATAAATTTTAGCAGATTTAACTTGATTTGAGTCAGTCTTGTATTTCTTTTCTTATTTTTTTATAAATTACAGAATTCAGGAATTTTTTTAAAGAAAATTATGAATACAAATTTATTAGGAAAGTATTGTAGTTTGAAATCATCAGGTTTTTGAAATTATAGACTCAATAAAAATTGCAATTTATTTGAAGGAAAAAAAAAGAAGAAAATATGAGAAAATATGACGACTTTGCAAAGAAGGCATTGAACAGTTGAATATAAAGCGATACAATGGTACATATGGGAATTTAAAATCGGATTATATTCTTTTAATAGAAAAAAGTTCCAAATGAGCATATATTGGTCTAACTTCTTATCAAACAAAGCCAGAGAGACATGTAACAATTTGTCACTGTATCTTCGTCTCCTATGCACCAATTTTGCTGAAATTTAATGTTACAGTAAGGTTTTCTATGTTCAATATATGTACCAAAAAGCATAAAGATTTTTTGAGGTATTTCAAAGGTAGCTGTCAACCTCTTTTCTCTGTATAATTTAGTCAAGCTATTAATTTCCTGTCTAATATGGGCCGGCTGAGAAGAATATAAAACCTGCGAGTAAATGTATGCAAAACAACAAAAAAGTAGATTCTAAATGCTAATTGAGAGAAGATCAAGTTAAATTATTATATCTCATTGGTTGAAAATGATGAAAGCTTCAAACATGTCCAGTTCTCCTATATACATAGTTTTGTATGGGAACGAGAGTAACGAAATCTCCATGTAATATATGTATATTTATGGCACTTGCATAAATCATAAACAAGATTTTATATTACAAACGAGTAATTCAAATTTCAATCAAATCGGTAAAGCATTTTTCAATTACGATATAAACGAATCGACAATTTAGTAAAAATTAAAAAAATTCTATTTGGAAATTATAAAATCTACCCAAAGATCCTCGGCAAATAATCGACTTTAAAAGTTTATTTATACATATTTGAAAGTTCTTAGGTAATAATCAAACGATCATTATGCCAATTGCTGTACAAGTTTGTATATAAACCGATTAGTGGCTTGTAATTGAACTTTTTTAATAGCCGAATGATATGCTCTGCGCGATAATATACAATTTTATGATACATATTAAATTAGTAAGTATACTATGAAATTTGCTTCTTCAATAAATTTCATCATACCCCTGAGAGGAATTGCAGTTTTTTTTAATTGAGTGTCTGGTAAACTTAACGCGTACGTGAGATTACAAATAAGATATGATAAATTCTTACTTTCTTATATTTTACTACAAGAATTTTAATTATAAAAAAAATTTTAAAATTATTATTAAATTGTCCCGAGTATATGAATCGACTTAAACCCTATTTCACTGTAAGAGTTTAAGCTAAAATATTGTGATATGTTTTTATTGATATCCTATTTATACCAGATGGCATAAGTCAAATTCTTATTTCCTTGGAAAAAATTTATATTTAACTCTGTCGCCCTGAAAAGGACAATGGGCTTTGAATTTATATATATTTTTATTAAGAAAAACAACACATTTAATGTAAATAAAAATCAGAGTGGCAACAAAATGTCGTATAATTCTGAAAATAAACGCAAGGTGGCTTGTCAGTTTTCAAATCTTCTTAGATTATCATTTTACTGTATACTTATACCAAAGATATAAATAAAGAGAAGATATGGAAAGTTTAATAAAGCTTTTATATAATATAAGTAAATTACTTATGGCATGAGCTTCCTTAAAAGCTTTGCAGTAAGATCTAATATAATTTACTCATGTTAAATAAAAGCTTTTTAGAATTTTACTCATTTATATTTTTGCTTATACTGTGACAAAAGTGAGGGATTGTAGTAAAATAATTCAATCAAAAAACGTTATAAATAATTTATCGAGGCAAAATTTAATTCGGTTATTATAAAATTCCATTTTAAACTTGAAAAATTATGTTTAAGAAAGTTAGTATGCCAGACAAGAATATGTTCATAAAATTATTGCCTAAAATAATAACATTAAAATATCATTAAAAATATTATTTAATTATATATATATTGTTTTTTTCTTCAGAATTGATCGTTAATGTTGATGATGATCCTTGTAAGATCGCACATTTAATTATCGTGTTTTTTGTTTTCTTGTTTATTTAACCAAAAAAACAAAAAAAAAACAATAATAAAATCATTTTTAATGATATTAAATTTATCACCCAAGTACAAGCTTTTTACGAAAAAACAGTGATATTTTAAGGGCTCTTTTTTTTAAAAGGAAAAAGGTGGAAATCGTTAAAATTTATAAGAAAATAATGTTTTTATTTAGCTGGTTTTTTTTTGCTGCAGAACTTTTGTTTTGCAAAAATAATAATGAATAAATAAAAATTTATGTTATTTTGTTGGTTTATAATTAAGATAAAAATGAATACTTAATATTTCTTGTGTATTCTTAAAAAAAAATAAAGGAAACTACAATTTTTATAGTTTTAATGAAGTTGATGACTTTTAATGGTGATTTGTTTTTTTTTTCCTTTCTGAAACTTGAAACTTGAATCTCACGTAAAATCTATGTGCGATTTTATTTTTAGTATAAATTTTATAAAACTCAGCCACAAAGAAAAAAGTTTTAAAAATTTTATACAATGTGCGCAAAATTTGAGTAATAAAAATTTTTAAAAATTTATAAACAAAGAAATTGTATATAAATAATTACAATAATTAAAAATATGACGCGTGGCAATTATTTATATGGTAAAGTGTAAGAATTCAGTATGCCTGTGTCAACAGGATAGAATATTAAATGTTTTGAATTTCTAAATTTTCTTAGAGAAACATTCATTGCCATTTCAGTAAAAGAAGAAAGATTCATCGTGTTGGAACTTATTGAATTTATACGAAATTACGTTTAAGCATTTTGGGTACTGAGCGAAAGGTTTATGACCTGTTCACCATTGAAATATTATATGATTTAACTACGTAATTAAAAAATTATATATTGAATTAACTACTCTAAACTAGATGGCGATAATTTAATTTGTAAATAATTACGTTCAGAATATTTCATTACATCCTTTTATTATATAAAATAGTTTTTCTCCGCAAGTGAAAGAATTAATTGTATGAATACTTTTAGGCGAATATATTCACCAATTGAAAACGAAGAATAGAAAATTTAGCATCTTGAAAAATTGAGACGAAGAGAAAAAGAAAAAGAGAATCTTATTCTACCGCTAAAGAAAATATAAAAAACGAAAAACAAAAGCTTATTGAATAGTGTCCTTGATAAGTTCTTTTAATTGGTTTAGTATTTTGGTTGTTGTTTATATACATGGGAAATGGTGAGCGAAGCGAGCAGGGGGCGGAGCCTCCTAGTATTTATTATAATTATTTATAAATTTTAATATTTTCTGTATTAAGTAATCATATAATAAATTTAGTGACAGTGAAATCATCTAATCATCAACTAATAAAAATCATTAAAAAAATTTTTTTTTAAGATGAATTATATTTTAAAAGTAGGTACTTAGTATTAGTGTTTAATATGTTGTAAAAATATTACATATTTAATAAAGATAAGAAAATAGATTTTTTTGTTTTTGTTTAAGCCAAAAGATACTTCTCATAATACATATTTTTTCGCTCTACCGCCTATGAAACATATTCAAAACTTTTTCGAAAAAAAGAAACACTACCAAAAAATACCCGAAAATCTCATTTTATGAATGAAATGAAATTTAAAGTTTAAATTTAAACAAGAAGAAGAAGAAAAAAAAGCGTCCAGAGGAAACCAAACACAAATATTGATCATAGGAAGATTTTATTATCATTTTATGTGAATTCATATAAAAGCAGAAAATTATTCATTTTGGAGGAAGACAAAAAAAAAAAAAAGAAATCATGGAAGCGTTACAGAATTCCCAATTCTTGTAGTTTTCTGTATTATTTATATTTATATAAAAATTTATTATTTAGTGAAAGGTTATTAGCTACAAGACAAAACACCAAAAGAAAAAAAATCCGATTATAACTAATTTCCTTCTCGCAGAAAATTTTCAAATACAGTTTAAAAACCAAAAAAATTTCGGTTTCTTTATTCTAAAAAAAGAATTCGAAGAATATTGGGCAAACATTTTCGTTTCTTACAAATCTCCTGTTTTTTTTTTTTTTAGTTAATTCTGATCAAATTGGATCCATTCCTCTCGTCCATCATTTTATGCCGAATTAAGAAATTGTAGACTCTTTAAAATGTATTGTAGTATGTAATTTAGGCATTGGCGTAGATACATATACCATAGAAATTCGAAGATATTGACGAATAATTTCATGATCAGTGGAGTTTTCTGGTAAGACTAAGAAAAGGCCTAGTACAAATATGTGTTATGCAGATAAGACGCCTAGATGAAAATCGACATATTTAAACTAGAACTAGGGCAAAAGAAAATCATGCAGATAAGATGCCTGCATGGATGGCGGTATACGAAAAAAAAGAGAAGGAAACGATCGTGATCAAGGAAGACAACAAACATTTACATCTACCATTTAACTACCTTAAATTGTATGATATTGATAGATTAGTCATCGAATGAAAAGCTAAAATATTTGCAAGTATAAAATTGCTGACGCCCATTATGATTCAAACTAAAAGCCTGTTATCTACGGCACTGATTTTAAATTATTAGGCATTTTCCATACCTCATGCTATGTTCGATATACCTGATTCTTATTTAAGCCAAAGGTTGTATTTTATATAATTTTTTTTTGGCGAATTCATTTCACTTTTTTTCCTTTTTTTTCTGGTAGAATTTGTCTTAAAGAAAACAGAAGTGCTGTCACTTGGTTAATTAAAAAATGACCATCATAAAATAAGAAGATGGGAAAGAATAATCCATAAGAATCATAAAAATTAACAATTCATGACGTTATATAAATTATAATTTATTTATTTATTTTTTTGTTTGTTCTTATTGAAGTTTACAAGAAGTTAAGCACCGAGACAAACTCATAAAAATTGCTTAAAATTGTTCATTAAATAAATAAATATATACAAGCAAAAAAAAAGGAAGATACTGATAGGTACAGTATGATCGCACACCGAAATATTAAACGGAAGTTGGAATTTTATGGAAGTAAAGTATAATAAAGAAATAATGTTTATTCAAATTTGCGGAAGAAAAATTGGAGTTTCATTGAAATTTTGGTGTGGTCCTCAATTTATTGATTTTATATTGCTTGGAAAATTTTTTTTTGAAATGTAATGTTTTTTTGATAGCAAGTGAAAAATATGTTTCGGGAAACTTATTTTTTCTAAAGTTGTCAACTTCTTGGATAGGGAAATAAAGTAAAGAATTTATTAGGAAGAACAGAAAATTAGAATCCGAAAACGGGTGAATGTTAAATTGAATTTGAGAAATTATTTTCTAATTTATCTGACTTGAAAATTTGCATTTTGTAAATTTTTTAAAGCTAATTTTTAATTTTGAGATTGTTCCTGAAATCACAGGAATTAATCTTTACTTTCTTAGATAAAATATAAGTCATCGTGCCAAAATTCGACAGTTTTCAACGGATATACATACATATTATAGGGACCGCAGAATCAACGTTTCCCCTAATTATGGCATGAACAAAATTTTAGAAATAAAAAATGTTTGTTTATTTATTAAATAAACTTATTTTTAAACCAATAAAACCAAAACAGCGATATGATTTCTAATAAAACAATTATATAAATAATATCCCAGTGTCTGTCTTTCATGATGGAAAACACTTTAATATCCGCCAAAAAGTATGCAATTCTTTAATTTCCTGATACAAATTGGAAGAAATGGATACCAACCGGAATTTCTATAAATTTTTTGATCTGATATCGTGGTTCTACAAAATTTTATAATTTTTTCGTCACTACTATTGAAAAGAAGTGCTATTGTTTTGTATCACTACTGTTTTTAGATTTTCATCTTCTCATCCTGTGGACACACTTGAAAACGATTTACTCAATTTTATTCAAATTTGCCTCAAAGATAGACTCAAACAAGGAAATGAACTGATTAGATTTTGAAATGCCTAATCGGAAGTAGTTATTTATGGCAAAAAACACAATGACTAGTTGGGTGATTTGCCATATCACAAATATCATTTTTATTCTACTAATTTAATTTATGATAAATGAATAAAATTAAAGATTTAAAACTACAAAATTTTCATTTTATTACAAATAACTTGAAACCTTTAAAATTTAAGCTTCCTAACGTGGACATAAATTTAATCCAACGTAAATTTTGCATTAGAATGCAAAGTAATAACTTTTGCCGAAATCTGAGACAGAACAAATAATATAAGTTTATATACCATACGTAAAAATAATAATTCCCGGACAAAATACAAAATTTTTATAAAAGGACGACACCATAATAACGTGTAGTTTCTATTATTTTGGAGAACATATTGTAAAAAAGTAGATTTTCATGAAAAAAAGGAAGCAAGGACCAATTTTAATACTCATATATATGTTCTTTATTTTATATAATCTCGTCTGGGCCGTAAATTAGTAGTGAGTTTCAGGAAAAATACAAAAAAAAAGAAAAAAATTGAAAATAATTTTATACATATATGAGAATATGAAGAGAACTTTTTGTTCTGTTCGTCAGCACCAGAGTTTGGGGATGTCCAAAAATAATCCATTTCATATACCTTTGGTCCTGTTCATTTTTCTATAAGGATTCACTTATATATTACAATTAAAGTAGTTATTCATACTAAATACATTTAGTAACCCTTTCTCTACTTTTTTTTTTAAGCCAAACAATTCCATGTATTATATTCAGTCTATGTCGTATGAATGTTTACGAGAGATGTTATAAAGCTTTTCTGTATATACCACACCTTTAATATCCATATAAAATACAGGGCTTATCGAAATTAATAATAGAAAATTCACTTGGCTTTACATGGATTTCACAAACTTATCGAAGTTTACAATAGCAAGCTGTTTACAATATTTCCGCACATAGCTTACATAGATTTGGCAATTTAATGGTCTGACACAATACCTACCGAATATCGAAGAAAACCAAATAATATCTTTAAAAGTTTACGGTTTTCGAAAACATGATAAGAATTCGTTTTTTAAATAAAACACACATCATTACCAGTTTGTGAATATATTCATTTCAATCAATAATTTGATCTTTGCAATTACACAAGAAACACAATATCATTCAAATGATCTCCGCAAGCCATCTTGGAAATCACGATTCGCTTACACCAATTTTAGATGACTTTTTCGCACCTTTCGGGCTCTATCTCTATCTCTGGACACGTCCTTTCATATAACCCCACAAAAGAAAATATAACGGTATCAAATCGTACGATCTTGGTGGCCAATTGAAGTCGTCAAATCTTCAAATTAAACAACCATCAAACTTTTCACGTAATACAGTCATTGTTTCACGAGCTGTATGGAATGTGGCCCCGTCCTGTTGAAAAAACATGTCTTCTAAATTTAAATCTTACAATTCCGGCCACAAAAATTAGGTATCCATTTGTCTATGGCGGGTGCCATTAATCGCAACAGTCGCTACTTCATAATTTTCAAAGTTGTACGATACAATGACGCTAAAAACCGCACCAAACAATTACTTTCGCAGTATGCAACGAACTCTCTTTGATCACTAGTGGGTTTGGCAGGCTCTAAATACGGCAGTTTTGTTTACTAACGTATGAGTTGAAAATGTGTCTCGTTGAAAAATCATCATCCGTTGCCTTCAAGACCCAATCGGTCAAAATTACGGTCACACCCTGTATGTTAGTACAGTACAAGTTATAGAGAAATTGGTCTGGGCACATAGCAAAATGAAAATGATCGGTTGTTCGTTACAACATTTACCATTTATAGGATAAGCATCCGAAACACAGGTGTGAGATTGGATTTTGAAACATCGAATCCGGTCAGAGAGAAAAACCAAAAATAAAATTGATATGGTATATCCACCAGATTTTACCCAAGTTATAAGTTATATGACTAAAAACCATTAACCAGAAATGGGTAGATGGTGATGATGATGATGAAAATGTTGTTATAACACTATGAAATAGGGTTCAGCTTTTCATAAAATGTGAGAATAAATATATAAAATGGTGATTTGTTCGTTATATGAACTGAATTTACTTAAAAACAACAATGCGGACGTGGATGACGACGAGTTTGGAATTTACAATAAATCATCAACATGATTCGCCATAGAATAATCCTTTTGTCTATATACGGTTCTGACTACAAAAGGATTGTCGCAGTATAGAAAAATTAAATTTTTGTTTTTCTTTTTTTTTGATCATAATTTTGATAGGATCTTCAATAAAAGGAATTTTTTTTTTTTTTTTTTTTTTAGCATAACCTACTCAAAATATGAATTGTAGTAACTTATGTTTTCTTTAATATGTCTAGGACTGATCTTATGTTTCCTAAGAAATAAACATTTTTCTAAATAACTACAAAAACCAAAAATTTAATAATTAGGTTGAATAAACAAATGTAATTTGATAATAAAATTATCTTCAAAGGGAAGGAAATTATGTGAGAGATAAAATGTGAAAGTTAATTGAATGTCTTTCATCTTTGTCAGACATAAAATTAGTAACGAAAAAAAAGGAAAAAAATTAAAGTTCGTCTTTTTATTTTACAAACTAAGAAAAATTATATACACACACAAATTCCAATTCAGAATTCCTTTAATATTCCTTTTTTTTTTCCTCCAAAACAACAAAAACGAAACGTAAATGGTTTTCCATCGTCTTCAATGTCGTTGACGTATATATACTTTGTATATATTCCAGGTTCTCATCCTTTTTACCATTTTATAAGGATCTTGGCATCGTTTTCTTTTTATGCCAAAACGTCTTTCATGGACGGTGTTCCCATTTTTCCTTTTCATATCTGATTCACGTAATAGAATTTCATTTTTCGCATAGGATTCCATATAAATACTGTTCACCTCAGACATTGCTCTAAAAGTTTAGTGATTTTTGGTGAGATTGCGGATAAAACGTATACATAGCCTTTAGAAATGATGTCTCATAAAGAAGATTCGAACGTATAAGATGAAACCTTCGACTATTAGAAATTGTTATGTTTTAAAAAATTTCACATGACATGTTAAGATTTCTATTTTTTTCCCTCATTTTCTTAGTATTATTAGGATTTCAAAATTCAGTATTTTTCTTTTGGGTCGCCTTTAGCGTTTTTATACTTATATTTTGAATTTCAACCAAGAAATTTATCTCAACTTTTAAATCTTCTTTTTACAGGAATTTGGGTTTTTTTTCTTTTTCCTAGACGAAATTTTCTATCCATGTTTTTTTTTTTTTGTGTTACAAGAACACTTTTTTTTCCGTGAAGAAAGATTATAGGATGAATGTAAGTAGGAGGTGTCTAGTCTCACCAGTTGTTGCCTAAAGACATGGTTGATAGAAACTTTCTTTTTTTTTTCTTTTCCTTAATCATATATTGTAAGTGAATCTTTGAAGATATATAACGACAATTTTGGTTGTTTGGAGATTTTTTTTTTTTCTGTTTTACTTTTTCCTACAGAGGATTTGTCTATAAACATATTTCATCTTTTTCCTGGGTAAAACAGCCCCAAAAGAACAACAAAAACAATATCAAATATTTAGAAGCAAAAAAAAAAGAAATTGTAAAATATTTATTCATTCAAAATTTCTAGACTGAAAATCATAATCATCCCTTGGCAAAAAAAATTCGAGGGTTATTATTCGATTAATATTAAAATTTCAATAGTCTAGTCCTTTCCTTTATTCATTTAATATGATTATTTACTGATAGAAAAGCCAACAGGAATAAAAGAAAAAAGAACGTATTTTATTATACAAAAATTACCAAAAATCCTGGTTTTTTTTAAACAAATAAAAAAGGTCCCCAATAAAATACACTGCTAATGTGATATACTGGAAAAATGCTGTCTTCTACATATAAATTATTCTATATTAATTTCCCTGGGAAATCCTGGGAAATGTATTTTTATCTGATCCTTAGAGAAATAGGTCTGGACGAGGTGCTTTAGAATGAGAGCCTAACCAAACGACTGTACCAAAGAAAAGGGGGTGCAATAGATCTTATAATAACCGATCAGTTCCTCAAATTTCAATTGAATTGAATACTACATTCGAGAATTATCGTGTAAACCAAATTTTGACACAGACAAACAGACAGACGAACGTACATTTTCTAATAATAAGTGTTTTGAACTCATAGAACCTCATAGCGTAAAGATCTATCAAAGTCTGAAGTTCGCAATTTTTTTTACAATCACAGAGCTTTATTCCCATTCTATGTAAAGGAAGCAACAAAAAAAGAAGGATGTAATAGAACTCACCAAAAATGAAATTGATGACTATTTTATAAATCAATGCGATTGGAAAAGGGTTACAGACATATTTTTCTTTTGTGGTGGTCATTAATAGAGGATTTTCTACAAAGATTCTGTTTGTGTTTGTTTTTTTTGGGAGGATATTAAAAAATACAAAGCTTAATTGGATTGGAATTTGGATAAAAAACATTTAAAAACTGAAATTAAACAATTGATTACATGTCGTTATTTCATTTTATTTAACATTTTTTTTGTTTGTTTGGTCCATGGTTAAGATTCTATTTGATTTAGGATCCAATAAGTAAAGACAATATCTGAAATTAAAATGGAGCTTGGGTATATGATATTGATGGAAATATTACTTGTAATAATGAATTCGGACAATATTTGCCAAAATCGATACTACTATTTGCAAGAAATATAATTATGAAGTGATATTATTTTACTCTGACAAGTTCAATACTCATTATAAAGATGTAAAATAAAGTTAAAGGAGCAAATAGGTATAATCTCTTTGAAAACGTCTTCTAACAAGAAGCTACAAGTAACATTATATCGAATGTTTAGCGTTAAAAGCGCTATTACAGCTATTAGTCGATTGTTATGATATGATTTAGCAATAATGGTTAAGTTTTGCTTTGATTGTATATGATCTTTTTGGGATCAGTTGCCTGTTCTTTGTATATATTTAATTATCCTTTTACAAACAAGTTTTCATTTGGAATTAATATGGAAATTTAATAAAACATTCAAAAAGAATTCTAACTACATATATGGTAAACTGAACAGATAAGTTAGTTTTATTATTTTTTCTTCTTTCTCCTCGAATTGCAACTTCAGTTGCCATAGGGATTCATGCGATTTTATATCTTCCAAACCAATATAAAAAACAAACGAACAAAATATCTTCCTCTTGCGTTCCATTTGTGGGTGCATTATTGGAAAAGCTCGAATTTTATTTTTTTTTGGAATATAAAATTTTCCTTGTTGTCCCTTTATTCACTATATTACAAATCGTTGTCCCTTTTATACACAATTTCGACTAATATTTATGGTATCTGTCTGAAGCGTCCTTTCGTATTTTACCTTTCTCTAAAATTTTAGTTTTCTTCATGTCTGATTAGGTTAACCATTGATATGGTTTTGTGAAAATAGTTTATATAAATGCATTTTATAATAAGGCCTAACAAAAAATTGAAAGAATTTCAAGAAATTCTTGAAAAATTTACGTTATTTAAAAGAAAAATAACATTTATATATGAAATTTTTTTTCTTCTATATTTGAATCAAACCAACCAAAATGTTTGAGATTCAAAGACCACAAGTTTTGTTCTCATTCCTTTTCGAAATGAAACTACAATTCTGTCTCTAAGAAAAATCTATATTAAATGTAGATATATGAAATTTTATATACATTTTGGAGAGAGATCTCGAAAATACTATATTTACAACTCCCAGCATCAGCAGTAAAAGTTCATTGACCGTCTTTTCTCCCGTTTTTATCGTATCTCATCTTATACGAGTATATATATATAGTCTGGATAGTATAAACAGACTCCTGTTGTTGTTTCTTTTTTCTTTTTCATTTCGTGTGCACATGTATATCGTTCGTCTCTTGTATCCAGAATCCTGAAATTCCGCACTGCCATATATAGGCAAAAAAAAAACAGGAATTTTGAAAGCTTGCAAGCTTTTTAACCCCGAAAAACAAACCACCAAATGCAACCCCTATTATTGTCGTTTTGTGTCTGATATCAAAAAAAAAAAAACTTGAAATTGAACTGATACTGACGATACTCTGAGTTTGTGTGTGTGTGTCTGTTTTGTAGCTTAGTATGAAATCTAGTCCTTAAATCCATAATATTACTATATCGGTTATGTACATTTGTAACAACTAATTATAAAGTTAAGTAAAGAAATAAGATGTAAAAGAAAAATATATATTTGAGAATAGTACTAAAACGATTTCTTCTGAATTTCGGGATATTTCTTTCGAATGAAATGTTGTAAAAGAACCGAAATACTTCATAGTTTCCATGATTTCTTATTTATTTCATATTAATTTTTATTCATCATCAACATCGCCTGACATAAATGAATAAGAAATAAATTTCAGGCCTATTCCAAACAAGTACACCAGAATCGAGAACATAGATTTCCCGGGACGATACGGAATTGAAACATCCAAGAGTAAAATACGCAATATGTTTAGAGGCCCAACACTAGACAATTAAATTGCAATTTCGAGCTTAGTATAAGAATTTGCAGATATCGGCAGACTTTCAGTTAGTTCATATATTGATATATTAGAGGAGACAACCAAAATAATGTACACAAAAAAAAAGTAAGAAACAAAACCAATTTACCACCATCATGTTTAGGAGTTTTCATTGAGTTCAATGACCATTGTGTATCAGGAGCAGCCCCAGCAGCATCAGTATCCCTTTTTTTGTGTGAATTTTATAGAACAATGAACGAATAATATCCATTCTATTATTATCGAAGTAGTGTGAAATCTCCTGTGAGACTGATTCTATACAAGTACTTACACGGGGACAATAGAATATCATAGTTGAATTGGTAGTTGTTGTCTGAAGTATGTAAACGACAAGGATACGAAGGTATTGTAATAAGAATCATCCAGAAGAAAGAAGAATGATTTAATTTCTTGTTTAAAATTTACCATCATCAGGACAATATCCTATATATAAATTCTATTGATTCCTTAGTATTCTCTTTTATGAATTATTAATATTAAGATGTAGTAAAACAGTTAACCAATGGTTACTATTTAAAGAAATGCGGTTTTACAATTAATAAGATTTAAAATCGGTGATTCTTTCATTCGTTCCTAAAATATTACATTATCCTTGTCTGATCAACACATATTGAAAACCTTGTTTTCTTCTCTTCATTTCCCAGTGATACAAATCCAACTGAATTTCATTTGAAGTCTCATTCTTTCGTTACACATTCTCATTCTCATCCTGTGATATTTTGGGGAATTGCTCTCTTTCCTGTGATTCCCAGTCTTTTATAGAGAAACCAAATAAAATGTATTCTGTCTATGGCATCTATTCCAGCTGTCCTCTTTCCATTCTTGTGAGTTCATTTTTTTAATTTTACCAATTTTTCTTTTTCATTTTTTTTTTCTTGTTTTGTTCGGGGTCGATGGCATCATCTTTCGTTCGTTCTGATTATGTGCAGTATGTGAGTATGTCTGTGAACTGTAGTGAACAGCATCCATCCATTCATCCCCGAAACCCAAAATGTAAAAAAAAGAAAAAAAGTTTTTTATATAAAATTTGATAGTGGTGTGTTGCTTCTGCTTTCGAACATTACACTTTTGGATACGTTTTAAGTTTGTTCGTGCACTACTAACGTAACGTAAATACACATATACATTTGTTTTTCTTGTTGCTAGACCTAAATATAGATGCATCCAAGTTGTAGCTGCCGCAGGGTATGAAAACATAGCCAGACATGAACAAATATACGGTATAAGAATATTTAATGGATATGTATTTGAAATTTTTCTTTTTTTTTTTAGTTAGAATGGGAAATATTGTGTTGCAGTATATAACATCCCTTTATTCCTTCATCTCATTAGTGTAGCTTTTAACAAACAATATTACAATATTTTGGGATAGAATAGCAGACATACAAAAAGCTCTGAACTTTGTTTATATTTCAGTGCTTTTTTGGGTATGGTCAGGAATTATAAAGTTTATCCTTGTTCTATACGACAGCTTTTTGTCTAGAACAATTTTCTTCATTCAGAAAATATATTATTTTTTTAATGGATGAAACTATTTAGTAATTTGAAAACTTTGTACAATATTTAAATGAAAATTCCTTTAAAATAACTTACCTTACTGAAATATCCAACGGTATGACATCCGTCACTATCAACTAAAGTCATAACATAAAACAGGAATGGTTCAACATCATAATATAAAGTTTTATGATCCAAAAAAAATTTCGCTAGTAAACATAAATGTTGACAATATTGTTTATGACGTTTCCCATCGACTTGCCATACTTGCAATTTACCCTTACGATAAATTTCATCACCTGGTGGATGCCTCCACACACATTTTGCTGCATGTCTTTTCATACCAACATCAGATTTTTGATATCGTAAACAAAATTCACAAATATACATTTTTGGTTGTCGTGCAGCATCTTCTGGATAGGGTGATTGATACCAGACTTTCATTTGATGTTTGCCCATTGTGATGTACCTATAAAAAAAAGGAAAAAAACGATTCGTTAAAATCATTAAAAACCATTTTTTTTGTAATTTTCTTAAACATGTAATACTTTGTTCCTTTTCCAACTGGAAGATCTTTAATTTCTTTTTCCATTTTTTCACTTGCAATTGCTTGTGCCTCACGGAACAATTGAAGATCATAGTCTGGTACTAATCCTATCAAATTAGGTTCACGTTCTTTATCCGGTATTATATTTTTTTCGGTTTTAATTTTTTCACCCGTTAAAGTATTTATTAACGGTTTGAATTTACCGCGAGCTTCTCGTATTTTCATTTGATAAGCTTTTTGTTCTGGTGTTTGAATTTTTTTTGTTGCATCAAAAAGTGCAATAGCTTTTTTACGTTCCTCTTCACGTAAATGTCGTTCGTTTGCACGCTCTTTAGATTCACTAACCGACATATTATGATAAATTGGACAAGCTTCGGGAAGAAAATGTTTCTCCAAATTACCACTTAAATGACCAGAAGAATCACAACCTTCGATTGGACATTTTTGTTCTTCGGGAATCGGGGGTGTCGCTAAAGGTAATGGCGTTGTTGTCTTAATTTCCCGTTTGGTTTTTGTTTTACTTTTTGTAGAATTTATCGGTGCTTTCTTAACTGGACTTTTAGATATCGAACGTTTATCTACTTCAATGTCTGTTTCGCTATCAGTAGTTTTTCCAGTTAGATGTTTCGATTTTCTTGTACTTGATGAACGTGTTAACTTTCTCATTGCTGGCATTTTTGTTTGGTCATTATCTGAATCCGAGAGTACAACTGTTTTTCCACTATCAGATTTTCCGGACAATTTTGATTGAGGTTTTTTCGATTGAATTCGTTTCGATGGGGGTGATGAATCTTCGGTAGAATCTGAATCGTCAGAATCACTTGATGATGTTGTATCATCTGAAGACGACGATGTAGCCGAAGAATCTGTACTTTTAGAATTTTCTTTTTTGACTGGGATAGGTTTTTTCTGTGGAACTGGTTTGAGTTTCGATTTTGGAGGCGGTTTTGATTTGCTAACAGCCGGTGGTGGAGGTTTGGATGGAGACTTTTTATCATCTTCGTCAGAATTTGAAGAATTATCAGGTGAGAAAATACTTTTTTTCTTGCTAGTTTTTGATGACTGTTGCGATTGTTGTGGTTTGGGTGGAATTTTATTTAAATTTGTACGTGCGTTGCAAGCTGCTGTTGCTTCTTTCTGTCTTAATTGGGACAAGATTGAAGGAGCAGTTTTTGCTGCTGCATTTTTTGCTAAATTTTGTTGCTGCTGTTGTTTCACAACAGATGGTGGTGCTTTTCCTCCTCCACTTGGTGGTATACTCTGTGGTGTTGTTGATGATATTGATTTTCTAACATCTGTAACTTTTTTTCGATCACCAGCCAATGGCGGTTTATTTGTGGTTTTCTTTGCCGGAGAAATATCTTCATCGCTTGAATAAATACTGCTTTTGGATAATCTTTGACCTCGATTAACTGGTGGTTTATTTTTTGATGAATTATGATTTGTTTTATCGTCAGATTTTAGTTGATTTTTGGTTTCGGAACTTCTTCTTCGAGTGTTTTTATTAACTGGAGGGACTGTATTTTTTGAATTTGTTACTGTTCCATTTGAGGCCGTATTTGTAGTTCCGGAATTTGTTGCAGGCGGTTCCTTTGATCGAGAATTGCTACGAGCGACTTTTTCAGCTGATGATGATGTTGATTCGCTACCAGAACTTGTCGACCCAGAATCTGAACAGAAACGTTATTATGAAAATGTGAATATTTATATATTTAAAAAAAACACAAATAACATACCACTTGAACTGCCACTTGACGAAGTTGACTCAGATGAAGAACCAGAACTTGATTCATCACTGCTTGTACTCTAAAATAATGAAATACACTATAGTAATATATTTTATAAAATACATTTATTTTTCAAATTCAAAATGAAAGAGCCCACAAATAATTCTTATTGCATTTAAGTGACATCTATTTTATATTATATAAGAATAAAAGTTTGTATTTTCACTGAATTCGCCGTGATTTCGAAAAAATGAAAAAAAAAAAAAAATAAAACTAGTACAAAACTAAGTGGAAAATTTATTAGGTAAAATGTCAAAGTGGTTTTTCATTTCACAAAAAACAATAAAAAAATTGCAAAATTTCAAAAAACTTGTAAATTTTGAGAAAAGAATTTATCCTAGATATGTTAAAGATACAGCAAATTTTCACTTTTCACAAAATCTCATTAAAATTTCGGGCACGGTAAGAACATTTTCAATGTTAACATTTTCATTATTTTCTTCTTTTACCTTCTTTCTGGATGACATTCTTGTTTATATTTATGTCTGTTTGATTTTTGTCCTTTATTTTAACTAAATTTCATTAAATTCTTTCATTTATAATCACTTTTATCTTAATTACGAGAAGAGTAAACAAATCCAAAATGATGATCGCTTGAATCAAAATGTCAAATGTCAAAAATGTCGCCATTTTTTCAAAATAGACTAGAAAAGAGAAATAGATTTAAAGAAACATTTTCGAGAATTTTGTTATTAGGAATTTTTTTAAAAGATTTTACATTTTACTCCCTTTATTTTGGGTTGAGAATTATTTAACGGAAAGAATTTTTGTTAAAAATAAAAATTTTCAAATATATCAGCTTAGAAAATTTTTAGCAAAGACTCAAACCTATCAACATTAGTTTGTTGATTGTCAAACTGAACAGCTGACATATTTTGTATACAATTTTGCCACAAAAGCATTACAAATTTTAGTTTTAGATATTTTAGTTTAGAAAAAAAAGAGAGTTTAGTATAAATTTTGTTATCAACAATGAAGTTATTTGAAGTGTTATCGGTGTTGTTATTTATTAAATTATCGGTTGAAGAAACAATAGTCGAGAAAAGAGTATAAATTCGTGTTGAAAATTTAACTTCAATGAGTTTTATGCAAATTTATATCTTTTTTGTTTTCTAGATAAACCATAAACCTATTAATATTTTGGACGACAAACTATCGACAATAAGTAAAGCATCACAATTGGATCATTTAAAACAAACCGTGACGGAAATTCTAATACCACGTATAGTCGGAACCGAAGGCCATGATAAAGTTCGTGATTTCATTATAAAATCATTGGAGAAGCTCGAATTGCATATTGAACGTGATATATTCGAAGAGGATACACCAAATTTCGGTCGTTTACAATTTGAGAATATTATCGCCACTCTGAATCCAAATGCAGAACGATTCTTAGTATTGGCATGTCATTACGATAGTAAACACATGCCGAATGAAGTATTTTTGGGTGCCACTGATTCGGCAGTTCCTTGTGCAATGTTAATTAATTTAGTTCATGTTTTGAAAACATATTTAGACAAAGCCAAAACAAATAATGATTTAAGTTTAAAATTAGTATTTTTTGATGGAGAAGAAGCCTTCCAAGAATGGACTAGTACAGATTCAATTTATGGTGCACGTCATCTAGCCACTAAGTGGAACGGTGAAAATTTCTTAGAACGTATTGATATGTTAATGTTATTAGATTTAATTGGTGCACCGGATCCGAAATTTTATAGTTTCTTTCATAATACAGTTAATTGGTATTCAAGACTAATATCTATTGAAGAAAGACTAGCAGCTGGAGATAATTTCGTTAGGGACACAACAATGAGCCCGTCAAAAGCCAAAGAGCAAAGATTTTTCCAAGCTTTATCAGCCGATTCTTATATTGAAGACGATCATATACCATTTTTACGTTTAGGTGTACCAATTTTGCATTTAATTCCGGTCCCGTTCCCTGATGTGTGGCACAAAGTTGGCGATAATCATGATATTATTGATTATACGACCGTGGAAAATATTAATAAAGTACTTGGAGTTTTTATCATTGAGTATTTAAATATTGAAATATGAAAGTTTATAAGCCGGCGTTTTCTTAATTTTTAATAAATACAATTTTTATAATGAAGGCTGTTAAAAAAGTGAATCAATTTATATCGTTTTTTTTTTAAATTTCAAATTCTTTTACCTTGTGTTATACGGAATTTCTTTATACCAAACATAAATGCCATCTGGTGAAAATAAATGTAAAATACTGTATCTAGTACATTTTGAACGAGTTTCATGTCAAAATTTGACAATTCACACGTTCTGACATTTATCTAAAGTAAAGGGAGAAATAAATTTCCGAGAAAATGTCGATAAAAATATTAAACAAGTTTTTATTATTTGTTGGTTTTGCTTCATTACTTCATGCAGCATATTCGGCAGCACAACGTAATTCATAAATATCTTTTTATTTTAGAAATCTATTCGAAATTTTCCTTTTTTCACAGATCGAACTTATCTTAGAATAACCGAGCAAGATTCCGGTCAATTTCCGATAGATGTGAGAAATTTCCATCAAATTTCTATTAAACCCATTTCTAATATTTCTATTTTGTTTGATTAGATAATAATTCAAGCACTCGTCAGCTTAATTTTGGTGCTGTATAACATTTTACAAATTGTAGGCGATTTTAAAGAAATTCGTGCTGCTGTTGATTTGCAGGGGAAATCATGGGAGACATTATCGAATCTTCCATCATTTTATATGTTTAATCATCGTGGGAAAGCGCTATCATCTAATTATGATCCACCCGCAGGAACTACTCGATCGGACTTAACTTCGGCTGATTGAATTTAAGTTTTTTTTTTGTGTGTTTAGTGTAATATTTTTGTTTTTTTTGATTTTCTTAAATTTATACATTCTTATATTTGAAAAACATGGTTTTTATTGCTATCTGTGTCTAGGAATAAAATATTGTTTCTGTCATGAGTTATTTGGATAACATAGGTCATTTTTTATCTTTTAGTTTGTTTAATCGATTAAAAATATAAAAATAAGTATAAAACAAAAACTTTTCAAGAACATTTTCGGTAGTTTCTTCCTCTTTTTTTCTTATTTTATTGTTTATTTGATATTTGAAAATTGAATTATTAAATGACCTAACTACATATTATATGTGCTACATTTATTTTTAGCAGTATTTCTGAAATATTTTCATGTTTTATAAATAATTTAATAAATGATATTTAAAATTAAATTGAAAGATTTTCATTCTTTTAGCCGATTAAAGTGACATCTGCTCAGTTGTCATTTCCAAAAGACGTGGATGTCAAATTTTTGTGGTGAATCAAAACAAGAAGTTTATAAAAGAAAGAAATCCGTACATTTTCTTGTCGGTATTAATTTTTCGCAGAAAAATATTTGTATTATTAATTAATTACTTGAAATGTAAGTCGGGGCCGGTTTAATTAATAACTAAGTTTGTTATCAGTTTTTGGGGTTAAATTACATATTATCATGTTTCAATTATTTCGTGGTAGTTTTGTGTCATTTGGTATTTTAAGTTATTTGCCGAAATTTTATAATTATCTATTTTATAAAAATTTCGAAGCAACATTAAAATTCCTTGAAAACATGATCTAGTTCAAAATGTATAATTTGTTACAATTATTTTGTGCTTTAACGGTGCTATCGCCATCTGTGTTTGACTAGACTATAAATTTAGTGTTTCTCAGATTTAATTAAATCAAAATTTTGGGGAAAAACATTTTCAAATATATTATTAATTTTTTTTTTTTTTTTAGATATTTTTCGTTTTGCAAGTTAAATTATTAAATAATTTTATTTTTCTATATTTTCAAATTAGATAACTGATATAAAGAAAATATGGCAGGACAATATGGTAATGAATATCAATGGGGAGCCGGAGCACAACAAAATAGTGGAGATCAAAGTTATAATTTCGATATGCCTGAATTTGGACAAGAATTGTATGATTTTCTTATTAAAATGTATATTTGTAAAATTAAGTTTAATTATTATTAATTATTTCTAGAAATTTTCAAAGTTTTGATAATTCTCAAACAAACGCACCACCAAATTACAATGCAGTACCATCATATCCGGGAAATGCCGGTTCATTTTATGATCCAAATGTTTACACAGATCCAATGTTTTCGGCAAATGAAAAACCGACCGGTTATGCTCCTGGTGGAAATGATTTCGAAGATGAACCACCTTTATTGGAAGGTAAACATTTAAAAAAAAAAATATTTTAAATTCGATTCGATCTGCATAGAAAAACTTTATTTTTTGTTTGAAACGAAATTTTAATTAACTAATTCCGAGTACTTACATAATTTGTTATACATATAAATTCCTTTTAAGCCCTATTGTAGGTATTGTAGAATCATCGGAGAAAGGTTCCAAGGGTATGGTTGTGTAGAGAATCAGAAGTTATATCGATTTCTGCATATCCGTCCATTCATGTACAAGATAACACAAAAACGCGTCATCCAATTTTGATGAAATTTACAATTTGAGTTGGTTATTTCTTAAATGGATTTGGTATTGCATTTTAGCAAAATCTATCGAGGAGAAACGAAATTATAAAGCAAAAACTAGGGTGAACAGAAAGTTTTGTCATTTTTTTTATGGTTTTTCAGATTTAATTTGAAAATTTGTAAAGCAATTTTGTTTAAATTATTTACATGGGTTAACTATATAACTAGGCGATACTCTGTTAAATTTCCGTAAAATCCGTCCAAAGATAGTAGAGAAAGAAATAATCATAGGGGGAAATAAACCTGTTCATAAAGTTTTTTTTTTTTGATATACTTTAAGAACAAATATACTAATTTAAATAAAATTTTCAGAATAAATTTATGCTATTAGGGTCTAGGTTCCTTGTGAATAAGAGAACATTTTGCAAAGAAGAAAGAAAGTTATAAGGAAAAAATCTTGAAATATTCTTAGTTTTGACTGTTTTTCTGTCCCATTTCTACTATAGGGCATCAAAATATCGGCTATAGGCCAATTTTCAGTTACTATATGTTTTTTTTATTGTAAAATAATTTCTTGAACTTTTTTTTTTGGCTTTTTTGCAAGTTTTAATTTGTTTTCATTTCCACAGAATTGGGCATAAATCCAAATCACATATTTCAAAAGGTAAGATAATTTTCTTATAATTCATTGATATTAATAAATTTGTTGAAAAGAAAAATTTTACAAGTAATAAAAATAAATTATATAAACCATGTTGTTGAAAAAGTAACGTTAAAGTAAGATCTTCGTCTTTTTCTGAAGAAAACATATTAACAAACATTTTAAAAGAAATTGTATTGAATTTGTTCGCAATTCTTACAGAAAGGACGATTCTTAGATTATTATTAAAATATTCTATTATATTTTATTTTTACTGTCAGCTTTTTGAATCTTTTAATTTAAATGAATTAAATTAGGTTTTCATTTTTTATTAGTTTAAATTATATTACAAAGTTTGATATAGAAAATAGTAAAGAACTGGAAAGTTATGTTTCTATTTACCTTGAGATGAAGATTGTTGTTTTCCTGGTGATCTAACGATTTACCTTGACATCATTTTGATGATTTTGTTTTCCTAGTTCAATAATAACACATAAATACTTGTAGTTTTTCTATTTTATTTGTTGATTTCACTATAAAACTTATTGATACATTTTGATTTTGAATTCTTATCAAAAAATATTTCTCGGGAATAAATTGATTGGAATTTTTAGCAATCAGTATTTTAAAACCATTATCAGATGAACTATCAGCGGCGTACATCAACGGATCGCAGTGTACAGATCCGGGATCGTATACTTTCACTATAATGTAATTTTCATTTAATACCAAAATTGGTAAGTAAAATCGACATCAAATCGTATAGCACAAAACGTAGTCAGAAAGATGTTGAAAACGATTTGAAGTTGTTTCTTTTTACATCCTTTTTAATTTAATTCTTAAGACGCACCTGTAGAATGAACAAAACTAGCCCTCGATTTCATATCGCAAAATCAAAATCTCACCCGCGCTTGGAAGGTTAAATTTGGTGCGAAGTGTGTTGGTGGTTAGTGAAGAGAGAGTGTCTTGGCGTCGTGATGCATCTAGGAGCCACCCTAGTATTTATACATTTTTTTTAAATTCAATATTCATAACTTTCCAAGTAGTTATAATGGTTGTAAAAACAAGTACCATTGGCTCTGCACGTTTGTGTTAACATCATTTTATATTTGTGACGGAAACGTGTCAGGCCACTTCAAAATTATTCAATATTCCGTATTTAATATAAATTTGTTTTATTATGGGGTCAACATTTGGAAGTCAATATTCAAGTGTTTCATAAATGATTTTATCATTATCAATGAATATGGATTCCGATTATTACTTTTATATGAATTTTTGGATTGATTGACATTGAGTTAATCCTTGGTGATTGTGGAGAACACGAATCGCTGGAGAAATTCAACCAATTTTAATTTATCATTTTCCATATCTCTTGTAAAGAAAACTTTTAGAGTGAAAATAGTTTCTGGTTGTTTTTTCTTTTATATGAAAATCAAAATGAAAATTTTCGATTTTAGTTTCCAAATCACGTTTTTATCAAAATGAAATTCTTTTTGGTATTTTCTTATTTTTTTTGCATCCGTTACCACAACTAAAAATAAGTTGTTCAACTTTTTCCACTTTCCTTTCTGTTCACTTTTAATATCAAGAATCGCGTCGATTGTTTCCAGTTACGATGTCACATTTTTTCTTTTCTTATTATCCTTCCTGTTGCCTGTATCCGATATTGAAGGATTTATTTAATATGAACATTTAAAAGATTATTTAATAACTTGTAACTATTACAAATGGATTATTCCTTTAAAATAAAAACTAGGAGAAATCTACAATAGAAGATAAATATTCTATAAGTACGATTTTGGTGTTTCACGAAACTATCGTATAATATATGTATATAGTAGTACAGTAGTGCGGTATGGTAGCATTGGGCCCTACATTTGACACAATTTGCTTACATTAAGTTTTATTCCTTCTTAGAAATCTGCTGGATGCTCTTATTTGCCTACGGTTTAATACGCCACTATCTTTCTTAACACCAACATACGTTCATTGAGGTTCGTGGAATTATATATAAATATAAATCACAGAATTTACTGCGATAGAAATGAATAAGTTTATTGAATCCTGCGACCAGTTAATGATAATGCCCTAGTTTTTGACTTTTGCTATAGAAAAATGAAGTTAGAGAATCTTTTATGCAATTACCCGTCACCAGGCTACCTTATACTATTCGAAATTATTATTTTAATATATATAAGAAAGTATTTTTTAGCGGATATCTAATTAAAAATTCCTTAGACGTCGCCATTTTGGCCGTAGGACCAAAATATAAATCACACAAAAATTCTGAATTTTGTTGCAATCTTTTAGAAAGAGGAATTTTAGTAGTTATTTTCTAGATCGATTTTAGTGAACGACTGGGAGCTTTGGCTTCATGATTTAAAAGAGTGTTTACATAAATTAAAAGACGTTTTAAAACTATCCAAGAAATGAATTATACTCTAATAGAGAGACTTCAAACGAAGGCTAGGGTAACTGAACGAAAAACAAAATTTTGTGAAATAAATGAATTAAGAAAGATTTTTATTACATATTATAAACATGCACAAACTTCTTACACACTCTGTTTGGAAAGTAGAAAGTTGTGATAATGAAAATCTGATAAAAAAATTACGGTTAATCGTTCTCAAGTATCGTGCATACACAAAAAGTGTCCATACATGGCTAATCTAGACTAGTGCTTCGCAACTCGTTTGTTGCGAGACGATAAAAGCTGTGTCGCGGCTCTATCTAAAATTTTGTCGTGATTTTGTAATAATTACATAAATGAAATTAAATTTCTTTATAATTATTTTAATATCGTATTTATCAACAATTTTATTTGTATGATCGCTTGTAGTGTGCCGAAGAATTTTCGGAGTAAATTTGTTGTGTCGTAGAATAGGAAAGGCTACGGAGCACTGCCCTAGGTAATTGCCTTATTTTGCCATGTTAAATATGTCGTTAGCATATATGCCGCTGGTAAAGAAGCCAAATTGATGTAAGAAAATAGTTCCTGAAAAATTCTAATATGTTGATCTAAAAAATTCATTCAAGTTAGTTAGCCACATTCTATTCGAAGTTACTGAAAATTTCCATTTTTAAAGAACATAGCATAATATATTCGAATAAATATCCCAGGGCGATTGAAGAATGGTTGAGAGAGTTTTTCCTTTAATATATAAAAATGAAAACACAAGGAAAATATGGGAAAAATTTGTTGAATAACTTTTGAAAAATACAAATCCATGGATTTCAACTTTTAATATTTCTTGTCTTTTGTTTTTGAAAATTCCGATTTTCTTATATTTCCAACCGGAATTTGAACGAACGAAAAAAAAGAATTTTTCTTTTTTAATCACTTCCGTTTTTGGTATTCTAAAAACGTTCTATGAAATGACTAAAGGTGAAGTTCATTTAATTGAAGTGCCATATACTTATATATATTTTGATGAATAGTATTTTCAAAGTTGACGTTAAAATATTAAAGTAAGCGTAAAGGATGTTTGTGGGGCCACAAAGTTTAGATAAAACTTTATGTTAGAAATTTGAAAATAAAGAAAACTCACAAACCCACCCAATGGAGGACACGAAAAACAAACATCAAGAAATGGACCAGAATAAAGTAAAAGTTTGACTGCGGTTTTATAGTGTCGAATTTTAATAGTTTTCGTGTGTTTATCTTTTAAAATGTTCTTAAAAAATCAATATCTATATCCTATATCTATAGTTTTTCCATTTTTCAGGAAACTTAATAAAACTTTTTTTAAGATGTCCTTTGATTTTCTTTTTTGTTGGGCATTTACATTTTCTTAATTAAATTTTCATTTAGTATAAAATCAATAATTTATGGGAATAACTTGGTTTTAGTTTTAAAAAAAAGATCTAATAAAGTTCTGAGAACGGAATTTTATAATTGTATTGAAAGTCAAAGACTTAAAATTTCACCGGAAGTAAATATTTCAAATGATTTGAATTCTATTTGACTGATTTTTGCATGTTTCCTCAACAAGTTTTGCGTAAAAATTAGTATGTATTTTGTTTTAGATTGGTCTAATTAAATGTGATCTTATACAGCTACTTCTCTATCCTATTAAATTTGTCGAAGTTCGCAGTGTCTTTAGGATGGTCCTAGAATCGTAATATCAAGATCAATTTTTGTTAGTTGATCGATGGTTTGTAAACGGAGTCTTACGTGGTCTTCCTTATCTCTATACATTGGAGATATTGACTTTAAAATAATTTAATTCATCTTATTTTATTAGTCTTTCTCAAAACTTACTTTACCCTTCGTTGGCTAACATTTAAAAATCTTATATGTATATCTAAAGTTAATGTCTAAAATAATATTGCTTTAGGATTTTTGTTATGTGATCCAAAGTATATACCTAATTACCAAAAGTTCTATTAATAATCCGACCATAAGTCCAAATTTAGTTTAGTATTATTCTTTAGTTTATGTTGTTTGTTTGTGGATTTGATATTAATCAATAACTACGAAACATAAACACAATTACTTGTTAGAATTGGGTTTATTAACTTGTTGCCGAAGATAATTGAATCCTTCAATTGGCATCTTTTCTATTCTTCCTTTTGTATTTTTCGTCTTCTTATCATTCGTTTTTCGGACAATAAGAAATGGCTTAAGGAACTATTTCAAAAAAAGAAAAATAAAAATAAAACACACATATTGTGGTTGAGACGAGTTTGGATAATCAGAAAATTTCATTTTTAAGACAAGAAAATCCTTTTAAGAGTCCAGACTAGCACTTTCTTTAGTGTATTTTCTTTTTTTTTTTTCGTTTTTGATATATCTTTCACTAAGAACTTAAACTAGATCCAAATAACAATATATGTAATTCTTGTTTTTTTTCGGATTTAGAAGCTAATATATATTTGAAAATGTATAACATAACTTCATACAACTCGTAACTTGAAGAATTGAATAAGAAACGATAAGAATTTAGCAAATAACTTTGATTAATCTGTTAATTGAAAGATTAAGGATGTTTGAGAAGAGAATCGTTTTACTGATGAGAAGTTAATTTTTGAATATTTTCGATATATAAGAGAAAATCCATTTTAATGTATTTAATTATTGAGTGTTTTTTTTTGCGATATAATCGTGAAATTGCAATTGATTATTTTCAATACTTATATTCTAGTCATGTGGAATGGTAGGAACAGTAGCATACCATCCTTTCAAATCCATATTGCCTCGAATAAGTAAGTCACATTCAATTTATTGAACTTATTTAAATTACCTACTCTCTAAACCAAATATCCAGCTAGTTTGAGCAACTAGATGGTGGAAATCTTTGCATTTGTGAATAAGAAAATCATTGTACAAATTAATAATTTATAAACTATGTTGACAGGTGGTATCTTACATGAAAACTAATTGCGAATGAGATTTGTACATTAATCTCTGAGCAAACTTAAACTGTAATCAAGACTCTTGGTTATTGTCGTATTAAATTTCTTCATTCAATAGACTCCTATCTCTGACGTTATGAATTTTGGTTTAAAAATTCAGTATTTTTTCCACATATTTGCTAGGACATTCTGTTTGCAAAAAGTTGGTATTTTTAATTTTCTAACTAACTTTAAGGAATCGTCCAAACTTATAATATTACGAATGTTACACACTTCGGAGTCTAGCTAATTTTGAGAGTATGCTTAGAACTTTATTTGGTCTCCGATCTAAGAAACTCTGTGAAAGCCACACTAGTTGATGACATATGCGAATATCTTTTGCAGATTTTTGATTAGAATCTGTTTCCCTCTCCGCAGGGGAAGGCTCGTGGGAAAATGATTATTTTGCAAAACTGGTAATCTATAGAGTCGTCCAAAGGCCTCAAAACGTCCGTTCATCATGATGTATACTATATTGAATTCCATTTTTTTTTATCACACTATATATTAAGTGTGATATAGGTGGTAGTGATGTAGTAAAGTTAATAATTGCAATCCTTTCTTTTTATAATAAAAAAATTTTCCATTTCTTTTTCTTCTTAATTGAAACCAAGATATTTAATCAAAAGAAAATATGCTAAAAAGGCTGAAAAGAAAAAGGAAACACAACGAGGAAACAAATTATTATTTAAATCCCATAAAACTTAATAATGCAAATATTTCGTAACGAATGGCAAATTTTTAGAAATGGGGTGGTTCGGTTGGAAAAGCACCATATTTTTCATTTTGATATTAAATACTAGAACAAAAGAAACAATTTTCATTCAATCTTTTCTTCTGGGGTAATTGTTCTATGTAAGCTGGTTGATTAAAAGGCTACTAAGGGATGAATATTATTTCAAGTTTTTCTCTACTATAAATTCAGGTCGATTTTTTTTCTCTCTTTCTTGCTTCCTTATCAATTCATATTGTTTTCACTTAAAGAAGGGTCATTCAAATTGGGGTCTCCTTTGACACTCTAACAGGATTTAAGTTAAAAGCTTTTTATTATGTGCGCTGAGCCCATCATCCTCAACCAACCAAATAGAAAAAACTGTAAAAAAAAAGATGCCAAACAAAACTAAAACAAACGAACAAACCCCAACATGAGGCTCTATCATAAAAGTGAATAATAATTTCTTTCTATGGAACTTTTCCTTTTTTGTTTTGTTCCCACGTTTGTTCTAGGTTTATGTGATCGTGAGTAAGGGATGTATGGATACTTTTCTATTCCCATCATCTGGTGGCGCTAAATTAAATGAAATTTACTGTAACTGAAATTAAGTTTTCATAATTTTTCCAGACACTTTGTCATTTTTCCTTTTTGTTTTAGATATATACATATTTTTTTTTGTTTAATTGTTTTTTGTAATCGTTCAAGGTATGTAAACACCAATTATGTACGAACAAATGGATTCGTTTGTGTGTTGGGAAAGATTTATGACCGAATTCAAATTCGACTCATATATGCTAGAGCAATGGAAATCTTGCTGGACTCGGAAAAATAGTAAATAGGTTTTATGAAAGTTATTTGTATCAGAACTGAGAGTATGTTGAAAAAAACCTTGAAAATGATATAGGTAGTTAAAAGAAATTTTTATGTACAATCTGAAGCTATATTTTAGGTTCTGTTCATTCTAGAACTATCTCTGACCAACTATTTTCACCTAGGCTACCGAAAAAAATTCGAATTAATTTTTGCTAAGAATGTATTGGTTGAAATAAAACTTTTTTATATCGATCAAGAAAAAATGCTTTCGAGATATAAGCTAATAATTTGTAAATGGCGTTTTCAGAAAAATATGGTTGTCGAAGTTGCTTTGCTTAGAATTTTATAACTTCTTCAATTCTACAGATATTGATGTGAGATTTTGAGGACATAGTCTTGACATTTGGAGTTTTTAGAGAGTTTAAAAATATAAAAATTTATTCTATATTTTAGGCTGATGTAGACTCTTAAAGTTGGAATGCTTAAACTTGTTTCGCTCAGAATTCTTTAAATTTGTCAAATTTACAAATGCCGATGTGAAATTTTCAGGATAAGACAGAACTATAAATTATCGCCTAACCTACTAGTTAAGATTTTGGAATGATTTTGAATTTCTTTGAAAAGAATTTGGGGTCAAGTCCAGCCAGGAGCATACGTTTTTCTTTCAATTTCTTCTGTCTGAATTTTTTTAATAATTGCTAGTTGCATTAGTATGGGGACTTCTAGTGTACATTTAATGGAGAGACTATATTTTACGTAAACTTTAATTCTAAATCTTGATGACCAAAGTCGACCCTCGTACGTGTACCATTTTTTTTTTGTTGGCCTTCAGACGTTTAGTCTTTTTTTTTCAGAATTTTTAATTTTTACTAAAGGGTTTGCTTGTTATACATATTAATGAGTTCAAATTAATTTATGAAAGTGCTCTTGTTTGTTGTTTTGAACGTTTATTTTTTTTCCTTCTCTAATGTCGGAGCGATTTTCTGTTTTTCTAGTGTGTAGTGTGAAATGGCCAACGGACTTAATAAAATTTTATTCTGTTGACATTCTAGTCATTTTAATATTGTGAGTACAGATTTGCAAAAGGTTAACAATTTCAATAAAAAAAAAACTTGAAATTAAATTTAAATACATTTTAATAAAAAAAACATTTCTTTATATTTTATGATCAAAACATTTTAATAAAATATCGACAACTTTTATTAATTTGATAAAATTCTCCTCGTTAGGGGCATGTAGGTCTTTAGATTAAATAAGTTTGGAATTAGAATCGCAATAAAACAATATTTTTTGAAGTACATCTGGGCCACTTACAGTTTCACTAGAATTTAGATTTAAAGAACAGATTTGAAGTGTTTGTAATTTTTAAAAACTTGAAAAATTAAACAACATAATCTGGCTGCCTCTTCCATACACTTTAAATTAGCAATTTATAATTTCTTGATGAAAATTTGTATATTTCTTAAAACATATTTATCTGAAGCGTAGGTTAGAATGATAATAATAATAATATCGAATTCCAAATAAAGAACATAGATCTCTTACAAAAGGATTGTCTATTTTCCGTCAGGCGACGCAGCTTGTTAAACGATTTGCTGCACTCATTTTAAATTGCTTTTCATGAATTTCTGAGACATTCTCTTTTCTTTTAGCCTTGTGAGTTCCATTGTAGAATATTATGACATACTTCTGTGCATTCTTTATGTAGAGTATGTCCCAGACACTCGTATCCATACGTTTGTTTTTTAAGCACCTTTTTACCAAAGACTGAAATTTATTTTTCAATCCTTTTAGTGACTAGCCACATTTCTAATCCATATAGCAAGATAGACTTTACACATGTATAGAAGATGATGTTATGTTACTTGCAAAAGGATCACGTATTTTATTTATACGAGCTGCAACGTTTTCGATGTGCTGCTGCCCAGGTACACAAAGTCTTCTACGTCTTGTATTTGGAGGATGTTGTACGTGTAAAAGGACCTCGTTGATGTTATTGAACTGCATAACTTTAGTCGAATTTTCTTTGACGCTTTTCGCAAAAAGATTTTATTGTGAGAATTTTTTTCCAGTTCTATCTGTTTGTCTGTATGACTGTCAATCGAAGTTTCTTCATGTATGTCAGTAGAATTTCGTTCATATTTTTTTCTTTGGTTTAGAAAAGTAACAAGAAATAATTTATTGAAATTATTAAATTTTATCTCATTATTGTTGTTGTGTTTATACAATTTTGTGGGTGTTTTTTTCTTTTTATATAAAGCAATTCAATTCAACAAGGTTTCTTGTTAACTTTGAAAATTTTCTTTCTTTTTTTTCTGTTTTTTTTTTGTGGAAAAGCAAACAAACAACCTGAAACTCTTCACAAGATACATCTCAATGAGTTGACAAAATTAAAAAAGTTTTCTTTTGGTTCATACTTCTTTTTCTTGTGCTTATTTTCATTCTTCAAAATCTTTTCATTCACTCAGCAGAAATATTTCCTTTTTTCTATTATTGTTGTAGACATTTTCCAAATTTATTCCATTTAATTCCAAAAAAAAAAAAATAAAGAAAAAACGAGGAAAGTCCAGTGTTTGTTTTTTTTTTCTATGTCTTTAGTTCATTTTGTTTTTATTTTGTGACCGATTTTCATTAGAAAAACAGTCAGTTTTTTTTTCTTGGTAAGAAATCTAAAACGTTTACTGATAAGGCAGAAGTATTTAAGAAAATGGGAGACGATCGAATGATATCAAGCTCAAATACCTGCGAAATTATTTTTACTTATAGATTTCGTTTAAGGTGATGTACTATGAAATCATTTGAACTGCAAAATTTGATGGTTATATTGTTCTTAGGCTGTATTCGCATTAGATAAGTAAGTACTAGAAGTTTATCGTGATTTTAAGAGAATTTTTAGTCCCTATAGTCCCTAAAGCTTTAACATTTTATTTTTTTGTAGCCTAAAATTTGCGACAGACTAGAATATTTTATCCAGATTCTAACATTACGGCTGATAGTATCTCAGAAATAGTTAAATTCGTCACAAATCGATGTAAATTCATTACCAATTCAGTTAAATTAGTCGTAAACTCTGGATTTATAAATGTTGTTCATGAGAGAATAGTATTTAAATTCATCTTGACGTTAGTATCTGGATAAATAGTTCGACAGATTAGCAACTTTAACATTATGCTTGATATAAATTGTGTATTCTATAAATTCTACTTATTAGTTAAAATATTCGGCTAGGTATTTATTTCCATTGTCGTAGAAGCTTCCAATCACCTTCTTTTTTGATTATTTTTAAACTTCTTACTATATTCACTTTTGGTCAGAATATTATTTGAAATTGTTAGATTTAAAATTTTACATCAGATTCGATTACGGCCTTAATATTGAATGCTATTCTGAAAATGTAGTAATAGTGAAGTTCTACTGAAGAAATCAAATTAAAAAGTTCTTTAGGGAGTTTATATACTTAGGAAAAAAAATTATTGGAAATTCAACCATGTAGGAAAAAGGTATTCTTTTCAGGTTGAGCAGGTAATCAGAACAGTAAACTTGAAAATATTTGGGACGAAAACTTTAAAACGAAAGCTAATTTCGTAAAAAGTGCTTGTTTTTAGTTTTTCTGGTTTGTTTGAATCTGGGGAATGTGTTCGTGTGAATGTAATTTTAGACGAATGAGACTTTATTGGAAAGATTCTTGAAGACAATATTTAAGAAGTTATTTTAAGTGCAAAGAATTCTTTATCGCAGAAAAGCAATTTGTATTTAAATCAATCTTGTTTTTTTTTTTTTTTTTGGAAGGTCTTAATAAAAATCTGGAATTTGTTATTTAGTTTTTGAACGTGTTACCTGATTTCTAAAAAAAAAAAAATTTCTAAGATGGGTGAACTGATCTGAACAGAGTCCGATGTGATTAAGTCTACTTTTTGAAATTCTCGAAGTTCCCTCGATTTTGGTTAATTATAATATTTTTTAGTTTTTCTTTTGTTAGAAAGTCTTTTATTTTATATTTTCTGAGTATTTTGTATAATAATTTCAGAAGCCAAAATCAATTGTCTCAAACTTTTTGGATTTAATTGTATTGTTTTCTGAATGGCTGAATGGAATTTTGCGGTAAGCAAATTATAGTCTTTCTAGCCTGGTTATAGGTGCAACTTCATCAATTTTTCCAAACTATATATACCTGACTTTGTTTTATATATTCTTGTCCATTATCAGTTGTTTCCTAGACGTTGATGAGTTCGAATTTATTGTGTTTCAAAGGACTTTTTTAACACAGTTTAATTTATTGCATTTAAAAACAGAAATTGAGTCAATTTATGAATATTTGATTTGATAAAAAAAATATTTTCTTCAATATTCCATTTTTTTTAAACTCATAACATTTAATTGGGAACAACCAAAAATTCATTAGTTAGAAAACTATTTCAATAACAATTAAGCTATTTGAAAAAAATAGCAATAGAAAATTGTACAAATTGCTCCTGATTTAGAAAACTAGGATAAAAGAAAATATTTAGATAGAAATTTTTTTAGATAGTTTTTCTTTTTTTAGTTTTAAAGGAAAATTTTCCAATTGTCATGAAAATTTTATAAACCAAAATAAATAAGATTAAATTCGAATGAAAGATTTTTTTGTAGGTTCTAAAAAATATGAAAATGTTTTGGGGAAAAATTTTTCCATTGAAATTGAAGAATAAGGATTTTTTTTTCGGCAAAATAAGTGCAATTATAATGTAAAAAAAACTGGTAATACAGAAAAATTACAATTTTTAGCCGATATTCTATATGAAAAACATTTTCTCTGGATATTTTGTTGATGGCTTTATGTGTTGTTTCGAATAACGTCAGAATTATTACAGATGAAATTTTAAAGAATGGCAAATTAATGCGGTCCCAGATATTTTTCTTGCGGATAAATTACAAAGCATATTTTCATTTGAGTGATTACAAAATGCACAATTTTGAGACAGTATTAATTTTCGAATGTTTTACCAAAAGGCAGTTAGAGTATGAAACTCATTAGCTGCTTTAATTACCTCCTTAAATAAGTTCTGATTATTTTAAACAGTTTGTAAATTTTCTTAGGACGATCCTTTAACACAGTAACACACAATTGAAAAGAACAATAGTTTTTGATGAATTTATTGAAGTCTAGTTTAATAAATGTTCATCAATTTATTTGTTATTCCATTGTTCATTCGTTAAATTCTTCATAGTTGCATTCAACCATGCGAATTTTTTTGGATTCTTGTGGATCTTTTCATTTTATGTATCATTCTAAGTACCATATTTGTAAATGTTCATATATCAGTTTTATTGGTGGTCGAATGATTCGACCAGATTTCTAATCTATAATATCGATCAGATTACATCTAGTAACATACTTGTAAGTATCAACGACTTGTCTTTACGTAGTTTTGAACAGTAATAAAATAAAAAGAAAAAAATTTAATTAAATCTAAACCTATAAAAAAGATCGATTGGAATTCCTATATTCCAGGGCTATACGATTTGGAGGAATGAGAAAGAAATTCCTTATATATATATGTTTTTTTTTTTAATCATAAATAAATCGATGAAAATATCGAAATTAAATTTCCTCTTGTTAAAAGCATATTCTTTTTGAAGTGTAAAACTTTTCTACAAGGCAATATATTTTACTTATTTTTAGAAGATATTCATTTCATGTGAAAAGCAAAAAGATAAAAAAAAAAATACATAATCGATTCAAAGAATATTAACATTCATTAAAAATGATCTAAAACTTTGATATCCGTCATTTTCTATGTTTTTTTTTGTTACTGAACTATTTAGAAGTAACAGCTTTATCGAATTCTATTTTATTTCCAAACAAACCATATCTAAAAATATTATATCCTAGTTTAATGAATTGAATTGAAAATTTCTAAATAGCACGCGATTTCATATAAAACCTAAATATAAAATTATATATTGTACACACAGAAAAATCGTAAAGGTTTTGGCAAGTTCTGTAAACTGAATTTTTCCTTTTGTGACAACCTAAAACTCAGTTGTTAGAATTGAATTTTAGTTGTGAAAATTGAGAACTCAGAACTCAGTTGTAACAACTGAATTTTACTTGTGAGAACTGAAAACTTAGTTGTGACAACCAAATTTCAGTTGTCGAAACTTGACAATTGAATTTTAGTTGTGAGACCTGAAAATTCAGTTGTGAGAACTAAAATTCAGTTGTCACCACAACTAGTCAAAAGTTTTATGATTTCTCTGTGTGTATCTTATTAAATTTCATGCGTGAAAATCCTTACACATATATATATATGATGGTTTTTCTTCAATTTTCTTTATACGATAGCATTTTTTCTTTTACAACAAATATTTTTGCTCATCATTTCATTTCGGTCTCATTAAGCTGAACTCAGCTTTTTACTGCCATTTTCTTCATTATCGTAAATATCATGATTACACGCAAGTTGATATCGCATGGAAAGTGTCTTCATATTAATTTTATAGAAAAAACGATTTTTCGACAATTTTCTTATACAATATTTATATGCTTTTTGGAGATTTCGTTTATTATAAAAAAAAAGAAAAAAAAGCTAAAATAAAATAACACTAAAATAACATAAAATTCATAGTCATTCATTTTGGTGATTTGGATAAAAAGGCCCATATAGTATCTCTTATTTCATTTTAAATGTATTTGTTTATATTATTATTTTGATAAGGATAACATCAGCAAAAGTGTCAAGAAAATTTCATCAAATTCTAATCAATCATTTAATTAAGCATTTAAAATCAATGTTACTCTGTTCTTGATAAAAAGAAAATGTAGTGTAAATTTACCATTTAAATTTAAGATTAGAATTTATTTAATTACATGAGGAATCTCTTGAGATTTCTAAATAGTTAAAATGTTATTTTTGTTCTGTTTGTGTCTGACAACCTACTCTATAACATACTGCATGATAAAATTTTAGAATTTTATAATTCCCTGGATGAGCCAAAAAGTTATTGCGTTGTTGATAATGACAAAATAAAGGCATTCATCGAATCCAACCAGCGTCTATCGGCACGAGAGATTGAAAACCAACAAACCATCAAACAAAAGTATCCAGAATTGGTGAGAAGTTCGAGAAGTTTTATTTATTTATAGAACTCTTTTAATGGTGTAAATTAGAGTTCAAAAGAATGCTGTGTCTCAGAAAACCCAGAAATTCTATAGTGACCCCTGGCACTATCAGGAAAATGATTAAAGGTCATCAATATCAAATTGGACGATATTTTATTCATAAAATTTTTGTTCAGAACTTCAATAAAGCTTCCAAAAATAGATTCTACTGACATTGTAGAGTATTACAATAATTAAATTAGTCATTTTGAAAACGACATACCGCTCAAAACATTTACTAATATTAGAACACAAAATCAATTTGAATATATTAGCGATTTTGACTAAAAACCAATGCAATTTTAGTCAGTATAATTTGGAATACCGGAATTGATAACGTTTTTGCTTGTTTTCCATGTTCATGTAATGGGAAAAAAGCTTTGAGTTAATAAAAAAATGCAGTTTTAAAAAACAGTTTGTTTAGGAAAATTGCCTTTTGTCTGTCAGACTATATTTATTTTATTGGCATAAAGATTGTTGTAATAAAACTATAGTCTGATTAGCTGTGCGGAATGAAGATACTAAACCTTAGCTTGAAGTACGTGATAGAAATGAACAGAGAAAATATAGTGTCTCAGTGGTTTCGTTGTTGGCTTTTGATTCAATCCTTGGCTGTGCCATTTTCCCATTAATTTTTTCTTTGCCATATTTCATCCAGTTGGTGAGAAAGTTTCTTATAGTGTTGTTCACAAGAAATAAAACATCCTTCTAGTACAATCGATTGACAGTGTTTTCTTATTCATCTAACAAAAAATGTAAATTCTATGTTATGTATTTTTGTTTTTGTTTTATTGAATATTGATTGAATTTAAAAAAGAAGAACACAAAAACAATTTAATGTTTTTTTTTTTTGTTCCAAAGAGGAGGAACTTTGGAAACAAATAGAAAATAAAGAACAAATTCACGTTGAAAAACACGAATAGAATAAAATTTTAAGTAAATATTAATAAATATTTGTGTTATTTTTCTTTTTCCTTGTCATCGTTGTATTTGAATTAAATAACACGTTTTAATATAAAAAATAAACAAAAAATTTTAAATTAATATAAAGGCATAAGCACACAGGCAAAAATTAGTATATAAGCTTTGAAAAATATTTTTTTTATTTCAAGGCAGTGATATTCAAACTACGGAATCCCATGGAAACCTTTTCCAAGAAGAAATTATCCAAGGAAACCTATGTTCAAGTTTTAAAAAAATATTAGGTCTGTTTTATTTGCCACTTGCACTGGGGTAGAGCAATTTTTGAAAACAAAAACAACAAAAGTGTAAATCCTACACTGCTTTCAGACCACGGGTAACTCTCACACCGAAATTAGTTCAGTTTTCTACCATAAAAGTGTATTAGCTAAAAGTTTTTCATTCCATTTCAATCTGGTCGGTAAAGCAGCGCTGAATTAAAGCTTTATCCTACTCCTGCTCGTTTTATTTGCCACTTACCCTGCTCCGGTGTAGGGTATGGCAAATAAAACAGATCTACTATGTTTAATTTGCAAGACTTTAACTACTGCTAATGCACAATTTGTTCGCATACTACACATAACCCATTTAGCACATTTTTATCATCAAGTTCATGCTAAATGAAAATTGAAAGAATCTTCATCATATTTTCTTCTTTTACGGTTTTACCTCAAATCTATTTTCTTCTTCATGAAGATCATTTGACCGGTTCAATGTGTTTGAAGTCTTGGTCTGGTTGAAATTTCGAATGAATTCATTTAAAGCCGATCTTGCATCCTAATTCTGGGAGATTTCAAGTTTATTTCCAATAAAACAAACCCTTGTAATAACTAAAAGAAACGGAAACATGTATTACTACAACAGTTCACAATAATTCCTTGCTGAGATCTACATGTAACTGAAAGAAACTGGTGTGTTCGCTTGTAAAGGAAAATGCCTCTTTCGGTCATTAAATTAAATAGTGATAATCGCCCATAAAACATGCTAGTGATTCATTCCAATATCTTGTTTTTTTGTACCTTTTACTTAGTATTAAACACATCTCTAGTATACCATAATGTATTTCTTAGAAATGTAAATCAAAATATGGTTTTCCTTAATGAAACATAAATTGAAATTTGTTGGACTACGATAAAAATTCATGGAATTCATGGAACTTCTGAAACAACTCGCGGAAGCTAGTTTGGAGACGTCTGTTTTAGGGTACAAATAAAAGGAAGCTATTTTCCTCTTGATTGCCTAAAAAATGAAAAAAAAAATATTTACAATAATTTAATTAAATGAATAAGAATTGATTGAAAAAGTGTATTCTTTTTTTTTCTGTTTTATGAAAGAGAATCTTTTTTAAGTAATTTTTTAATTAAAAGATTCTTTAATTTATTAAAATTTTTTTAATTCCAATTATAAATAAAAATATTTTTTTGCCAAAAATAATAATAAATAATATTGATTTGTTTTTTAATATTTTCATTTATTTTTTTTTTTTTGGATTTTTCCAAGAATTTAATTAATGAGATAACAATTTAATGAATGTTTTACTTTTCCTTGTTTTTGTGGTAAACTGTCGAGTTCATCTCTTAAATTTTGGTGATATTAGATAGATATTAAAATACAAAATCCAAAAAAAAAAAAAATCATGGCAGCCAAATAAATACCCTTCAATCATTTTGTATTTAATTTTGGAATTTTCCAAACAAACAAATAATTGAAGAAAAAACAAAAATGTTGGTTAGCAAATCCTTTAAAATAGGTTAAGTAGTAACCAGAAGAAAAAGACTTTAATAACGAGGTATTAGCAAATATTTGAAGTTCTATTATACAGAGTGTTTGGCAATTGTTTAAGCTTTTGAGTATTTAGTATATGAGCTCAGTTGTATGGATGAGAAAATCCAAGTCAGACTAAGATTTTAATTGACTGCAATATTCTGCTGCTAACTCTAATAAAATTGGCTTATCATGAGATTCAAATCTTTGTTTTTGGCTAGACGATAGTAGATATGTCTAACGAGTTCCATTATTTCCTTTCATCAAATGGAATATCTCTTAAGCCGAAATGGAAAATATCAGTTAAAAAATTGATATATTCGTAAACTTTTTTTCCCAATCAACTTTTATAGGTATACAATTATTGGACACCCTCTTAAAATTCTAAGATCAAATAGAAAATACATAGAATATAAATGAACAAAAATAAATAAATAAATAAATAAATAAATAAATAAAATTCTATATCCTTAAATCCGATAAAAAAAAACAGACAGGAGAACAGAATGACAACATGATGAGGGTTTCATCCATTTCGAAAAAAAAGGATACGACGGATATAGATTTGAGTATAATATTGGAATCAATCGGGTACGAGAGATTGAGAATAGAATATTATAATGAAAAGTATTTGACTAAAGCAAAACGATGTAATTCAACGAAACCATCATAGTCATAGGGTTATGTTATGGATAAAAAAAAAAAAAAAATACAATATGTAAATACTAATTTTTGTATCGTACGGTAAGGATTCGTATCCTTGTTCATTGAAGAATAACAAAGAGTTGATTCTGTAGACTATACAACAACTATATAGGTTAATATAGAAAATATATAAAGGATATCAAAAAGACATAGCTAGTTGTTAAGAAACATTGCCATAGTATGTTTCGAAAATAATTCAATTGTTTTATAAATTTTAAGCCATTATTTAATATGACTTGGTATTTAAACAGGATTACGTTATAACTCTGAATTGCACAAAAAATTTAAGTGCATCTGAAGACTTAGAAATGTTTAATTTAAGGATATACAGAGAAGATGTTTAGGGTGATCATACTAAGGACTTTATTTACACAGGGATATATTTTTTTCAGATTTTAATCCTGGTCTTAAAATCATGTTCTATATGCCTAAGAATCAACTACATATTCTGAACTTCTTGCAGTTAAATGGATATTTGATTTGTCTTCGAATATATCACCTCTTTTAGTTTTGGGGTAACAACATTTCCTTAAAAAATATATAAGCAAGGATGAAGAGAATAGGTGCGAATTGTCGTATTAATTTTAATTTTATAGTTTTGCCTTTACCTATTTTGATATTGTATCGGTTTTGTGTTAGGGCTATCTTTTTAGACTATTACTTATTCTTTCCAAATGGCTGTAGTAAAGCTTTTTTCCCTATTTCTTTTTCTTTTTTCATTTCTCGTCTTTGGGTGGAGTTCTTTTCATTTTTAAATTCCTTAGAATATCTTATATATAATTTACCCGTTATCCATTTGTATTGAGTTTAAGATTTACTATTGTTACAAATATATGGGATATAAATATGTGTTCTTTTTTTATCTATGAAAAGAATGGAAAAGAATTGTCCTTTCCTGTACCACTTTACGGTTTCATTTCTACTGTGTTTTTTTCTTGTTCCTCTGTGCTTTCCAAATATATCTACCAATTCTTATATCCTTAAAGAGATTTCTGTTGGTTCTTTTTTTTCATTCAAAGTGTTTGTATGCCTTAAGGCATTGATCCTATGAGGATATCCTCTCTGGTTTTTTTTTGTTCTTTTTTTTCCAGATAGAGAAGAGACACAAAAATATCCGGCAACCACACTAGAATAGTATCAGAAATGAGGGTGGGGAATTTAGGAAACATAAAAAAAAAAACACTCGGGATCTATGACTGTTCAGATAACTAAAGATAAATGAAGTTTAACAATTTTATGAGTTTATCAGGTTAGTGTCTCTTTCTCCGAGGGAAGATGGAAGATTTTTGCATAAAATACTAAAATACTTTTCATCTTTTTTTCTTCTTCTTAGATTGTTTGTTTGTTTTTATTTCTTGCTTCTTTACTCAGGGTTTGTCCAAAAAAAAATGGAAAATGTTTCCAGCCATTCGTGGTCCATTTGTTGTTCTTTTTTTTTTTTTAAACGAATATTTCCTAGAAAAATATTAGAACAAAAAACACAAAAAAATCAAGGAAAAAGCCCTTTTTTGTCTATGTAGATATGTTCTTCTACTTTTTCCTCTTCCTAGTTTCATCATTGGGTAAGATCTGAAAACAAAATGATTTTGTTTGAATGTTTCACAATCAGAGATTAGGGATTTGGGATAAAGGGATAAGTTTCTGTCATATATTTCAAGATACGATATCCAGTTTTTTTTTCTTCGTATTTTATATTTTTTCTTCATAGTAGTAAGATAAAATGTGTTTTTTTTTTCTATGCTTATTTCCTATCAAATAATTCTTGAAAATCCACTAAACAAAAAATACTGAGATGTATAAGAAAGAAAAAAAAAAGAAGCCTACGACGATATCTTTATTGTTTTACATTTAGAGACAATATTTTTTACTTTAAAAATATATTGTTTTTTCTTCTTGAATAAAACAAAAGGGATTTTATTTTAGAAGAAAAAAGAAAAAGTATTTTATTGTTAATAAATTTGCAATGGAATTAAATTTTCATTTTAAATATTTTCTAAAATTAGTGAATCTTGAGTGAAAATTATATTATATTCTATCATAGACTACAATTTGGCGCAGTCGGTAGGATTCGAATCTAGGATAGGATCTTGTCTCATCCTATGTTTTACCAGAATGTAGAATGTTTTTATGGTCTGTTTTCTTATAGATCAATCTACAACTTATATATGATACAAATTTTTTATGTTCTTCAACTCAAAGATGAATTTCCATCTATATTAAACTTGATACATTCATGATCTCTAAATCATAGTTGTCTGTTACCAAAAACACAACTTTCAAATCCAGCTATTATCAGGATTTTCTAAATTATTTTCAAAATTCTAATTAATCATTTTTACAACAATTACTTAACGACTTATGTCATTTAATAATTAAATATATTTTACTATATTTATATGAAAGAGCTTTAAGAGTGTCAAGATTTATTCTATTTACATAAAATCTAAACTATTCAAAAGTCTTATCCTGATGTCTTATTCATAATATTAAAATCTTTAATTAATAACAAATAATTTTATTGATTAAGAATATTTAAGAATATATGATGGAAATTTTAAATTCAAATCTCAAATGAATTCTTTATACTCATTGTTAGAAGATTTATAAGAACATATTTGAGATACTTGAATGTTATATATTCTTTTATCAACAAATGTTGTTCTTTTGTATATAATGTAAAATATTGAAAGGGATAAATAATTTGTAGATGAACTTTCAGTCTTAAGATTTCTACTTAAGGGTATACTATACATATAGTATGTAGTTTGAACTTTTGAATAATTTCTATAGTACTAAGTTGTATATCAAAATATATAAATATGCATAAATAATATAAATCTGATGAAAGTTTTTTTTTTGATATTACTTTAAGCAAAATTAATAAATTGAATGTGCTTAAATCAATTCTGAAATGAATCTCTTTAAAAGTACAAACGCTCAAATATCAAATATAATAATTACGCATTTTAAGCGTATAATACAAATTATCGACATTAAATGTTTTATAAAAGTAAAAATAAGAGTTTATTGTTTGAATAAATATTGAATTTATATAAAGAGAAATCAACAGCAGAATTTTCTTCCTTGAGTGGTTGTGGTTGTTTAGGCCTCATTGTCCATTGCTCATTGTCCAAAGTCCTGATCTTGACCCTTCACAAAATTTTTATTCATTATTTGCCTATAAATATAAAGCTGTGCTGCTGTGAATTGAGAATGGACATGCAGCAAAAATCAGATTTCAATCTGCCAACAAGATATCTCGTTATTAGTATTTGTAAAAAAACAATGTGTGATACAAAAATACATGTAAATACATTCTTTTTTTTACAAATAAAGAGTTATATTTCTCTGTAATATTATTGATAGTGTCTGCAAATTTATTAATTATTTATGTAGAACATATATTTTTAGAACAATAATAAAAAAATCTTCCAAACTCCATATTTTATTTTCCTTTTCAAAGTAATTATTAAATTTCATTACGAAATTTATTCGATATTAATAATGTGTTTTAATGTTTTCGTAAATAACTTTTCCTTTGAAAGAAATTTTACAAAAGAACTTTTGCGAATTCATTGCATACCTTTTATGCTCTCTAATTTAATTAATTAAGTTTATATTAAAAACAAAAAAAAAAAAAAAATAACGAGAAAAATATGTGGTTTTGTATTTTATGATTTTAGTTTTAGTTAAATGAAAAATGCAAGTCTTGTGCTTGTAATTAAATAACTTCTTCGTATACTTTTATTTATTTACTTATTACTGTTTTTTTTTTTTGGTGAAAATTTTGCTTTCTTAAAAAAACATTTATCTTTTATAAGTTTTCTTGTTTGTTCTTTGTTTTCCATTAAAATGTTTTCATTATTTCTTTTATATTAACTGGGCAATGTCGTATTCGCCAAGAACTATAAGAAATACACCTATCCCCCGTTTAACACGGTACTCGTTTAACACGTTTTCGATCTTACACGGTTTTTAAAATCAAAATTAAAAAAAAAAATTTGTAGAAAATGACTAATTTTGACTAATTTTAACTTCACGCACGACTTTCAAGTACATTAAAAAAGCATTTAGATATATTTTAGATGCGTGGAAAAAATTTACAATGTTAGATATTAAACAATCAACGCTCCATGTGTGTTAATATAATTGAAGGTGAGAATTATAGAATATCTTTGGATCAAGAATATTCTCAGATAATTGAGTTGGGTCATACATTGAGTGAAGAAGCTTCGACAATATAGCTGAAGTAGATATTGCTGAAATAATGAAAGACCAGGAATTACATGAAGATGACTGAAATGGTCAAAAAAATTAGTGGAAATGAAAATGATGTTGAATCTGATGTTGATGAATATGAATCCAGTGCATTCACAGCAAAAGCCGTTCGCGAGGGACTTGTAATAGGAAAAAACTTAGGCAACTATTTTCAAGAATATGATCCGAATGTTGAACGAGCTCTCAAATTTCAATGCGATGTTAATAAAACTTTTAAATCAATATGAGGAAATCTACAAAGAAATGACTAAAAATAAAGCACAATTGCTTATTTCAGACTTTTTTTCTGAGAAGTCTCATCGAACTACACCTCCAATAGATGACTAAAAAAATTTTTTTGTTTTGCACGGTTTTTCTATATAAAATTTAATTTTTCGAGTTGCACGGTTTTACGAAGAACCTATCTTCCGTGTAAAGCGGGGGATGGGTATACTTATTGTAAAACGTATGGAAAACAAATTCTTTATAAAAAAAAATGTATATTGCCCATTTTGATCGATAAAATTTTGCAATTTTCTTAGCTGGGTCATTATCCCGTCACTGCAGAACTTCTGTCTTTTCTAGGTGAAAAATCGAGACAAGTCAATTTCACAGGTTTTTTTTCAACTTTAATTTACTAAATTAAAGTGCAGAGATCGAAACAAATAATGGTAAAAATGATGGTGGAAGGTAAGGACTATACGGTGTGTGCATCAAAAGTTCCTACCGGTGCGATCAATTCTGTTCGATGGTTTTCTGCGTTCGATTGTGATATGTTAAGATTCTTTGTAATCTCTCGTGTCGTTCAACGCTGGTTATTTTTAATCAATGTCCTTTCTTTGTGGTCATCAACAACGCAATTTTTTATTGACCCATCGATTAAACATCTGATAGATTCCGATTTATGCTTTTACAAGCTTTCATTGAACGTTATTTCGACCATTTTGGCTAGATATTTGCAAAAAAAACAACAGCTTCTATATCAGATGGACCCAATTTATAAATTATATTGACAATTTGTATATAGCAAAAAAAAAAGAATCCTTGTTTGTTCTTAACTAAATTCATGAGAGAAAATAATTAGTATTTTGATCAGAACAAAAATAAGAAAAAAAAAGAAAAGTTTCGACTTTCAAATTGTTTGGGGAAACGTTTTAATTACTAATTCTTTATACTTAAATTTCTTTTTATTAATAATTTCTATTGTTTCAAATATTTTTGGTTCGTTAAATATTTTTGTTTTATTTGTTAAGTCGCATTATCTTTACTTAATCATATTAAACTTTTTTTTCGTTTGTTTTAAAGTACAAATTTATTCTGTTTTTCATTATATATATATATTTTTTTTTGCCAAAAAGAAAGACCTTTTTATAACGAACAAGAAATATATTATGGGAACAAGATAAATAATTGATTATAATAGAAAATACCAAGAATTATGATGAAAAAACAAATTTTTTTATTCCATCATTATTATCACACAAAAATTTCAAATGAAATTCGTTTTTATTTTTCTTTTTTTTTGATAAGAGTAGAATTTTCTGAACCATGAAAATTTTATTTTTGACCATTTTCTTAGTCTATAAATTGAAATATTTATATGCTTTTCTTTTTATTTTTTGATAATTTTAAAGAAAATATGAAAAATATCATTTTTTTTTCAAAGAAAATGTTTAGTTGTAAATATTAAAATCGGCTTATAGTGAATTTTTTAGTATATTACTACTACTCGTATTGTGATTTTTAAGACTATAGGATAAGCTGTCAATTTGAAGCTAATTTAAAGTCGATTTCAAGTAAATCTTTCAATCTGATAAAGTTAAAAACTCCAGATTTTGTTTCAAGTCGATCTCAAGTCAATTTTGAAGTCACCATGTAAATGCCATAATACAATTATGATATTATTAATATTTGTTTGAAATTGTATTTAAATTAGTGGACATGTTATATCAGAAAAGGAAAGCAAAAACAATTGTACAACTACATGGTTTTAACATCTTATTTCTAATATGGTACTCGTTGTGTAAACCCCATTAAAATATCAAGTTTTTATTCTAAAGTCTAAAGTTTAGATCTGTTTTCTTTGCATTTAGTTCTAGATAAAGCCCACAGAACAACAGAGATCAGGATATACAATAGTATCTGATATCTCGGCTAGCAATGTGAGACTGCCATTCGATATTTCTTTCTAGATGTGTTCTACCGAAGGGTGTACAAATTCTAAATGACAATACAGGGTGTAGTTAAGTAATTTTAATGATAATAATTCGTTAGACAGTGTATAACTTTCTATTTTTATCATATTTTTGTATTCAATTAATTTTAATATCAGAAATTATTTTTAAAAAATAATTACAATTATATTACTATTCATTTTAGCGTAACTGAAATAAATCAATCTCCTCTTAGTTAGTACTTGTTAAATTTTTTTTTCTGTTATTCATTAAAATGGATATTAATGTTATGTATCTGAATTTTAAAATTTTCTGTCTTTATTTTTTCTTAGAAATCTTTAAGATATTTTCCTTTTAAAAAGTCAAATTATTTTTTGAACAATATCAACGTTTAAGAGTTCTTCTTTCGATTTAATGAAGTTTTAATCATTTTAATGATTTCTATTCAAATTTTTCTAATTGTCTTTTTTTTTTCGAACAATTTCGAATCTATACAAAACTAAATTGTCCAAAAATTAGTATAATATATTTTTGTGGTTGATTTAAAATTTTTTAAATAATTGATTTCATTATAATAAACAATCGATAATGATCGAAAGATATTTATAAAATTTTGAGGGCTGTATTATAATATGAAACAAATGAATCTCTTTTTGAACTTTTAAGGGTCGGCTATATGTATTATCATCTTTTCATTTTACATTACTGTGTCCTTTAGCCCTTTAACTGTATGTTCTACTAAATACATCGAAATTCATTAAAAGCTATCAAAATTTTTATCTATTAACTTAAAAAAAATATTCAACACTTAAATGTGATGAAATAGTTCCATCAAAATCAATTTTTCCAATTTAGCTTTTCTGCTAGTCCTTAACCAAGCATTAGGAAACTTAATGTAATTACCTCATATATATGGAGAGTCGAAAACAGGTTGACTCGATTGTGCTTTGACGGTGGGATTCAGTCCAGATAATGGTGTAAATATGAGGCTTCAAAAATTCAGCAGTCGAGTTGAGAGATGTTCGGTTTTTTAAAAGATTTATTGATATTTTTTTTTTTGAAGTATTCCTGTTTTTTCCTTGATTGGTAAAAATTGAAATTTTTTGTGTTTTTGATTACATCTGCATTCCAATTTTCAATCCTGTGTAAATTTCAACCCAATATAGGTGGAAATTTCTCTTTTCACATATAAATTCGCATAGTAGATAATTTGTATCTCTTGTTAACATTTGAACTCTTATTACTATTATTACTAATTAATTTATATTGTTGAATTATTAATTTCAAATTTAAATATATATTTCTCATCAAAAAACTAATCTAATTAAATTGAAAATCAATACATTTAATTTGAATCGATATATATTTTCTTTTTTTTTTTTATTAAAAAAATCATATAAATAGTTTTCTCATTAGAATTTATTTTGTTTCATAAATGTTAACATTTTTTTTTTGAATATAATCAAATAAATTTTATCAAATGAAATCAATTCAACTGTAAAACATAAAACATGAAAAAAAATAGGAAATACTCGCCTATATAATGCTAACAAAATGTTAAACATTTTAACATTAAAATAATTTTCAAAAAAATAAAAAAAAATTTTAAACAATAGAATGGAAAATTTGACCCAATTAGCATTTTCATTTTCATTTTAAATTATTCTCATAAACTGAAATAATTGCTCATCAACTCATTTTTCGTACATTTTTTGAAATTACCACGATCTGTCCCAAAACTGCCCTAACCACCCAACATTTAACGGTTTTTATACAACACAACAACAACATAGTTATTAATTTTATCATCTCTAAACATTTTTGCATAGTCAGAAAAAAGAAAAATCAAGAAAAAAACGACATAGAACTATAGTTGGAAAATTCATTTTCATATTTATACATACTATACCTTCATTTGTTAGATTGTGAATATTATGCGGGTGGAGGATTGTCAAGAAAAGCATTCAAACGACTAAGAAAAGTCCCAGTATAAAAACACTAAACACCGAAAAACCAACAATTTTAATTCATATCGTGAGAATCTCAGTTTTGATGTTCATTCGGGTGAAGAACCCATCAACTTTAAATGATAGGAAAAAAGAAAGCAAAAGAAAGAAAAAAAAAAAGAACAAGCTCTCGATGTTGATTTCACTTTCCCATTTGAAACGTTTTCCGACACTGTAGTCGTGTTTTATTTGTCGCTTGTTCCGGAGCAGAACATCATTTTAACATTGAAAACAACAACTAAACTGATTAAGGTGTTCTTCTTTGCTATGGTATCCCATGTTAAAATTTTGTTCTACTCCGTAGCAAGTAACACATAAAGCACTGCATGTATGTTCTTCAGCTGTACTTGTATTGCTGTTCCTGAACACGCATTTTATTTTTTAACTCGACAAATAGTGGAAGTGTAAACCCAACAGTTAAAGATATGTTGGGTGTTTTGCTGTTTAATTTTTCTTGAAGAAAAATTTTACTATAATGAATATTTTCTTTCATTATTCTTAAAAAAAAAAAAAAAAACTCTAGATAAAAACCCCCCCAAAAAGGAAGGAAAAATGATGAAAATGATAAAAGGAAAAACCGCATTTAACAAGAAAAATGCAAAAAAAAAAAAACACTAAAAAACAGAAACATAAATAAATAGACATGACTGTGAAAAGGGTTAAAACATCATGAGGAAACATTTTACAAGCGCAAAAGCAAATAGTATAAGTATACTTTTGGTAATCATTCTTAAGATTACTTCCATGAGATGATGAAAATTATTTTTCCTTTTTCAAGTTATAAAAAGGAAAAGAAAAAAAAGAAAAAGAAAAAGGTGTACGCGTATATACCCGAAATCTTATTCATTTGCTGTACTGCTCGCGGTTATAATATGTACACAAAATTTTCCATAATTTTTCTCTAATGAATAGCGTCCGTACTTTAAAATTTACAAGGGAGGAAAAATAAAGAAAACTTAAAAGTTTTAAATTAAATATTTGGAAAATGTTTAAAATTAAAATATCTGCATTGAAACAGTGTAATGAAGACCATAATCAAATCTTTATGAGGCTAAATCTGTATTCACTTAAAATTTATTTCTTGTTTCGATGAACTCTGTCCTACAAAGTAATGCTTTTAGTTTATTTACAACACTATTTCCAGTAATTACTAATTACTTCACTTATTACTAACAAATCGTCATAGTGTAAAAACACTTCGAACAATCACTTTCAAAATTTCTTTGATAATCACTTTTGAAGTTCAATTTGAAATGTGTAGACTTTTTTGATGAGTGGGCTTTTATATCCATCATGGAAACATTCTAGAACTTCTTTAAATTCAGAAAGGGCAACATATCTAGAACTTAGTTGCATTAAAAACGGAAACATACTCCTACAAGTACAACTGTCATACTTGTCATATGGAAATGAGCATTTGTTGTTGTGTTTTGTTTGGTCGAATATTTCATAATTAATGTTTATTAATTTTGTGTTCTGTGTTTTCAGGGAGTTTTCAGATTTTCTTTTATAAAGAAAATCATAAAACCTTTTCCTGCAAATATCATGCAATATTGTCCATATTGTTCGATAGTATTTTTGCTATTTTTCTGGTAGAACCATTATCCACTATGGAAATTCTATGTTTTTCTCTGCGAAAAGCAGGCTTCTTTTTTCTCGAATTTAACTCAGTAAGAGTTCTGGTAGTTTGGTGGTGCAAGATCTTGACTGTACTTTAGATGTATCAAAAGTTTTCATCCAAGCTTTTTCAATTTTTGCTGGGTTATAAAAAATGTGTGTGGTCATGATGGAGAACACAAAATCACCAATTCAGCACGATTTTGTTTGATGGATTTTAACATTTGATTTCAGTATGCTAAGATTCTGAAAAATTTTTTATTTTGCTAAATGCCGATTGATTTCTATCAATTTCTTTATTTTCTCGTCTTCAACAACGCAATGGGTTTTCAGTCTATTCAATAGATGGCAGGATAATGCCTTCTAGTGAGTTTGGATTAAAAGGTTTCGGAAAATCTTTCTTAGTTTTATAATATAATATATGACATGATTAACATAGTATTATAAAACCGGGTTTTAATTCATAAAGATGACCTAGTATTAATATCCTTTTTTGTCGAAACGTGAATTTGATATTTATTGGTTCTGAATGAATTAAAATTTACCATTTTTATGCGTATCTTTTTTTTCTCATAAATGTTTACAAAATTCTTGTTTTAAAAACATTTTTATTTTGAAACGGGGGAAGTGGGAGTTAGACAAGGAATAAAATTATTATGAACAGGATTTCATTTTATCCTTCAGTCTTTTTTTTTTTTTTAATATTTTATAGCTTCAAATTAATTTAATCTCCACCAAAGGGCCTCACTGAAACATACGTCTATACAAAAATCTAATTCAACGTGACATGCACTGACAAAAAAAGGGTTGTTTTTCTATAACGTAGTAGGGTGTACCATGTTTTCTTGTTTGTTGTTCTTTTTTAATATCATAAGGGGTTATTGAATGGTGTTTTGGAGGTAAAATGGTCCTCTACATGCTATTAAATATTGATGAAAAAGGAGCAAAATACATAAAATATTGTATTCATTTTTTTTCCTCCCTTGTATGTTTGTATAAATGTTGTACAGGGTGTTAAATTTTTATAATAAATTATACAAATTTTGGAGGTAATAATTTATGGAATTGCTAACTGAATAAGGAAGTCGTTATTTTGGCCGTGTATATCATTTTCTTTTTTTTATGAACGATTGAGTTAACTATCATGGAACTATACAAGTAGATTGAGTTACAATTTTGGGTCAACATATGTATGTAAATCAACGAAAATTTAACTTAACTCAAATTTATTGATCTGTTAGTCAAAGCTCTGCTTAAATTATATTATGTTATATTATATTTCTTAAAATCTAAATTTTAGAATTATTAAAATATAGAGAAACTTGTTCAAGCTGAAATAAATAAGAAATTATTAACAATATTTTTGCTGTTAAATTTGAGTGGAGAATAATTTTATACCTGGTTAGAAAGATCGAAAAACTGATGAATTTAATAAAAGTCACAGCTAGACACTAACTCCTGTATACTTGGTTACTAAAAAACATGCTTTCCAACTGAACTATCGACTCCTTTTTTTAAGTAATTTAGATTCCGCCATAAAATATGTTTTTGTATGGTGACTATTAGGTAGAACAAAATGTACTTCCAATGACCATAAAATAGTTTCAGTTCTCAGTGTAGAGATAACATTTTGGAGAATACCCTGTATTCCATATATGATTGTGATATCCTGAAAATATTCATTTAATGGATGGAAAAATAGATTTGCTTAAAAAATGTATTCAATGGAAAGAATGTCAGGATATATCCGAATATGTTATTTGGGGAGGCATATGTCAGTAAAAAAAATTTTTTTTTAAAAAAAAATTTCACAAACAAAAATGTTGTACACCAATTTTGGCCACTATTTTTAGAGGTTATTAAACAACAAAGTTAACAATATTTTGTTTCCCTTTTAAAGGATAATATTCAAAAATCATGAAATTCACATTAATATTGATTTTTTTCATTTTCATTTTTAAGAAAAATATAAAATTAGCTTAACTAAGATTAATATTAAGTTAAAGGTTGTTCTTGTACTGCGACCTTATTCGTTAATGCAGAATAGTTTGATTAAATTCCAATTTTAGAGCACGTCCTCCAGGCTTATTTTCCTAAGGAAGTGAGTCAAGAGATTTTATCTCTTTTGGGGAGAGCTAGTATGCCCCCAGTTGTTCCCTTCTCCTACTAATAGTTTGCAGGGTCTCTTCATTCCACTGTCAGCTGCTATCTAGTGCAAGTCCTAGTTTTTTGAGGTGTACTTTAAGTCTATAGTGCCCTGTCAGTACTCTTATATTCTTTTTGTTCGTGTTGCTAACTAAACTAAGTTAATATACCTAATATAAATATATTCGAATATTTACGATTGAATTTGATGAAAATTTTATATACTTTAAGATCGCATCATCCTTTTTTATTTGAAATTCGATTTATATATAATAATTTTTTTTTATAAGCGTTTATTATTAAATTTTTTTTCTTCCATTTTTTTAATTTAAATATTTTCTTTTTTTATATGGAAATCATATATAAGTGAATAGAATCATCATTTTAAGAATAATCCATAAAGAAAAAGATTCATGAAATAAAAAGAATTTCATTGAAAGTTATTTTTGTCTGGGATTTCTGCTTGGCTTCTTCTTTGGTTGTACCTTTTTTTTTTCTTTCTTAAATATATTATAGAATAAGAAACACGTTCAACTTCACTATAATGTATTTTGCTCCTTTCGATGTGAACATTGTGAAATCTAAATGTCCTATAAAAATGGGGAACACAGTCTTATATACGCGAGTACAACAGCAAATGTTTAACAAGAAAAAATTCTGATCCTTTCGTTGAATTTGTCGTGTGATTTTTTTCTTCTTCCATACTCCAAAAATCCATCAATCTCATTCCTTGAAAAATTTATTCATTCATATCATCTGGGGAGGTGTTTTTTTTTCTTCGCCGTTAATCTATACATATTCAAGTTTTACTGTCGCTTTGAATATCATTAAATTTTAATTTAAAAAATCCTTCCATATATAAAAGGCATCAAAAGTCATAATATGAGATTGAGTAAAGTGCTTAACGGGTGTTGCTATCAACTGGTATAAAATGCGCAAGGATACAATAAACAGAAAAGCAAAAGAAAAGGGAAGAAATTATGTGACATAAAGGATATACGGAATATATAGGATATGGCATTGTAAGATCTATAAATAAGGGAGTAAAAGTGAACAATCAAATGAGAATAAGGAAATCTATATTTAAAAAAAAAAAAAAAAGAAAAAAAAGCTGAAGAAATGTTTGTCTGCTTCTGTACATGATGTTCAAGAATAGTGTATATTAGGGAAGGAAGTTAAAGGATTAGAGATGAATCAATTGTGTTGAAGGAAGCACTTTCAAACGGTTTAACATCTAAAATCAATGTTGAAGTCCTTCCTTTTATGTATTTTTTTTTTCTTCTTTTCAAAAGCGAAATATATTTACCTTGTTCTTTCTATTATACATGTATATTGTATATATCGATTGATTTGTTCAACAATGCTTTGCAGATCATGAATTTAATCGACATCAAAGGTGATCTGAAGATTATGCAATATTGATCGATTAATGTAATGACGATACTTTCGAGAAAATTGCAAAATAAATAAATTTTTTTTTGTATCTCTAGATTGTTCTTATCAATTTCTTACGATTTGTTTCAAAGAAATTCAATCCTATAAGAAATTGCATGTTAAGCGACAATAATTAAGATAAAGATAGCATTTGTGTTTGATCGGTTGTCGATATTCCTATATTTATAGTACGTCATATAATTTTTTTTATAACTATAGTTATCATGCATTTCATTTGAATTTTCAAATGCTATATCCCAGTTTTCAGGATAACTTTTAACCAAAGATTAATGTAAGACGTATTCTTTATATATGTGTGTGACTGAAATATAAACAATTTTTTTTCTAAAACACTTTTCTTTCCTCTAAATCTGTATATCTCAACTGTCAACGACAGAATAGTTTGGAGTAGCTTTGAACTATAATTTATACAAATGTATAAGGTCTAACTTGTCCTCTTCATATAATCTTTTGAAGGTCCTTTTTTTCTATTCGAACTTTTATGCTTTTGACATCGTAATTTTCTATCATCCACAATAATTGTTTTGTCTTGATTTTCCACAGTTTTAGATTTCCAGCAAAAAAAAAAACAAAAACAAAGAGTTTCTTAGTATAAAAAAAACAACAACGTAATATCGAATTGGGATCATAGTTGAATAATGGAAAGATTACAAATTGACGGAGAATTTATATACATCCTCCATCGTATCCTTAGTCAATATGGCTTTAAAATAAATAAAATGTATTATACTTCTCGTACTGTTTGCTTCATCACGTTCAAATGGAAATTGGGCAGCAAATGAAAATATCTAACTAAATAAAAAGTAACGAATGAACTAAAATATGTCCCACTAGTATAAAAAAAGGGACATAAAATTCAATGCTTTATATATATATATGTATATAAGTGACTGGAAAATCTGTAACGGGTTCCGAAAAATATTTATTTTTTATTTTTTGGGTTATATTACGTTGCTATATACTGGCTTTCAGTTAATGGTGTTATATACGATTTGTCTCCTATATAAATATACTATATAAACATTTGCATGTAAATTCAACTCTCAATTATTTCAACATATCCAATTAGAACAGCTGAACCATAAAAATGAATTTCACGTAATCCTTTTTCCATACAATACTATCCCAATGTACCCATCGAATATTATTGTTGGATTTTTCTTTGGAATCGTTATTATATTATATGTGCTCATCCAGTACTCTTCGAAATGCCCAATGACTTCTATTTTCTGTTTGATTTCCAAAAAATATATATACGTAACAATGAAATATATATTTTTTCATATCCTTGCAGTCAGTGGTCTCAAACTCTGATTGCTTATGATTAAATATGGTTGGATTTTTTAAAACGTAATGGAATAAACGAGATCAGATATGTAACGGATGCATCCAGCTCAACATTTAAATGTTTTTGAACTTCCTGATTCGTGTAAGTAAGCGAATGGTGAGTGTCTGTACTTAACGTCAAAATGTCTGGATGTACCAAATATTTTATTGGAATTTTTGAGTTCCGCTTTTATTAAAAATAGGTCTAGTTCGAATAATTTATAAGACTTGAAATTTTTGTATACTTAAAAGTTTTTTAGTTTAAGATCAAAGTAAATCTTAATTAAAATATTTAAATTAGATGTAAAGACATCAGAATGCGCTGAGATTTAATTTGATAAATGTTAAGTAAATTCGCAAATTTTTGTCATTGATTTTTGATATTTTAGAAAATGGCTCATCGAAGGGTTAACTAAAACATTTTCATGTATAAAATCATTTATACATATTAGGCGTGTTTTATTTGCTAGTTGTTCCAGAACAGACCAACAATTTTATATTGGATACAACAACAACACTTACATCATGATTTATTTGGAGCAAGAAATACTGACATATCTGCTTCAGATTTTATATTTAATTTCGAATATATAAGTGATTCTGTTTTTTGTTTTTTAATACTTGAATATTGCTGCTCTGACTATTTTCTACTTAACGCTCGACATTAAATTTCCATGTGGTTTGAATATATATTGTCTTACACTTACGTTTTTCTTGGTCTTCTTCTTTTGACGTTTTTTTTCATCTCTTTTTTTAATTCGGAGTTGACTAGGATGAAGAAAGCACACTTACTAACACTGAATGTGAATGTGAAGATTGTGTTTCGCTCGTATGTTAATTGTTTCATACATCTGTATTTGCCTGTTGATTTCTTCTGGGAGAAATATTATCTTCAATATACGCTTCATTTTTCTGGGTTTAGGTTCGTGGTATGAAAATTTTCATACGAATACCACGAAATATTCGTTTGATTTTATTTTGTTTTGTTTTATTCGAATGATTAAATATAAAAAAAAGCTTTTTTTCTCGTAATTTTGTAAAGAATAATAATACAATTCGATATGGTAACTTTCATTTCCATTTTGCTATTTGTGTAAAGGGCTTTGTTGAATTTCAATGCCACTTACAATATGTAATATGTGTTTTTTTTTTGTTTGGTAATACCTCGTATACCTAATAAATTTTTAATTACATGATTTTTTACTATATTGTATTTAATATTTTTTATTCTTTGATATATAAAAAAATGGCAAACAAAATCAATTTAAAAAAAAAGCATATTACAAACGATTTCATTTAATTTTCTTAAAAAAAAAAAGAAGAAATTTCTTCTTTTTTTCTTAAATATTCTTTTAATAAAATATTTAAAAGAAATATAAAAAATACACTTTGACAAAAACGCAAAGTATATAAGTACAACTTTTCTTAAGGGAAAACTTTTTCGAAGAATACCTTTCTTACCAAAATTCTGGCAAAAAGAAAAATATTTGTTTCTTTCAAGAAAATTTATAAAATTGAGTACTTCTTGCTGAGTACTTTTTTTTTTTTTTGTTGTTGTTTCGAAACGATACTATAAAAAGTTTGTTGATGCGGTGGCAGTTAAGTAGTAAAGGGTATAGAATAGAGGACTTCAAAAAAAAGTGCCAGACTGGAAGAATACATCTAGATGAACATTTTTAATATTACAATCTCAAATGTAATGTTCAGCATTTTCGGCTGAAAAAGAAAAACAACTGTTCAAAAAGCTATTCTGTTTGAAGGTGGTTTATTTCGTTTATATGAAAGAGAAACATCTCAAAAGAAAGTCTTATGATTTTTTCTCTGGCTTAAAAATAAATTGAAATAATAATAATTTTTATAAAAGACAAATAAACGGACATAATGGACTTTAACAAATATTTTTTGATATTATGGAAAAATGGTACTTTTTACAAGTACCCAGCAATGTCAGTCTCAGATTTTTAGTAAGTGCCTAATTTTTGGACGCCTTTCAAGTAAATTTTATTGCACTTTGGTAGTTATGTATTTATTTTTTTTATGTTTTTCAAGAAAAATCCAGACAACAAAAATAAGAACAAGATGGACTTTTAAATAATTGTAAAGTACCACAAAAAAAAAACATGATAGAAAAGTTCAAGAAAAACGGCCACCGAAAGTATTTAAAATAAAAAAAACCCAGAAAGAATATTATGAGGAAAGGTCGTCATCATCAGGAACTTTGAAATAAAGAATAGTAGTTAGGAAAAGTTCTTGTTGTTGTCTTGTTAATATACAGAAGAGAAAGTAGAAATGGAAATTGTGGTCAAATCGGAGTAAAGTTACAAATACGAAAACATGGCGATTAATAAAGATGAAGGTTAGAATGGTTATTCAAGGATCGATGGGTAGGATATAAAATAAGGATGAAATAGTACCCTTTATAAAAAATCAGAAACATCTGCCATGATATTAAAAATGAAGATAAAATGTAAACGAAAGCGAATAGTGGATGACAAGACAAGACAAAAGTACTATATATGTATATATAATAGTATGTACTGAATTTATTTTCTGAAGGATATATAGTGAACTATTCAAAAAGGATACCGTGTGTAATCATGAAAATATCTTTATAAAGAGAGCGATAAAAAAACAATGAATATTTAAGATTGTTGACTGATGGATTTCTTAACTTTTGTGATAAACTGAGGCTCGTTTTTCATCGTAAATTATGTGAGAAATGAAATTGTTTCTTATTTATAAAAATTTTGAATAATAAACATAAAATTATGTTTGAATATTTGTTGGTCATCTTTTTGAGATTTTATAGTTCCAGTCGATTTCTATATCTTGGAATGGAATTTTTTCCGATGAGTGGTTCTTAATGCATTAATGGCTGGATTTATTGATAAAGTAGCATAGGTAGATAGATTTCAAAGCTGCTCTTATTTTTAAGTTGGAATTTAATGTTTTGCAAACCAATCCACAAGAAAAACGTGAAAAGTCCAGTGACTAAAGGCGAGATGCATTAGAATATACGAGTTTATCATCTGTAAATTTGGTTTCTTTCGTTCTGATCATTGCTGGCCGGTGCATCAGTCTTTGCCAGATTGAAGTTGGATGGGGGAACTATATATAGTAAAGTGCCTAAGAGGCTTTGTAATTCTGGTTACTATTGCGAGGGAGAAATCGTATATTGCAGAAGTGATATTCTAAGGTTACAGAATCATTGCGTTCATTTGTAAGATATAAATTTATGATTAAATTTAAGTTGAAACTTTAAAGTTTTTTTTCTTCTCTTTTTTTTACTTTACGACATTTGATTGCACCAACTTCAACAGCCACAATTTTACAAGACAGAAAGAAAGCCTAAGTGTTTTTTATTTCATTTAATTCTTGTATATTTGGTAATTGGAATTTTTTTCAGTAGATTTCAATGTTTTTTGCTTGTTGCGGACCGCAAATAAAAGTTCTTTTTTTGTCGCTGTCAATTCAGTTGTATATTATTACATAAATGTCGCATACAGTAGACTGTTTGCTTTTTATATCAGTTAAAAAAAAAGTTAAAGGTAGCTACATAATTCATTTGGAAAACTTTTATTTTATATTATTATTTTCTTCCTTTTTTTTTCTTTTGGTCCGGTTCTATAGTATTTTAAACTGCTTCTTCATTTTGTCGCCTAGGGGCTTTGATATTAAAAAAAAAAAGGAACTCGTGTAAAATATATTCTTGCAAATTTTCTTATATAAACTTCAAGATTATATATTTTTTTTTATATTTATAAAACGAAAAGAAAATTCTATATGTTATTCAACATATACGAGCCAAAAAGAAAAAGAAAGAAATTCTTATTCCAAACTTTTCTTTTTCGGTGTTCTTGTTCTTGATTTATAGTTGCTTTCTGTTAGAACACCTGTATTTTATAATAGGATAATTTATTACCTCCCACCGAAAAAAAAAACTGCTATGTATTTTTCATTCACCTAACAATAAAAAATAAAAAACGGAAAACGAAAAGTGAAAATCTATATGAGAAATATTCAGTTTTCCTCATTTATGTATTCTGAAAACCATAATACATATGCTAGTTTCTGTCTATATCCGAAATGATTTCTAAAATGAAAGTTTTTCGTCGCGAAAAAACTTAATACGAGTTCTATCTCGAAGAATTTTAAAATTTTAACTTGGGTTGAAATTTTCTTCCACACAGTTTCCACTTTCTTTTATTGTTATTATTATTTTTCGATGAGATTTTTCGAACTTCATCGATATTATTTTCTCATCCCATTAAGAAAACAAAAAAAAAAAACCTCCACATGAATCCTCTACATCAGGATCAGTAATATCATAGAGGATATTTAGTTATAATATATATTAGATTTCTATAACATATATTACCTGTATCCGACTTATACTTGTACTTTAGTATACCCATTTGTTAATCCATATGGAAGAATGCTATTCCTTTTTTGTTGCTATTGCTGCAATATCACGTTTATCCGTGAGGATGAAAATTGAACAAGTTCAATAAATCTTGGATTCGATTGGTTTGAAAAAGCTTTTCGTGTGATAAATTATCTAAAGCTTAAGATTTCGATTTTGTGGTTGGTTTCTATGTTTTCTATAAATATATTGAAAACAATCCAGAAATTTTCTTAATATACAATATATATACAATATACATATATATATATATATATATATATAAATGCGCACTTATTATAGGTACATAAATATATTTGCATGATTTCCAATGAATTCATGAGCTTTTACCCTTTTGCCGTTGCTGTGTTACCATCAATTTTATTCGTTTTGGCGTTAATTGAATTAATGAGTACCCAAAGGAAGTTGCGGACTTATTTGTGAAAATTCCGAAAAGTTAAAGAGAATATTTTGTGGAAAAGGCATTATATAGTAGTATATAAGGGATGGTTTTATATGTAGAAGGCAGCAAAACGATGAAGTTTTCACTATATTATAGAACACGATATATAATATTTAGGTGAATTTTAAAAAGGTGGTTACAATGAAGTAATAATGGGATGTTGATGGTGATTCAAAAATACGGTTCAAGGGTGAACCATTTTCAGATTTAATTGGCTGATTGCATTTGGTAGATTTTTTTTTGTTATTTTATTTTTCTGGTAATAAAACTTTCAGAAAGTTTTTCAGCTTTTGTGTTGTAAGAATATTAAGCGAAATATTTGTGGGGTAGGGAAAAGTCTAGAGGGAGATGTAGAATACTACATATCTGTATATATTTTAGTAACTTCGAAAATCTTTATTATATTAACTTGAAGCATTTTAAGATCGTAATGTAAAATCAAAGGAAATTTCTTTATTGGATTTAATTCAGTTATGTAGCTTTTGTTATTTTTAGGTAATAAATTTATTGGCCAAATTTGATATTATTATTATTATTTTTTTTTTTTTTTATGTTCACATATAATTTAATTACTTGACATTCATTTTATATTTTGAGCTGTCGGAATTCGAATTTTTGGAGCACTTATTAAATGTTATGAAATCGAATGGCATTAATTAAATATGACTAGAAGCTTTTAGTTTTTAACTAAATTTAAATTCGAAATTTATATACATGAAATTTAATTACCAATATTTCGAGGAAAATTAATTTGAAGTAATTGGAAAATTTTGATTTTGATTTCAATTTTTTAATATTGAATGAATTTTGTCAAGGAAAGAAATTGTATACGGATTGAATATTGTATTTAAGAGGAAAATCTAAAAATATAAAAAAAAAAATAAAGAACAAATTTTCTTTTTTTTTACGAAATAAATTGGTATATGGATTTTTCTAATCAATTTAATCAAAATTTTCTTTCTATTTTTGTTTCATGTCTTCGTTTTTTTTTTTAGAATAATGATTTATATATGTTAAGGTATGTTTTCATTGATTTAATTACTGCTCAATTAATGATTGGAATACTGTTAAAATGTGATTGGTAAAAGTGAAACAAAAAATTTAGTTGTTTGTAATACAAAATGCTGACTTCAATGGAATTAAATCCATTGTGTGTCTAACAAAAATCCAACATAAGCCCTTGAATTTTGGTTGGCTACTATCATCTGTTGGATTTTCTGTTTGAGGCGGGTATAGTTAATCAATTCGTCTTACTAAAAACCATATTATTAAAATCTTTTTAGTAACAATATTGGACTATATTGTTCCATTTTTTGAGTCAATTTCGAAATAGTTTTATAAAACTGGTAATTTCGAGATTTTAATTTCATATTTTCTGTAAAACGTTTATTGCTCCTGTTGCTTCTTTAGATGCCAGATTTTATTTAAATTAGGTACCATATACTACGTATACATGAAGTTTTGAAAGATCAACTTGAAGTCGTTTTTAAATATAGCATTGACATAGAAATCTGAAAACCATATATTGTAATTAGCGATGTAGATATGCCTTTAGAAATACAGCAAGTTTCTTATGTTTCTTCTTCTCTTAAACAGAAAATAAAATAAAAAGGATATGCCTGATTTTGACATTTCTATAAAGATACTTTTTTCTTTAATAATTTACCGTATGCCTATTCGAAATCTTTAACTAATTCATCGTTATCATAAAGAAATGATTAGCATCTCATCGGTTGTCACTAAATTATGATATAAATTCGCATATAAAATCTCATCATTATATGAAAATCTTTGGAATTCATTCCCTTCGGCTGCCAAACTAAAACCAAAAAAAAGAAAAACAAAAATGGTTTCCTTATACATTCATGTACTGTAAATGATTTGACTGACTTCCTAATGATATTTCTTTTCTGAATAATTTCTGTTTTCCAATTTTATCTTTTATAAGTTTTGTGTGCCTTTGATGGCCTCTTCATACATTTGTATATTTTGTATTTTCTTCTTTTTTTTTTTATGTGTTGGCACGTTAAGTATAATATTTTTCTGTTACATGTACATAAACGTGGGGAATCTTCTCATTTCCTTATTTCATTAAATGTCATATATATTTATTTTGAGTTGCTTTTATTATTTTCAAGCTAAACAAATCCTACCCAATATACTTAGTATAGTATACTATTTTACCATGATCATCATCATCAGTTTTATTCTTCAATATTTGCCTTAACGGTTTTTTTTTTCTTTTTTGGTTCGTACAGGAACAGGAATATCCAACATCTTAAATTCAATGCCAAATGCTAGAAGGCATTTATATTAAGAATTTTAGTTGATGGTACTCTCACTTGTATTTAGTCTGAAATAAGGAATGATGTTGTTGATGATATTTTATGTAGAAGATTGCTACTCCACCGAACTGATATGGTAAAGTAAAAATGTTCAAGAGTAAAATATATCTTAGTTTGTATAGAATTTTTTAGGCTATATATACATACAACATATCTATATTCTGAGAGTACTTAATTAAATGCTCACTTAAGTCTCGGAGGGCAAATAGAATCAAACATTAAATTAATTATACGACATAAAAGTAAAATGTTAAATAAAATTAATTACAGACACTTTGTCTCTGATGCCTGCTTTAAATTTTCTCGCTCAAGTTTGAGATTTTCCCCGTTTTGTATATATATCTATAAACATTTCTTTTTTTTTTTTTTTTGTATTTTTATTATTATTTTGTATTCGCTTATGTTGTTTGTCTCCACATCCCCATATTCCCATATCTCCCGTTTTTTTTTTCCTGTTTCTTGTTAATGTTTTGTTTGTTGCTTTTTCGGTTTTTTTTTTCTTGGTTCAATTTTATGTTTTTCTTGTGCATATTTTTGTACTTTTCCTTCCGCTCTTTCTTTGGTTCGGTGACTCTTTCTATGATTCCCGGATACTTGTCCCGGCTGTTTTGTTGTTCGAGGATGTGTACTATGGTTAGAATTGTTATAATATCAACCAGCTTTCGAGAATTTTGGGTAATTTCAAAATTAAAGATAGAATGAATAAAAGTTGTGGCAATTACTTACACTCAAATTCAAATACATATATAAATATGGATGAGCCAAAGTAATGAGTATATATATATAGGCAAAATGTCCTATGACAATATTCTAATATCTTATATTCTTTTCTTATTCAAGTGTGAATTTAAATAAATTTGAAGTATACTCTGCCGTTCGAAAGTTTAAGACCCACTGAATATTATGACGTTTACATGATCTACTTGAAGTCAATTTTAATCCAAAAATTATGCATATAAATCTAGATCGACCTCAATCCGACTTGAGTCAATCCAATCATAAACAATTTTTTCTGATCGACTTAAAATTTGCATGTAAACTCACATCGACTTCAAATCTACTTGAAAATTTAAAATGAAGTATTAAGAATAGCATGGCGTAGTTAGGAAGTTCTCCTAAGGGGAGGAGGTAGCCGGCTAGCTGATCAGCATCTTCGGTTTCTTTTATCCTTCAGAACAATGAAGTGATTTTAAGCTTTAGTTGTTTTTTTGGGACTTCCTATACGAGATATATCATGATGTTTCTGTGTTTCTTCGAATTGTTTAATGATTCGATGAACTTCACTTTTAGAAACTTTCAACTGAACAGCTAATTTTCTTCAAGATTTCCTTCCTTTGTATAAAGTATATATAGTTCTACGTGTTTCTGTTGAACTATTTTTTTTCTTTACCCAATTTGATGAATGAAAATTTAATAATTTCAACTTATTAAGACTGTATAGCTTAATTACACCTTAATTGTGCACTATGTCAGTTAACTGAACCAATATTCCAATAGAATGTAAAAAGGAAGACCGAAAACTATTAAGCTAGTCAAGCTAGTCAGGACATTATTTCTGTAACTTAGAATGAAAAAAAAAAGAATCAAAGTAGTAATTCTTGATAATCCAAAAATCCAGAAGACAAGCAAAATTCAACAGGTTATACTGGAACTACAATAGATTATAAATTTTTTTTTTATAGCTAATAGTTGGTGAGGGATCGAATTAAAGGAATCTGTAGAAAATTGGAAAATAATTCAATAATTTTCAAACGAAATCGAGGTTTTTCTCTAATGATCTTAAACTTTTGAACGCCAGAGTACATATGGTATGTGATAAATAAAATAGTCAGTTTATTGATATGTGTTTGTATATGTTTCCAAAGAAATCCTTTAGAAATACTTTTATTATACTATTGTTAGTACACCATCAACATTAACATCTTCAACCATATTACCATCACCACATATTAGTATGAGATTCTGTTCATTTCTTTTTCTTCGTCACAGAAAAACTTAATTTCGATTCTTGTTGTATTTGTATTTTAAACAGCTTTTTCTTACAGAATATGTTAGCATACAGATAGGGTATTCGAAAACATTCTACAATTTCTATGAATGTACATTATGGGGCTTTAGGTAAAAGTATCTAAATTATCTTCATCGTATGTAGGCAATCAATTTTATCTTGTCATGTCTATGCAAATGAATTTCAGTTTTTCTTTCCTTCAGGACGACAATAACAAGGACTGGAAAAGGCACCAGAGAAAAAAAAAGAAAAAATAAAAAAACAACAAGTAATAATGACGTGAAAAAAGGTACAACAACGAGGAGACCAATTTTAGTCGTCATTAAAAACAGACTTTGGTTCTTTTCTTTTTTTTAAAGTTGAACCAGAGAAGGTTGACAAATTGTTTACTGTGGGAGTTTTGTATATATGAAAGTTTATTACATCAAATACAGAGAAACAGAAAAAAAACCATAGTTTTTCTGTGCATTTTAATAAATAAAATAAAGGATGCTTTAGATTATGTGCTCGTTACAATGGTTTTGGGCTTTCGAAATTTATTACTTGAATTCTAATGAGACTAAAATATGTATGTTTTTCTCGAATAAATAAATTGGAATACTTACATAATTGAAATCAAAAAGAAAAAATTTAACATACTTAATCAGAAATTGTACTTTTTTAGAATTCTAGAAGAAATTTTTTTTTTGGAGAACTTCGTATTTTATCGATATTATATAAAAGTTATTAAATTCATTTTTTTTTTTTTTGTATTTGTTAACATCATTAAAATAAGTCTTATGTAAGAAATCCATGAAGTCTACAAAATATAAGAAAAATCATTAAAAAAAATCTTGTTTACAAAAGTACTGACCTTAAAATGGACTCGTCTTTGGTAAGTCCAAGAAAATTTCAAATTTGTTACGGATTTGTTACGCATGAGCCCTAACCAGTTTTTTCTTCTACTCCATTTCGTTAGAAATAAATTTCAGAAAAAACACGTAAAATTGCAAAAATCTTTGTGGTACATTATTATGGCTGATGTAGATTAGGTTGATTAGGTTTTTGTGTTGTTTTTTTTTTGGTTACTTTTTACTTGCGTACTATATATTTAATTGTTACCATTTACTTACTCATTGTGGGGTGACAATTTTAACACCACGAATATTTGATTAAATTACCAAGAAAAAATATACAGTAAGAAATAACGAAAGGAAATGATTTTAATTGAATCTAAAATCAAAAAAAAAAAAAAAACAGAAAAAAAATTATTTTAAATCTTTCTTTTCGATTACTATTACCCAATTATATGGCACTGAATTGGAAAGAGTTTCTCTGGGTATCAAACTATAAATGCCCGCAAAACTTCCACTTTCAGTATCAGTCGAATCTAATCAATTCATAGGATAGGAACACAAAATAATCGTGTGGTAATACTTTTAAAATAAATACGGTAATAAAATTGATCAGTCCACATAAAAAACATACAAAAAACACAAAGAAAATAGAACGAAATAAGACTTAAAGAAAACTTATAACGTACAATTTTACTGTGATGGTGTCAAAAACAACTTGGATTTTATTATCTGGCGTAGTCCTTTACGCTGTGATATTATCAACAAGTGCTAGACGTATTTATGATGATTTAGAAACATCAGCATCGGGTAAACATGAAGAATGGAAACATGGTGGCGGTAAAGAGCATCATTCTGAAGAACATTCAAAAAAGGGTGAAAAAGGTGATAAAGGATATAAGGGGGAACATACTCATAAGAAAGGTGAAAAAGGACATCATGATAAAGAAGGGAAAAAAGGTGAACACAGTGATGAAAGTGGTCATGAAAAGAAACACTACGATGAAGGTGGATACTTACATGAACATAAGAAAGGTGAAAAAGGTGAAAAAGGGCATGAATTTGAAGAAAAGGGATCATTCAAAAAGGGCCATTCAACAAAAGGAAAACATGAAATTCATAAATTAGATGAATATAAGAAAGATAAGAAATTCTATGATGAAGATCATGATGAAGCATTCGATGAGAAATACGGTGATTTCCATGAAGAACACAAACATAAGAAGGGTGGTCATCATAAGGCCGGTCATCATAAGTCCGGACATCATCATGATGGTTATGGTAAGAAGGGACACGAAAAGAAAGGTGGACATCATTCAGAACATTCTGGACATAAAGGAGAAAAGGGACATGAAGAACATTACGGACATAAAGAGGAATATGGCAAGAAAGGTGGTGATGAACATCACAAGAAGTGGGGTCATAAAAAGGGACATTGATGTAATCACATGCTACCATATACCTATAAAAATGTTGTAATTCATGATTAAATAAAATGTGATATATGAGTTGTAATAATGTTTTTTTTTTGTTGCTTTTATGGTCTTTTATTTTGTTGGTTTCTTTTCTTTTGTTGGTTTGTTGTTGAAGACACAGCGATAAGTAACGAAAAAATGAGTCTTAAATGACAGAAGAAATTCTATCGTATTTAGTCTAGGTGAATTTCAATGTAATTTAATAAGATGAATTTTTTCCAAGTCTTTTTTTTCAATTTATTTTTATAAGACAAATCTGTCTTTGTAACTATAACGAAATATTTACTGCCGTATGTTTTAAAGGAGACGGCTGTAGATATCACAGAAATCTTGTGTGAATGCTTAACCCTCTCTCGGACTCACAACAACATTCTGGGCAGTTGCTTCTTCGAAAACTTAGGGTTGCTACAATCGTTCGATATGGGTAGTTTGTGTGGAAATCAAATGCTTCGAAGAAGAATAGGATACTCATCCTCTCACATACTTCTTGGTCTCGTAGAGGTTACAATAGCCCCATAAGGTGGCTAGTGTTGTACGCGAGTACCCCTACTCTACCTAATCTAATCTAACCATTATTTAGTATTAATTTGTATTAACAAACTAGTTGAATTCTAATATTTTTCATCTATGAATTGTATAATAATTGTATATAAATTTTAATCAAACATCACAAAGTGCATTTTCCTTTACAACCTTTTAACATTGTTTAATTTTAATAAATTTATAAAATCTACATAATAACAAATCTTCAAGTATTCATAAAAACTATGCTATGTAATTTTATTGGCTTCATTAATTCTATTTTGTACTGTAAGAAATCATATTTCCATTTTCTTATAATAATATTAAAATTAAAAATAATCTCTTGTGTGTTTCCAATCTTTTGATCATAAAATATTTTCTTCTCTGAATGATGAAGATTCAAAACTAAAAATGAGAATGAATTTTTCCTTTAGAATCTTAGGAACATGATTTCTTTGGTATTATGTTGTTGAAATCTATGATAAAAAAAAAAAAATACAAAATGAATTTAATGTTAGTAAAGTAAAATTGAATTGGTATTGTAAGGGCTATATATTGGTAAGAACATGATAATAAGAAAATTGAGAAGTACCTTAAGTATATCTATCGTATGAAAGATACAACATAAGATTTCCGATGTCTGCATATTATTTACATCCTTAACATGAAATTAAATTTTAATGGAGCATCATAGCATAGTAAGAAGAGTTTCCTGTTTTACGTTGTCGGTATTCTTCAATGTTTTCTATTATATACGAGTTTATTTTCAATTCAGCTCCCACTTCACTGAACATTATTCAATTTTTTTTTCTTATATAAAATATATTATATTATAGTAGTGTTCTTCTTGTCGCACCTTCTACTGCATGATAGATTTATGCCCTTCCACCACTCTCGGGATAAGAGTTTTGTAGATATATGTAAATATATCTGCACTTACTGAATGAGCCTGTATAATGAATCTATTAAATGCCGCATATGCAAAATAGGTTGAATAGCATTTTGCCCTCAGCTCGACTATAATAAATATTCGATACATATCTATTTTATATATTAGTTTGAATAATTCGTATCTTTTGACTATGCTGCAAAGTGTTTCCTCGTCTCTGTTTCTTCTTTTCCTCTATTCATTTATCCAACCAACAATATGTATTTTTTATTTTTTTCCAATACCAAACTTTCTGCACAATTCATCCCTTAAAAAGAGATTCATTCTTCTCCATCTGTTCTTGAGTTGTAGGTTTTTCATCGTAGGGTTTTGTTTTTCTTTATTATATAGTACTGCACTAGAAATGCAGAACTAGAGAATCTTCTAAAATCAACAACAATATCATCTATAGAGCCAACTTGATTCATATTCTCTTTAATTTATCGATTTAATTAGAAACAATATGCTTTTTGCAGTCACATGTCATTTCAAAAGGCTCCATATAGATACTATTGGTCCCCTATTTGGACACAAACATCTTGGGTACTATCGTAGTCTAAATAGGCTTGAATTATGTTTGTTCTGTGTAGTAATTATTGTCAACAATTATTTTTGAATATTATTGTTATTTTCGCAAATTTTTTATCCAACAACCAAAGTTCCTATAAGGTAAATCCAATAAAGTCATATTCCGAGTTCTTTTGCGGTTTTGTAATTTTCCAATTCGATACGCTTCAAATGTGAATATTGGAGCATGAACCGCGTTCAATTTGACCAAGTTTGGTTTAGAGAGAGTACTTTTCGGTGATGCAATCATGTTATAATAGTAAAATAGTAGCCTGTGTGGATTTTCTTAAAAAACATAGGTTTTTTTTAGTTTCTTTATATTATTTAAAAAATAGTTAGGTTGAATATTTTGAAATCATTCAAGCATGAATATTGTGCCTAAAATAATTTTACCTATAAGAAATTTTGAGTCTCAGTCTATGTGAAAAGAAATGGTCAACAATTGAAAGAATATGGTGCTATATTTTTCTTTATTCTTAAGTCTTTCAATTACCTTTATTAGATCAATATTTTAGTCTATACTTAGTCTAACATTTCGCTTAAATTAGTGTCTAATAAATCGTATTGAAAGCTTTAATTACTTTCAGGTAACATCGAATTAGTAATTGTGGTTAGGTTTAAGCTACTATTAAAAATTCATTTCGAAATAAATTACTTGAGCTGTTCGGAAGTCAATGTGATTAAGTTCATTTTAAAAAGAAAAAGTTGAGGAGAATTTAGTTTGCCTTCTGAATTTATTATACAATATATTCGGAAGCCATAAAATGAAGAATCCTTTAATGGGGAAGAAATGGAATCTACCAAAATTTAGAAATCTTCAAAAATTTTAAAATATTGAGTTTTTGTGACATTTGGCTACTGAACTTCTCACTTAAGCAAACAATTCCATTCAAAATTGTTGAATACGCAAGAAGTAAGGGACTATATAAATGTTCAGTCTTAACCACGTTTTCATCTTGACAAAGTATATTTCTATGTAGCCAAGAGGACCTAAAAGGAACCGAAAAACATGCCCTCTTAGACAGGTTTTTATCTCTTGTGCGGGTTTTATATTAGACAGGTTTGACTGTACATGTTTCTTAACATACTCAAAAAATAAATAAATAAATAAATAAATATACTAAAATACACAATATTATTTCGTTTCAGACAATGTCTGTGTTGAATCCATTTCGAATAACAGATCAATCAATTCTTCAGGATACTGATATGGCGGGTCCTTTAGTATTTTGTTTAGCTTTTGGAGTATTCCTGTTATTGGTAAGTTTTTCATAAGATTAATAATTTATTTATAAATATAGTAATACTTATTTTTAAAGAGTGGTAAAGTAACATTTTCATATATCTATGGAATCGGTGTGATGGGTTGTATTGCATTCTACTGTCTTCTATCATTAATGTCAACTCGAGCTCCTGTAACATTCGGTGCCGTTGTATCTGTTCTTGGATATTGTCTTTTACCGATGGTTCTATTATCCGGTCTAAATGTTTTAATTTCAGTTCAGTACGTATATATATTTGTTTTTTTTTTTTTTAATTTTTTTAAATTAATTAAACAATTTTGTTTTTGTTTTTTGTATAGAGGTACTCTCGGAACTATTGTGGCTGGAATTGCAATCTTGTGGTGTTCATTGTCAGCATCAAAACTTTTTGTTACAGCATATTCAATGGATCATCAACAAGTGTTGATTGCGTATCCATGTGCACTTTTATATGGTGTTTTTGCCTTGTTAACAATTTTTTAAATATGCTAAAAAAAAAAGAAAATTTTATACAAATTTAAATACCATAAGTGCATGCATACAACTAAATTATTCATATATATATTTTTTTTTTTTTGGAGGAGAGGCGAATGATTTGAAGGACCCTTTTAGGATTGTCCAATTCCGATCACAAGTAAATCGATTTTTTCTTGTATGCTTTCACATGCACGAAATTGATACGATTTTCATGTTCTTTAGCCTATTATAGTATATTTTCAATATTTTCTGTTATTTAATAGCGTTTTGTAAAAAAGTTTTTTTTTTTTTACTATTATTGCTGAAAATGATTTTGCTTGTACTTCAATCCTGAATATTGTGAAATAAAAGTAATATTTTGATACATAAAGTGCTTTTCAATAAATCTTTTTCATTTTATAAATAAGTTTCAGCTTAATTTATTGAATATTCCATTTAAATGATATTTTCCATTTTAAAATAATAAATATAGACGTTCATATTATTTATATATTTAACTGAAAAAACAATTTGAATGTTCCATAAAATGAGCAAAAAAATAAAAATGTAATTAAAACACCAAGTGCTAACATAATTTATTCATAATAATATAATATATTATAATATAATGTGTTAAATATAGTAAATGGACATCATTTTTCCATGTAATTACCAATCATTCTTGAACGATAAACCTTTTTCATATATTTCAAGCTAATAATAATGTGCCAGCTTCATTGGGCACCAAAGAAAAAAAATATCAATGATAACACGATAAAATACATGGGCTAACATAAAAAAAAATTTCTTCTACTAATGGTATGATGTCTCCATATAGGACTGTGTTCAAAAAGTTATAGTCCTTTACTATGGTAGTGTTGTGTATCACGAATTTCTTCTAAGTGGTCAAATTGTTAACAAGGAATATTTTTTAAATGTTATCTATCGTTCGTGTATAGTAATTCACAGAAAACGACCAAAATTATGGGAAAAACAATTAATAGATTTTGCGCCACGATATTGCTTCTACTAAAAAATGTATGCTTGTACGTTTTTGGTTAAAAATTTAACATTTAACGTTTAGTTAAAGTAAACCACATAAAAAGTAAACGAAGTTCTCAACTAGAGATGACTCAAACTGCGATTTTTGAAAGAACAGAAAAATATTGTTATTGCTCCTTAAAAAGAACAGTGATTTTCGTCAGTTTATTTTCATAGTCTGTGGTTTTTGATTATACGTACACGTACATCTGTGGAACATATATAGAAATATGCTCTTTGACATTATATTCGCTCGATGAAAATGAAAGACTATATACTTTTCTCCTAATTTTCGCTTAATATAACAGCGTCCGATTTTTGTCACCATCCCTATTCTCAGCCTGTATTTTTTTATGGTACTATTCTCAGTCTGCAAACAATTTAACTTGTTATTATCATTTGTCACAAATACTTTGTATGATATAAAAGTACATTCGTTTACAGTCTTTTTTTTTTTAAACATAAATAAAACTTATATCGCTTTCAGTCCGTAGAAGTGCTAAAAAAAATGTCTGGCGCTGCTTTGAAAACTAGGACAAAAAATGTTTTTTGTCTTCAAGTAGTAGGTTTGATTGAATTGTATAAGAAAATTAAATAAATAATTTGTTACTCATTTAATACGTTTCACTATATTTTCTCAACGCAGTAGTATATATACATTATGAACACTTGACCTCATCCAAATCGGTCGCTGACAAATGGTTCACCATAATTTCTTTTCATAGTTCTTCTCCAACTAGGTTTTCTTTTCCTTTACGCGTGTCCTTTACTTTCATTATGAACTATTTTCCATTGATATTCGTATACATAGTAAAAAAAAAAAAGATAGTAGACCAAATACATCTAAAAGTTTCTAAGACGAGAAACTTTTTTCATAATATAATAAAAGATAGTAGAAGTTCTTTGCACAACTATGACGACGATGAGGTTTAAAGACAATTTCTTAACCTCATTGGTAATTACATCAGTTTTGTGTGATTTTTTTTCCTTTTTTTACAAAAACTTTTCAACTATATTCTTGTATTTTTATCTATTTTCGTTTTCTTCAAAAAAACATCCAACATCAGGTAGGTTATATTATTAAAGGAACAGCATTATTTCATAGACCAGTATTAGTAGTAGGTTCGGTTTTCTATCAAAAGAAATGTTACAAAAGTTTACACACGGAAGAGAAGAAAAAAAAAAGAATAAGTTTTTTCGATTAAAGTTGAACACTAGTACAAAATGTTCTTAGATATCGTGGTAGAAAAATATATATATAGATAAATGAGTATTGGACATGTCTATTTTTGGGTTAAAATATATATGAAGAATTAAATAGGACGACATTTTACGACATAAAACGATGAGAAAATTAATCAAATGGCATATGCTAGTGATACCTTCTTATATAAAGTATCTTGGAATTTTCTTTCTTTTTTTTTTTTTTTTGAAAATTAAGGGTGACATTTTCCCTACTATACTTACATTTAATCTTTTCCTTTCGTATAAGTTTTATTCTTTTTCAATGGTATTACATTTGTGTTTGTCTAGTTTTAGAAACGAAGACTTATATTCTAGACTCTCCTATATAATATAGTTGTGGTTAAATAGATGGAAAACCTTTTCTATACAAACATATATTACGGTCAAAAAGTTTCCTGACTATTTTAAGTATTATACTATGATAGTGATTTATGATAGTGTTTTTAAATTAACAAGAATCTTATTTAATTCATAGTTTTTTATTGGGTTTTGGTTTTGTATAATCTTTGATTAATGATTATTCAACTCATTTATATACGCATATTTACATAAATTTTCCAAAAAAAATTTTGTAATAAATTTATTTTTGAATAAAAAAAAAAAAACAAACCAAAAATTGATCTTATTTATAAAATTCCAATTTGTTTAACATTATTTATGTAAAACACATTTAAATAAGATAGTTACAAATTTCAAGATAATTTCTAAAATAAATAAAAGAAAATTTTTGTATATATATTACAAAAATAAGCGAAATCCATTTTAATAGTGCTAAAATTTGACAATTTGCATTCAACGCGTTGTGTCTTACAATAATGGACGTGAAAACGAACCTAGGAAACCCAATTTTCTTATTTAAATATCAACATAATTCGCTACTTTTGAATTTCTTACCTTTTATACCGTCATCTTGTTTTCATCTTTTCCAAGTTTTCTTCTTGTTTGTTTTGTTGTTTTTTTTTTTTTTCATTTTCCCATTTTCATCTAACTGGTTGTTGTTTTCCTTTAACAATTTCGGTTATTTCGTACAGCAGCTCATTTTTCTACGAAGGATAAAAAAGAAAAAAGGGAAAATATGTATGTAAGTATCTTAAATATTATTCCTTAAGCTATCACATTTTCATCATTTGAAGGTTTTCATTTCATTTGTCAGGTGATTTTCTTTCTTTTGTGTTATGAAAGAGGAAAACATTTATACCCTAAGTATGTATATGTATACGGAAAATAAGAAAGTAAGAAAAGAAAAAAAAAAAACGTAATGATATTTATTGTGATAAAACCAGGAAAAACAGATGAAAATTGTAAAGATAATTTTGTGAAAAAAGAAAACTAAAAAAGTAAAAAAAAAAAAAATAGGAAAGGGAAATAAGGAAATAAATTGTCACTTTGTCATTTACATGTTTTGCAATAAACTACAGTAAAAAGTAAAAATATTGTGTGAAAATGAAAACTATTATAAGAATGGTAAATGAAAATTAGAATATTTATATATGGTAGATAAAAGCTAGAAATAGTAAAGTTATATTGTATTTAAAAAAAAAGAAAAAGAAAAACGTCTACAGATGTAAGAAACAGCGATTTATTTACGAGAAGCAACAATCATTTTCACATTCGTATATAACATAATATCATTACGTCCCCTTTCATTCATTTCTCTATACTTAACTTGAAACCAAGAAGAAACAAAGGTGAGAAATGTAGATGACAACACCAAAAGAAATGATGAAGTACTGTGTCTTGTTTTCATCCTCAAGTACCTCCTTTGTATCATATTTAAACAAAACATGATTATTTTGAAAACAATTTTCAACTACATCTACTGGGTGTTACAATATATGAATACATAGAGTTTAATAGCCAGTTAAATGATACATTTGTTGCGACGTAGCTAAGCTATATAAATTGTTTAGAGAAAAAATTTAAATTAGTTCCGACTCCAACATCGACTCGTACTGCTGAAATTTTCAAAGTCTGACTCCAACTCGGGCTTGAACAGTAGTACGATATTATGAATTTCCAAAAAAATAATATGTCAATGATCATTACCCAAATACCTTGATGACAACGAATGATCATTCAACTTGCCAAAACACATATAATTTTTTAAAAAGAAGTTTGTGAAATAAATCTGAAATTGATAAAAATTTTATGCTAAAAATGATAATTGAAAAAAAAGGCAAGGTTTTTAAGGTAAAAAAAAAGTTGGTAGAAAATTGAAGAAAAAATGCTGAGAATGCCCAAATTTATTTTTGAACTAAGAATTAACAGTTTCGAAAAAAATTATAGGAAAGTTATGAATGATCATTGCCCAAATTATCGGATGAACGACTACTGTTCCAATGATCATTACGACGGGTAGTGTATCGTAGGTATTAAATTTATTCGAATCGGAGTCGTTGAAAATTATTTTCTACTGCGATTCCGACTCCCACTCCACAGCTCAAATTTAAACGAATTCTCTATTATCTGTTAATCGAGTCACATTTTTCAGTCAATATGTTGTTCATATTTGAAAATGACTCAATTATCTGGAAGCTGTTTATAGCAAGGAACCATCCAGGATTGTAAAAGCATATCATATATCATTACAACAGGCGCAGTTTATTTCTATTATTGTTTTTAAGAAGCTTTTTTCTAGATTATTGAATAAACTCGCGCATGAAAACTATTCTGAAGAAACTATTAGTATAGTGGTAAATTGGTAATCATCTGGCAAAAGTAATAACTTTTTTAATTGTTTATTTTGATTGAAACACCTTGTATATTCAAAATAGTTTGTGGAAAAACATTTTTCTAAGTTTGAAAATATAAACAAAGTGTTGCTTAAATATTTACATACAAAAATGAAGAAAAATGAGGAAAATTGAAAATGATTGCTTGATAAAAAATTCTACAAGTAAAAAACGTACGGAAGAAAAATAAGTTTGTTTTTCACGAAGAAAACAGTACTTTGTCATTTTTCATTAGTAAAGTAAAGTTATTTATTCATTTTTCGCTCGAAGGAAGTTAACAAATTTCTAATTAAATTCAATTACTTCCTCCGAAATGCAACCAAATTTATTTTAAAATGAAAATTTATATCATTTCCAATTCTACAAAACCTACATGCATATATATATATAGTTCTATTTCTAAAATATTCTATAATTTTCGGATATCAAAAGTCATTCTAATCATTAAATATCCAATTTATATTTATCAAAAACTTAGAAAATTGGCAAAAATTATTTAACGAATTTCCTTGATTTAGATCTTTTCGTAGATGTATATTTTCTTTCCGAAATTCCCCATACATATTCGAAATTTATTACGGACATTCTATAAGATTACACTATACCGAACCATTTTAGGGACTATCAACTTCTTGTAGATGCTAATGAAGTCCTTGTATCAAAGCAATTACATCAATTAATACTGACGAGATGAAGCAATGAAGACCAAACATAATGGTCTATTTTTATATGAAACAGTATTGGTAGAATAATGAGAACTTGAGGGATTTAAGTGGGCTACTATGACTACGCATAAATTGTTTTTTTTTTTGCTTTCTTTTACTAGAGATGAGAGATGATTGTTTTGGTTAAATTAGATATAAAAAAGAAATTCTCTATCATCCCTAAGGAGGAGGAAAAACAAAAAAAAAAAATAATAAAATTAAAACGAAATTCTTATACAGGTAGTAAGTTTAAGGCTAGATCAAGATTATAATAGAGCCAAGAATTTTTTTTTTAATTGATCTGATAAACCCTGCTATTGCTTATGATAACGTTTTTGAGAAAATTCAAATTAAATCGTTATAAATGAGAGGAGGTTTTTTTTTGGCTGTAGACTATGAATATTGAAATTACCGTAAATTATTAATAATCTAATGAAATGAGTCTATAAAATTATTCAGAGCATAATTATTAATTTAATTAATTGTACTATTTTTTTCAAAAAATAAAATCATTAGCAAATTCAGTTGGAAAATCGAAAGTCGTCCAACAACAGCGTTCATAAATTGAAAAATCCTGAACGATCAAATTCCAAAATCCAGATTACATCATGTCCAAAATTCTGATTAAAAAATAATCAACTTAAATTTCATTATTTATTTGATTTTCATATTAATCCAAAAAACTACACCAAAACATTGACACTATTAAAACCGATCCTTAAAGTATAACATTTTTGATCTTCTATATTTTCACCAGAAATGATGCTCATTCGAAAGGCCACAAAAATGTTCTGCACTTGACACGCTCCAAACTTTATGGAACCATTGTTTCTTTTTATATATCCTGTTTTTACTCGTTTTCGTAACAAGTATTTATATATCTCATTTCCTACATCCTTCGAAAGCAACATACACACAAAAACAAAAAAAAAAGACCTTTGGTGAAAAAGGATTTTCTTCGATTTAATGTCAAAAATGTTTTCCTCTTCTTCTTCTTCTACTACTACTTCATTTCTGTCTATGTTAAGGATGTACTTACATTTTAGTAGATTTTGTGATACAGTAAAATTGTTATATACCTATATTAAATATATATATATATTTTTTTGAATTTGGAAAAAGGCCATCCCATTTTCATAAAGTTCTTATTGTTGTTATTTAATTCTGAAGTTAAATGCAATATAATTTTACCACACATTGTCCTTCTAGAAAAAAAAAGAAGGGAAAAACAGGATGAATAGAATAGTAACTATTTACTTTGGACAAGAATGATATCAACGAAAAATAAAAACATATCCAACAGGAATAAAGTTTTATCGTAGTCATAAAATTCCAATAATTCACACAATGAAGACAGAATGGTTGCCAAAAAAAAGAAAAAAAAATAGGGACTATATAAAAGCACCTACACTATGAGGAAGTACGAAAAACACGTTGAGTTAGCAAAATGGCAAATTGCAAAATATATTTTTCTACATAGTTATATATCAAGAAAATGTTTAAAAAGGATTCGGATGTTTGCCTTAGACATTTATTTATTTTTCTGCATTTGTTATATGAGAGGATATGAACGTTGAGTACACTCAATGATATCACAAAAAAAAAACCGAGGCATATTTCAGAATGGATCTAAAGGATGATAGGAAAAAGTAATCAGAACGCCGTTAACAGTGCAATAATAACAATACTTTAAAATAGATAAGTATGAAGACTGGGGGTAGAAATTTTAAGCCTGATTATTATTGGAAATAAAAATGCACTATAAATGTTTGTATCATTAAAAAAAACAACAACGTATATACCTATATTATAGGTTTCTGGGTGGATATGTAAGATACGGGCTGTACAAAACAATGATATAATATAAAATATCATTTTTATATTTGATATTGGAAGGATCTATATAGTACGAAAGGTTTGAAGTGAAATTAATATACGTAAAGAATAATAATAACAGACTAGGTTGGATAAAAAACAATGATTTTTTTTAGTATATCATCGGGAAATCAGAAAAATCTGCTGATATAAAAATGAATATTATTCATATACATGTTATTAAGGTAAAGCTTCCACTTTCAGATTGATGATGCGGTTGATTGCAACGATATGTTCGGGGAATTTATGCAGAAATTATTATAAGAAATTTTATATCGCTAAAGCCTTCCTGATTACAGTTCTCAAAACACTTGCAGTCCTTAATTTCTCCGTTACTATCTGTTATCTGCCTTAAAGAAAAAAAAAAGCAATATTTTGAAATTATTGAAATCATCTGGTTGGATATATTATTCCTGTCGAAAGAGTCCGTTGATTAATAATAGTTGTCGGAAAAGTTTTACTGATAAATATTTGAAATTGAAATATTGCGGATTCAATATCGACCATTCTCAGGTATAAATGATAATACATAGTGTATACTATCTAAAGATAAAGGATAGTCACTAAACATGTACATTAATGGGGAAAAAGTTTTGAAGATGAGCACCGAAGATTAAAATATAAACTAAAAGGTGTCCCAATAAGAGCTGGCGATATTATTCGCATAAATTGAAGTTTATCTACGGTTTTCTGGATCCTCCAGTTATGATCTATACCTCATTCGACGAAGGATTTCAATTATCAATTAAGTAAGTACAAAAAATGTACGATATGAACTTCGCAGTATTTTTGTTTTATTGATAGTAGTTGCTCGAAACGGAGACATTTGTAAATAGTAATATTGTTCTTTTCTGTAGCGTTCTATGACGAATAATCGCTATATGTCTATATGACAGCTGTACCAACATTTTAGCGCTTCCAACCCAATGGAATCAAAATAGGGCACTATTTAAATTCGTCTCTCTTATTAACACATCCTGTATAAAGAAATCGGGTACCAAGAAAATTATGTAGGCTTTCATTATTCTATATGTAGCAGAAGCTTTAATGAATTTTTTATTAATGAAGAATTTAAATAGAGTAGAAAAGTTTCCTTGTTAAAAATCATTAAAAAGCAATCAAAATTTATTTTACCTATATTTTCAAATCAAAATAAATAAATCATTGCTCAATTAAAAGCCAGTATAATTGGTATCTCTTTACATGCGCTTGGATGTGCAGACAGGGAAAACATCTTGCAATTTTATAAAGGAAGATTAATTTTTGACTATTGTAAATTTTCGAAAGTAAATATCTGATCGGGCAAATGCAGTTTTGGGGATGGTTGGTTGTACAATATTTTGTTATATCTTTCTTCTACAGGATACGTCTGTTCGTATCCGCTTGGTTGTGCAATGAAGAGATGGAATCAATGATTATATACTATATTTCTCATTTTATAGTACGTACTCAGTCAATTATTTGCTATAAGAAAAAAGGAATAAATCAATATTGAATTGATCACAAAAAAAAAGGAAAAAAGATTTTCTTCTCCATTATATGAAAATTGATAGTCATAAATTTTTGATTAAATATTTTCTTTTAAATTGGCCAGAAATGAAAAAAAAAAAAATAAACTATATAATATGAAAACAGAAGATTTGGAAGAGTTTTGTCAATTTTTGATGTCGATTTTTCTTCGCTTTTTTTGGGTTATTGGCGATTTGGATATCAAATTCTGGCATCTTGTTCAACCGTAATATTTTTTCCATGGACAACTTCAATTTATCATTTATGAAATTTGAGTCTTTCATGTTATATACCCATTAGGTTTACATATGTTAGGGATCTCTTATCGAATAACATTTTCAATGAAAATTTGCGTAAAACAAAAATAGGTTTTCTTTCAACATATGATATTAATTATTAATTAATCTAATAAGAGTTTGTCTAAATATATAATAATAGGCTAAAAGTTGAGAGTAGACACTATAATCTATATAAAAAAAATTCGTGTATTTGCACTTAGTTATTTTCATGTATATTATATATCGAATCCTCCTCACATTAAACGCTATATCTTAACCTCAATTATATTATTGTAGGCTTTAAACACAAATACTATACTATATAGGTATATATATTAAAGCTACAGCAGCTGTTATAGACTTGAATGTGTTCTTCATTATATATATTATATTTTGTGACTTTAAATGGGTTTGGTAATAGAAATAAGGGTTTGCCTGGGTCAAACATTTCAGCTTTAATTACATCGTGACCTAACAAATAATTACAAATGTGCCGAACATAATTAATAGTGGTTGTAATTGGTATTGGGTTAATTTCAGGTGAATAAGTTTTCATATAATATGTTCTTATGTAGGAAAACATATATACTATATATGAATGTATTTTGTGGTTATTTTTTTTTCCTATATTGTATAAAATAGATGTGCACATATATGTAAGTGGACGCAAAATATGCATAATTATGCGGGCTTCCTTATTTGCTTTCAAAATTTATATAGAATGAAATTTCAAATTTATTAGATTTGAGTTTTAAGATTTATGTATAATGTTCAAAATATAGTTTTTCTTGGGAGTTCGATGAAACTCCAAAGTAACTTTAATCAAAAAATTTTTTTATTATATTGCAGTTCGATTGTTATAGAAATTTGTTTATTAGAAATTCGAGGTGGAAGGGGGTCGAATATTTAGTTTTGAGGTATTTAGTAAAAATTCTTCTTTTAATTCACTCTACTAAAAAACCTAGCTTAATTTAAATGGAATTCAATTCTCTTCTTGTTTAAATGAATCTAATCACAGTTTCATGCCTACCCGTTATTTTGTATCTTAGTTTAAATAGTTCCGGACTATAGTAATTTCATAATTATGATCTAGGTAGATTAAAGTTAGGTAGGTACAAGTAGAATTTGAAGATTCAATTATTCGTTAATAATCTCGGACTTAGTATAAACTCTTGGAATTGGCGTGTGGCGTGGTTTTGAAATTAGAACGTTTTCACATAATTAATTTATCTGAAGCGAAGAGACTAATTTAAAAAGTCTAATTCAAACAAAAAACAAAACATTTAATTTTTGAAAATTCATTATTCAATGTAAATTTTTCATATATAAAATAATTAGAATAATGAATTTTCAATTTTACTATATTCTTTCCTATTATCATAATCAGATTGATAAAATTACATATCCATATATTCATTAATAATCTATATATATATATAAATTTCGTGTTAAAATAAATCCGTGTTACTTAAGAATCAATTCAAAATTCATTTTGTATTCAATCAATCGTATATATCATGTGTATTTACTGATCTACTTGAAATCCCGATTCTGATTCGATACTCTCATCCCTTCAAAGTACACAATTTACCATATTCATCTTTTCAATTTCAATTTTACTTTATGCAAATCGATTACATATGTTCGAATATCATATATTTAGAGCTTGTCAATATGTAGGATGTATGTTGTTGTTTTTTTTCCTTTTGCTTCTTCATTTTGGATATTTTACCATTCCATGGTTTAATTTATAGAATTCTAGAAATATAGTATTTCATCATATTGATATTAAAAATATATGGGAATCAATCAGAATGTACATTGAATCTCTCTACGTAGCTAGAATTAAAGATATGAATGTTTATTAAATTCACAGAGCCATATTATTCAAGGTGCATGCATCCAGTATGTGTGTGTGTATTACGTTGTAAAATCTATAAATATATTTACGAAATAGCATATAATGTATTCATTTATCGTTTCTCTTTGGGGAATTTAAATAATTCAGTAATATTCAATCGTGTAGAAGAAAATCTAAGACCAAATATAAGTTATGTTAGCTTATGCTAAATAGCACATACCATCTAGTCACTAATTACACAAGTAAATAATGTATCAAACCGATTTAATGTTTGATAAAGGCATTTTATTATTGATTGAAATCGATCTGGAAAAATAAAATAAAATTAAATACAAATTATATTTTATTTTATTTTTCATTAAGAAGATACTGAAATATATTCTAAAAGGTTTTTGATTAGACTGCTATATTTGCTTGTTATTTCGATGTGAGATGTCTTCAGGTCATACCTCAGAAAGTATCAAGCCTATAGATGACAGTTTTTTTTTAGGTTTAGTGGAAATATCGAGTCAGAACCCGTTTCACGATAGTACAATGTTTCAATGGTTTTGTCTATTTATAAAAGCTTAATTGTCCCATTTCAAAATTTCAAAATTTCATTTTAACATATTGACTGTGTTTTTGATGAGTAAAGTGAACTGATGCATGCCGTAATATCAGGTGTTTTTGTAGATGGCATATGCAGTCTTGTCCTAGAAGCAATTATGACACTTATCAACAAATACTGTCTTGTTAATTTTTGCAACAATCTGTGTTATTGGATTCTAGTTATCATTCTGTACAGTTTTACACTAAAGTTACCATAAAACTAGTGAAAAGTTTAAAATTAGGGTTTTTGAAGTTGGCATATTCCGTATTAAGGCAGGTAATTTCGCCTTATCAAAACTCTTGTTGGTCAAATTTTTGTGCCGCCACTAGTTTTGGAAATATGGAGGATGTATAAACTTCAAATATCTGACTTTAAATAAAATTTATAAAAAATTGAAGAAAATCGTGAAAAGTCAAAGTTAAAATTAAAATACATATATTATTTTATATTATTGAAATTAAATATTCATTTAAATTGTAATACTCGTATAAATTGAATTTAATTTAATAAAAGGAAAAAAAAAAGTTTTTGTACAAAATTGTAGATTAAAATTTGTTTAACTCTTTCAGTTTGGTATGGATTTATTTATTTTTGAAAATTACGTATTTGGGCTATTTCCAAATTAAAAAAAACACACACACACACACATACCGAAAAAGTGCTTTACCACTAACTTTTCGATATCCAATTAAAAGCTTAAAATTAGTACAAGCAAATATAAACTAAAAATCGGATTTTCGAATTCTACTCTCTTTTAACTGGCCCATCCGGCGGATCCATTATTATTATCGAAGCATTATCATATATTTGTTTTTTCCCGATTAAACTTTCCCAACATATTCGCGAGTATATATATATGGAAAAACAAATAATGTACTTTAACATATAATATAATAAAGTTTTAAATACAAATAATAGATCAATAGTAATTTTATTTGAATATAGAATTTGTGTTGATGAATATTTGATATGATTATACTTAATGGCATAGGCGTAGAAGAAAACTTGTTAAGTAGATAGAGTATTCCTGGAAAAGCTCCTCCAGCTACTTTTAATATAATTTTACAATAAATTGAAAATCTACTTAGTATTTATATGGAAATATGTTTGGAATGAGATGATGTTTCACAGAATATAGTGAAATGAAAAAAGCTTTTTCGTATATATAATAATGATTGTAATGTTGATGAGATTTCAGTTCCATAATGAAATTGATTATAAATATATAGTACTTGTATATAATTTTGTAGAGTAAAATAGATGGAAAATTCATGTTTGTGCAAATATTGATCAGTAAATACTTTTTAGCTTTCAAATTTATATTGCTAAAAAAGTCGGAAAAGTTCAATAATAACAACTATTAATTCTTCATGTTAGCTACAAATTCATAGAATAAATATAGAAGAAAAAATGAAAGAATACTATGAAGAATATGTAATTTTCGAGATGAAATTTTCCAACCAATAATAAATGAATTCAAGTACCTTTCATGGTGTTTCCATTAGTAGATGCATGCATTTCTTCATTTTTCAATGTTCACATTTATCGAATCCGGAGAGGTTCTAACAAAGCAATAATATATTAACTTTACTATATTGCTTCTCTAGAATATACTGTTGAGTTGATTTAAGTACATATAGTTACTTGAAAAGTTTTTCAAAAGTTACTGTATGTAGTTTTGTGGACTTTTTCTATTTCATTTAGGTCAGTGCAGTAATCTCATTATAAAAAGCTTTTTATATGATGTAATTTGATGAAATATTTTATAGAGCTTGGATCGAACCAAGATATATATATAGTTTTAAACCTGCTGGATTAAACGACAAAATTTCAGGAATTTTTACGAAACAGAAATGTGGTTAAGATGGTAATTTAGTTTGGTATTTTTCAATTTTATCTTAGTCAGGCTTGACTGTAGTATATTTGAAATGGTATAACAAATTGCATCAGGATATCTTTTCGAAAACTTAATAATCCAATGTATATCCAGAAATCCTTTTCAGTTAAAATTTTTATTTCAAACTTTTCCGTCCTTATATAAAATTTCTTATTTAAATTTTGATTTATAATTTTTCGTGAGATTTAATGTATTTCTTTAATACTCCTGAGATTTTATTTCAGAGGGTTTATTTTGTATATATGGCCCTCTACTTTCTATACATATTTGAGTTTTTGGCCTGAGATTCAAAATAAATTTGACGTGGATACAAGATCTATTTGAAATAGCTTTTCTTTACCTATCATGTCATAATAAACAGGCTCTACAAGGGCGAGATTTTCCATATTCACTAATAAATAGCTGGACAGGTTAACTGGTAATAACTAACAATAGCACGATCAATCCTCAGTAGAGGTTAAAACTAGATTAAGGGGGAAAAAATTGTTTCCCATTGTTTGTTAAAGGTCCAGGCTGCCCCCGCGTTTTTAGGATTAATAACTTGATTACAAGACGAATTGGACTCGTGTTGGCGTAGTGTTTGTAAATCCTATTTTTGTTTTGATTCTTGTTAATTGTTTTAATGTATCAATTCATTTTGTAGACTTAAAATTAATCAAATAATTTTTACATTAGCTTAACAACTATTATCTATAATCTGAATCTTGACATAACATTTATTTGAAATATTTATATAAAACTGATTATTTGATTGACATATTTCTTAATTATTTTATTATACACAATGTAATTATTTATTTAAACGTGAAAAGATATTTAACCAAAAACTTATCATTAATGGAAGTCATGCAATAATATATTAAAATTCCATTTTTATTCTTCATATAAGTAGAAGTATCCAATTTTAGTATTATATTAACTCATTCATCATTTCAACTTGACGCTTTTAACTGTTTGCAAGTAATTTGCATATATAACTTGGTTTTTCTTTTTCCTGGCATTAGATTCTTTGCTACTGAGTAAATAATAAAAAAAAAACGAACTTTTTCAAGGTACATTTTTATTCTTATTAAATGAATATGGAATGAGTTCAGGGATATGTACAATGGCTTAAAATTTCAGTTTAAAAAGATACCAATTTGTCAAAAAGAATATATATGTACGAGTAGATAAAATATTAAATTTCTTAAAAGGCGAAAAAAGAAAAATGGAAAATTCACAAAGGAAAAGAGATTTGTCAAAAGAAAGTTTTGAAGTCAAGTAGCTTCTAAATATGACATTGTGATATGATTTCATATATTATTATTATTATTTTTTTTAAATCTTTGAATCCACTAAATACACGTAAGATGTTAAAAACTTAAAAATGTTCAGAAAAACGAAATAAAATAAGGCGAAACATTCATGAATTTTATAATCAGAATTTTTTACCATACACTGAAAGAAAAAATATAATTGATGGGAGCATAGTACTTAGTTAAAATCATGTTTGTGACAAATATGTTATTGCTCTTCTGAACTAAAATATTTAAAGGACCCAGAAAAAATTTCACTCAGAGGATATTTTTATTCATTGACTAGCTTTTCAGCCACAGATCTATTTAATTCAATTATTAATAGTATTTTTATGCCTTATTAAAGAAAACCAAAAGACGCCAGACTTCGTGGTATATCTCGTCCCTATCCTGAAACCACACACTCACAGAATGTTTCTGACACTTCCACTATGCGTAATTGCCTTCTTCGACGGATATCTGTTTCGCACTGTTACTAACTAAACCTGTTTCGATATTGCCAGAATTACCGACTGTATCCTACCTCGACGGTGAGTTGCCTGAAATTAAAGCGTCTACAACAACTGCAGCTCTGACTGTCCTGAATATGTATATATGCCGTTAACATATAGTTGCATAAAATATATTATTACGAAAAACAGAATGTACTTTTAAGGACCATAAAATAATGGCATTGTAAATAATTTATCATATTTTTTCTTTCAGTGTACTTACGTGTCTTTATCAGCTGAATTCCCATAAACTTACTGGATTATTTAATAAATGTATTTAAAGTCTGGCTTGAAGGTGTTTCCAAATTTCAATGGGAACGTTTTTTTCCAAAATTTCGTTTCAAACGCGTGAATCTACTTATTTGAGTCCATATTCAATTTGGCACCGAAAAAAGCTTCACACTTACGAGATATTTACTTTTTATCAAATGTTTCCATTTTGGGGCGTCGATTCTACATATTTCAGTAGATTTATTTAATCATTTTATTTCTTTATTTTTTGTTTGTTTGTTTGCCCTCTAACAAAATCTAAATCAAATTTCACCAGAAACCCATTCTCTAAAGTCCCTTATTTTTTCTTTTTTGTGTGTGGTTCCAAGGCGAGAGAATTTTTCTGAAGGGAAAAAAATATTCTTAAATAAAGCATTTTCTGACGTATTCAAATTGAGTTTTTCTTCTCTTTTCTTTTTCATAGAAAATGGGAAATTTGAAGTTGAAATTAGGCAAGAAAAGGGAAGAAATGAAAAATAAGATGAACAAGTTTTGGTTTCGTAAGTTTGTCTCCTTTTGTAGAGAAGATAAATTGGATCAAACTTGACATTTAGTTTATCCCTTTTTTTTTGTATATACATACACCCAGTTGATTTAGTTAAGGACACATAATAAAATTTTTTCTTTGATTTTAAATAGTCTACAAAAAAAAGGATATTGAGCTATTTTTTTGTTGTTGTTTATGATTTATCATATAGAAAACGGATTTAGAAAAGGATTTGAATTGAATTTTGGAGATAGTTTTGTTAAAACTTTCAGTTGGATAAGATTTTCAAGAAATAAATGATTTTTTCATGTTCATTATGAAAACTATATGAGTTTTTTGGACTTTAAAATATAATTGTATTTGCTACAGGCGGCTCGCTCCCGTTCCTTACCATTTTTATTTTAATAAAAAACTTTTTAAATTTCTTTGGTATTGAATAGAGATCAAAATCAAAACTTATTTTTCTCCATAATTTTACTATTTTCCGGTACTATTTTGAAACAGTGAATTTACTCTATACACAGATAATTTTAATAGATCTGTCAATAGTGTAAAATAAATCTGAATTTCTCCAAACTCCAGCATTAATGAAAAATTTTATTTTTATTATTAAAATCATTTCCCACAGAATTTATTTAATAAAGAAATGTTTAATGTTTTACTGCTATAAAATATTCACAACAAAAAAAAATAAAAGAAATTATGCAAATTTTAATGCATATTTATGAATTTTGGAAATTCTAAAGAATTTCATATTTAATTTTGTTTCTCATAATAACGACATTTTATGATTTTCAACAGTATAAAGTTTTTTTTTTGTTGGAAGAAATGTAAATCATGAAATTTGAGTGGAAAAACCATCGAAAAAGTAATATCAGACTAATCTAAAAGTCAGTTCAAATATAATAAGAAAATCTAAAACCAATTTAAAACACTCCTCCATGCTAGGAAAAGTCGAAAAGTTTTCAGAAAGTATATGCGGTTGGTTAACTGAAAAAGAAAAAGAAAAAAAAAGGCTAAAAACATCCGTCAACCGAAATAGCATAAATATTTAATAAATGGTTCTCGTCGTCATTGGGTTAATTAATTTTAAATTAATTAAAAAGCAAGAAAAAAAAAGAAAGCAAAAAAAAGAAAATCGCACAGTATTCCCTCGACGACTTTGTATACAAAAGAATTTTCAAAGAAAATCCGAGGTCGTTATGATTCTATATAGGGCTATGCGACTTTATTCACCTTTAATATTTTCTGAATCGTGTGGTAAATTTTGACCCAGATTACTTCTTTGGAAATTCAAGAAGAAAAAAAAAGGAAGAAAATGTAATATTCGTAATTTTTAAGAATATCAAAATGTAAATTTTTATTGGAATTTTTCCCTTTTCTGCGTTTGTTATTAATTCTGACAGATGTGTTCTCTTCCACCCACAAAAAATCCTAAAAAAAAAAGCTAATTTTTTTCCATAATTATTATTTTTTAATTAGAACTTTCTTTTTTCCTCTCTCTCTCTCTTAATCTTTTTTTTTTTTATTTCAATTGATTAACATTTTCTGTCTGTCTGTGATATTTAAGGATTTTATGATGAAATTAATTTAATTTAAATTAATGAAGATAAATTTCATTAAATGAATTTAACAATGACAATACCAACAGGATTCAATCCAGAAGAGTTGGCCGATGAAGAGAAAATATAGAATGTTAAAATCTGTTCTTTGAAATAATATCCTTAAAATCATAATAAAAGGAATTTTGAAAATTAGTATAATTTCTAGTTTCAAATATCTCAAAGGATTTGGCGAAAACTTTTAATGATAATTATACTTGTTTGCTTCGTCTCAAAGCCATCCGTTTTCTCCCCCCAAACCCATTCATGGAAAAACAAAAATTTATCATTTAATGTAACCGCCTATACTTTGGATATCTTATATTATATCTTTTATCATTTTGCCATATTGTTTTATGAATGCGTATGTGTGTAATCAATGGAAAATGATCATTATGGAAAGTTTTTATATCCTATGGTAGTATACCATAATAAGGAATATTCATTTTGTCACTCTGAAGCAGGTCATTTGACTTTTATAGTCTGGACGAGTCAGTCTAATAAGTTTCGTTAAGTCCTGTATTCGTCGAAATAATGATTGCAGAACAACCTCAAGAATCTAGAATTATTCTCATTTTTGCAAATCCTCCCGTTAGTTAATTGGTGATTAAGTTTAATGGAATTTAAAATATAGATTGGTCATTTCTTAAGCAGATTTAGTACTCCTATTATATTTGAACAAAATTGGTAGAGGATGAATGAAATATAGTAATACATTAATTTGTTTTGTCATATTTAGCTTAAATTTCCGGCTTTTTTACTGAAAAAGTTATAAACCAATCTCATTCTAATTTGTTATATAACTTAACTATACATATATGTATATAAATTTTAATAAAATCAATCCTAGGATATTCAACAGAGACACATAGTTATGAAACAAACTGGACTATTCATTTGTGTCGGTTAATTTCTCAGATTTAATTCAAAAACTGATTGCCCAATTGGTACACAATTTTCAAATTTTCATCATCAGAGCTCTAGTTAGATACTAAAATCTACGAGTATGAAATAAAATTGTGTTGTTAATTAATTAATTAAAGTATAAATTTGTTACTATGCAGTTCCAATTTCGTCCTCCGATGTGTACTTAAAACATCTGATATAGTCTGATTTTAAATTTCTAGATATTTTTCTTCATCCTATTCGAATATCTTTGTTTATATCTGATCGAATCTGTCTTTTATTTAATTTTTTTTGTTATTTCTACTTCTTCTTAATATGTATATCATTACTATTAAAAGTATTAATCGTGTTAATAACTGTTTTATGTTTTTCCATTTTCTCAACCATCTTTTTCATGAAATGAAGAAAGTTTATCCGAAAAATTCCTTAATGACAGCATTAATACATCTTTTGTGTCACATAGACCATAGAATTCTTAATTAACCTAATCCACGTCTTTTGTCAGCACCAAATATATTCGCTGAGATTAATGAACCTAATCTCCATCGCAAATAGGTTGTCATCAATCACTTAGAGTACAAACATTTTATATACTCTTTCTTTAATTTTTTTTCTTCCTTCATTTGATTGGAAGAGTATAGACGGATAGGAAAGATGTTTAGGCTTAGGTTTTTTTTCTTTTCTGGATACAATATTTATTTTTTGAACATTTTCTTTGCTTATTTCTCGAAATACAATAATATTAAAATTTATTAGAGTATAGTATATTGCGTGTCCCGAAAGTATTATTTTTAGACGATAAAACACTAATTAAAAGTTACGCAAAATGTAGATGATTTACACAGGCGGTAATTTTCAAAATATTGTACATATTAAAATCAAATTTACCTCCACGTAGTGCCAGCACTAAGCGAAAAAACTACCGCTCGCTTTGAATACTGTAGAACATTTTTTTCTAGGGCTAACGCTAGTAACAGGTTTTTCCGCTTATTTAGTCAATCGCTTTTTTAGCTGGTAGAAGAAAATATACGGTTGTTGCTGCCAAGTTAAATAGCCACATACTGCATAGTCCTTTAAGATCTGTAAATTTAACAAAGTCTGTTGTAAATTTTAGATAAATTTTCTATTTAGAGTTTACATTTTCTTTGAACTAAGCTTTAATGAATAAATCATTTCTGTAGCTTTGGTGATGAGCAGAATTCTTATAATTTCCATAGAGTTAAGTAAACCCTCTTATCCATTATTTTCATATTATGGAGAAATGTACTAATATATGTTATACCTAAAAATTATTTTCGATTTAAGTATGTTATTTAGTTAAAAAGTAATGTTTGACTTTAGAAACACCCTGTGAAAAAATAAATTTTTGTTTAAAAAAGAAATCCTATTTTCTATTGACTTGTCAATCAAGGAGTACAAAATTTTCGACCATCTATTTTCCCAATCGAGTTTGAAATGGCCCAAAAATCTCATTATAGATTTATGAAATCAGTTTCACTCAGTTTTTTCGATCACAATTCAAGGAACTGAATTTCAATACCGTCAAATCATATTCCCGATAAAAATCATTTGTTTATTTCATATGAGATGAGTTGAGCAGGATTTATAACGAATGAAATGAAAAGATTTTTCTTCTATGGGAACGAGTAAATTGGAATGAATTATCCTACAACGCAAAAATGAATTCCAATATATATTCTTTTTTTTCCCGGATATCCTTATTTCATTATATTTAGCTCTTATGTAGGATTTTTTTTTCGTTGGGTATTGTTTTATTGTATGTGTGTATTAATCCAATTTTATGGTTGTTTTTTTTGTTTTCGTTTGTTGGCCGAATGGTGTGTATATGATGAGACTATCGAATCAACATCCTTCGGGTAATCACATTCATTCGTCCTTGTTTTTTTTTTCATATATATTTCATTACAGCTATTTCTATATCAAAACAAATGAGAATCGAAATGTATTAAAAGAGAGGTGGTTAGAGGTACTGCCAAAGGGAAATATGACCAATGGAGCCGTCAAAAAGACAAAAACAAAGGTTTGAGGAAACACTTTTCTTTTCTTTTTTTTTTTTTATAAAATATACCAGAATATGAATAAGAGTGAAAAAAAATGCACACTGATGGAAAGAAATATAAATTCTTGTTATCCATAGATGATTACACCCTTGGGAAATGTAATTCATTTTCCGGAGAAGAAGAAATGTGCCATAAGAAGGTTGGAGGAAAAAATAAAGATTCCTCTTGTAGTTGGTTTACTTTAGGAAAACCGATGAGGCAAAGAAAAAAAAAAAACAGCTATGAATTAAAGGCGAATGAAATTATGATGGTTTCTTATATTGTTGTTGCAGTTCTTTAAGAATTTTCTCTTTCTTATTTTTAAAAGGAAAATATGCCAAGCTTTTTTTTTCTTTAATAATGCTCCCGCAAATACAATGAGCGTGTAAATCTTGCAGTGTTTTTCGTATGAAATAGATTAATACTGATTTTGCTTTTTAAATCCTGGAAAAGAAAGAGAATGTGTATATCAATATGAAGATTAAAAGTACATATCTATTTCCATTTTGTAATTATTTTTTTCAAACCAATCTGTTCTTATAGTCATTCATTATTTAGTTAGAGTTTCATTCAATCAATAAGACTGTCGACTATCGTTAAAATGAAAGTAGTAGTAGTCAAATGTAGTTTTTTACCTGATCCTTACTTCTAATATCGCTACAATTACGATATTTTTTTTGATCTTATGACACTAATTTTACCTCACCATTTTCCAACTATCGAAAATAAACTTACACAATCTCATTAGGAATTCACTTGGTGAGTCTTTATTGTATGGATATGCTTTCATCAGTGATGGCCCATCGTTGTGAATTTTCCAAACTGTGAATTATTGGAAAATTTATGATTCCTAAAAATATATAAAAATAATATATGAGACCATCAAATCCTCAAAAAATAAATAAATGAAATATATTAATAAATATTTTTAAATATTTTAGCAAAAGTGTGCATTAACATCTAATTATGACAATTAACTTTAAATACCGTAAAAATCAGAATTATGAAATACTGTGAATTCGAATTTACTATGAACTGTCTTATACAGATTTTACTGGCACTATATTATCAAAAATCCTATATATAATTATTAGTCCTGAATTTACATTATATGTCGGCATATATAATATCATCTATATTTTAGATAGGCATTCATTTTCCATATAGAAATAGTTAATGTACTACAGAAAATATCAAGAATCTAAAATACTAATAAGTCTATAATATTTATGTAAAATATTATATATTTATTCCCTATGGTAGGTACTACCAGAGGGTATATTAGTTTTGTCACTACATTTGAAACGCAAAGAAATAATCATTGGAGAAGAGTTTCAATCAAAAGTTATGTCGATTTATGGAGCTCCATCAATCCGTACAAGATAGCTTAAAAACGTTATCCGATTTAGATGATTTATAATTTCAGTTGGTCATTCCTTAACTCGATTTGGTATTGCACTTCAGCAAAATCCATCAAAGCTGAGCTCGAAGTTATTAAGCAAAAACCAGAGTGACCGGAAATTTTTTTTGTTTTCCTCATGGTTTTTCAAATTTAATCGGAAAATTTGTTAAGGGATTTTATTTAAATTACTTACATATGTTGATTATAGAAGCAGGCGATAATACGTTAAATTTCATTAATATCGGTTCAAGGATCTTCGTAGGAGAAAATAAGTCTGCTCATAACGTTTTTTTATGTACTCTAAAAACTAATATGCCGATTTCATTAAAATTTGCAAAAGAAATTTATGCTATGAGGTCCCAAACCACCTGCGAATAGGAGAAAATTTGAAAGAAGAAACCAAGTAATGTATTAAAAATCTTGAAATATTATTACTTTTGATGGTTTTTCTGTCGCATGTCTGCCATAGGGTATAAAAAACTCGGCTATAGGCCGATTTTCACTTGCTATATGTTTTAATATAAATTTGTACTTACTAGATACGTAACATATTATATATTACTATTATATTAATATCCAAAAGATAAATCATTTCAATGTAATATGTGAAAGCTTTTAAAGGGAGATTCGTGTCTAGGATTTGCATAAATTTTATTCATTTCAATACGATGTATGATGTATATGAAATTATAGTATGTACTTTATATAGTGCTGCAAATGATATATAAGCAGACTATATATATACAACGAAAGATAATACTATATATGTCCATTATATACTAAAATAATATATGTTATGTGGATATATATTGTTGTCAATTAAGTTTCATTAAGAAGGTATCGTGCATGATAAGCGAACACCAATAATAGCATATAATTCAGAAGTAGAATCACAACAACCGAACATAAGAATAGTATCACAGAAAACATAACATATATGAGATACTTTTTGATAGTATACACATCGTATGTGGATATGATAATAGGTGTGTTTTTTTGGGGAAAAAAGCATGTTTACCATACATTTTATCCTCGCTTATTTAAACAATGTTATTTATCGGGGGTCTAATTTTAACAACACTTATTTAGTAACATATTTAAGATATAGATGGCACAAATTGAAAATTTTGTTTTTTTTATTGCAGTCTTTGAAGTTAATATTTAATCTAACCAGATTTTGGTCCTTTTTTTATTATTTTTATTCTTTTCAGATTTATTTATTTAAAGCAATACTTCAAATATCTGTCTCGCAAAATATAACTTGTTTCTAATTTGAAAAAGAATTTAAAGACATGACTGAAGTTAGCTGCGTGTTCTAGCAAAATCATTTTTTTGAGCAAGTGAAAGAGTTCTTGATAAAAATTCCCAAAAAACACAACTAAAGTGTTCCTAATGAAGCGTATACTAAACATGGATTTGAAAATATTTTGGTTTATGTTACATAATGTATGATATTTATCTACAATATATATGTATTTGTAATTATTAATAGAGTAAAATAAAATTTCGTAATTTTGAATAATCTATTGGGAATTTTGGGCAACATTTTAGGGCCTGGAGCATTCAAACTGTGTGTGTATGTAGGTCTATAATAATACTGATAATATATTAATGTAGATAAAAAATTATATATTAATATTTATATATTAGTTTTATGATGATTTGAATAACATTTTGGGAAAAGGAAAACCTTGATTAGATTCGAATTCATAATTTTTAAAGAGGCCTTTTGAATCTTTACTTAAGAACTTCGCATCCTTTTTCTTTTTACTATTTTTTACTATTCCTATTAGGCCCCATTGCATCCCTCCTCGTTAATTGTATTTGTAAAAAATACTGTAAATACATGAATTTTTATATCACACTCAATTTTTTTTAAACAAATACTATTAATGAGGTTTGCACACGCCACCTCATTAATAGTATTAGTTGTGACTAAATCTGAATCTAAATTGAGAACTCTATTTGTTGTATGCTTTCTGTTAATACTCGATAATAACGATCGATAGATCCATTCATCTGTTTGATTACTTACATGGTATTTAACCCTATTATAAACGCCTTGCACTATGCCATTTTTAGTTCTTGAATGCGGTACAGATATAGTATCTTATTAAATATAGTGTATGAACAGAGTACAATAAAGGAAAAAAGATTTGATGACATACATAAGAATATGAAAGTTAGAACATATATTCAAAGTGATAAACGTTCCTATTTGTAATGTTAAATGAAAGCTTATGAAACTTTTAAAATTGAAAAGTTAATTAAAAGTAGTTATCAAAATTATTATAACAAAAATAATAGTAGTAATAACATCTTAAATAGAAGTTTTTTTCATGTGAAAATAGAATCTGAAAAACAATTCATAGTTTTTCCATCAAAATAACATGAAAAAGGGCTTAGTTTTTGTTTTCATGTATATTCATACATATTTTGATGCATTCCACATGTATGCATGAACTTATATGTAAAAATGCGGCACTTGTTAATATAGTGGATGGAAATCTCCGTGTACATATATTATAGGAAGTTTTCAGCAGCTTGAAGCACAATACTTATTTGAGTACAAATTTTTTTCTTTTTTATAAAGTAGGTACATATTTTAATAATATTCTGTATGAAGTTGATTGTCCTGGCATAGTGCACTTTTCTGTTACAGAAGAAAAACGAGAAAAACACAGTTTATTTGGTGCATTGTACGTTGGATAATTACTTGATGTTTCCTTACTTATTTCTACTTTGATGATGGTTTTAGAGAAAAGATTAAAAAATGAAACTATAATATATATATATAGTATATACATAAGTAAGTATTATGTATAGAAAATGAGTGTTTGGATAGAGTTGAAGACTTTCTAATGGAAAGAACAATTGCAGCCTTTTATGATGGAAAATTACCTTTCAAAAGGAATTAATTTTCTTTTCCTAGTGGTGCACCACTTTTCTGTTCCTGTTATGTTGTTGTTCTTACGGTTTCTATTCACTTTCTTTTGGCTTCTATTATGATTTTCATTCATTTTTTTTTTTTGTATGTTGGTTTTTCCGAATGAATTTTCCTATTTGTTTTTCTCTTGCCAAGAGAGATTTTCAATTACGAAAATTTTCTTGGCTCTTGTAGATATTTTCTTCTTGTTTAATGTTTTTGTTTGAGTTGATGGAAATTTCATTTATTACATATATTTCAATTATTTTATAGTAAAGAAAAAAAAATAAAAATAAAGAACAATTTTAAATTGGTTTCGGTTTTAATAAAGATTTAACTAAATCCGTTTTATTTTAGAGAATATATTCTTTTATTTTAAGTGATCTTTAGTTCAATTAAAAATGCTAAGAAATTTAATCTATAAAGTTTGATTTGATGAAAATCTTTTAATGAATAATGAGAAAAAAAAAATATATATATTTTCTACAAAATTAGAATAAGTTCTGTAAAATATATTTATACTTTTAAATGAATAAAAGATTGTTATAAAAAGGAAATTTTCTAAAAGCCAGAGAATCTTTAAATCATAAAAAGGACGACATTTGCCATTATATTATAATTCTCGTTTACAATGTTACACCATCATCGCCCCATAGATAAGCCATTTAAGCAGTTAAAAGAAACAAAAGAGATACTTTGAAGGACTTAAACCAAGATCTGTTTTTAATTGGACTTTATAAGCTTTTTTGAACAGTGAGCTAAAGCTTACGAAGCGAATCCTCTGTACAGGATTCGTCTAGGATTTTCAATTAAAATTGCATTAAATGGTTATAATAGTTGAAGGCCTCTCTTTTATGTTTTGAATATATACAAATAAAACAAGATCCATGGGATTTTGTGCAAGGATATAACAATATATATATTGTAGGCGAACTTATGGAATATTTTTTATATGATTACGTGTTTACGTAAGGATGAAAACATCATTCATTCTAAAATGTATTTAGAATTTTTTTTTTTTACAAAACGATTTTGGAAGGGAAAATATTTTTTGGAAAATTTTCAACTGCTTTTTGAAACGTAACTAAAAAAATGTTCTTTGATGTTTTATTGGACGACTTTGAGTCTAGTATTTTTCATTTAAATATTTTTATGATGTCAACAAGGATTGTATTCTAATTGAAGGCTAAGGTCATTTCGTTAATTGGAAATTAATGGAGCCTGTATGTGCTGCCAATGTTGGTGTCATGTCTTGGGTATTAGTCTATTAGCTAAAAAAGTATCTGAATGACAAAGTTTTTATTACCATATTTCTGCAGTGTAATGAATTTACTCAGGCCATAATTAATTTATTTAAAAGCTTTCAATATCGCGCATCGTTTATTTATTTGCAAAAGTTGAATAAAATGTTCGAAAATACGAACAAGTTGAAGTTTTGTGACTTTATGGTCATTTGTGATATTTTAGTCTTCAATAAATGTTGAGAAAAAAATGGATTTTTGGAGATTTCCTTATAATATATGTTAATATCTTAAAAAAACATTATTTTCGGCGAATATATTAGAAAAACTATTTTATCATAAATCGTTAATGGATTTACCTGAATTTTCATTATTTTTTAATCGATAATTTCAAGCCTATTGAAGCCTAAATAGAATTCTCATTTTCAAATTTTATTAAATTGTTTAATATCAAAACATATTATAAGAATATTCCTATCCACTATTTGTTAGGGACTTTAGGCATTTTGACTGGTACAATGCACTAAAATTTAATTTTCGATAAAATATTCTCCAAATATCGTATACGATAAGTATTTATGTATATAAATTTATACAATCGATCGTTAATTACCACATCACTATAACAATTTTGGTATAGCGCTTCGATATTATTTTGGAAATCTCCTCAATTCCTGACCAAAAACTAGATATTATATACTACATATACTTCAATAGTTTATAGTTAGTATAAGGTGATTAGTTTTACCCGTGCTTTTATTTATTCTCATGTGTATATAAAAGCTTTTCTATAGGTTTGAACTTGTCTGTAATATTGGAAAATGTATTCCCTGTTTCCGTAAAATGGATTACAATAGAATTTTCCACAAAATTTCCTAATTATTAAGAGCTTTACGGTTGCAACTATAAACTGAATGCCAGGTAATTTATTACTGCATCAAAGATTGACTTTCCCATAAAGGTTTTACCGAAAATAAATTGATTTTTCTTGATACAAATTGATTTCAAGTCAATGATATAATGGACATTTTTTTTCCCCTCCAACTATAAAGTCAAGAAACATTAATTCAAGCGCCAAAGAAAGATTTTCCTTAGAACATATTTTTCATAGAATTAATAAGATTTTTTCTCCTTATTTAATTATTTTATTATTAAAAAAATCTCTGATGTTTAATTATCTTGTAATATGTTTGTTAGCTTTTCAAAGTCTTGTCATCAATATTAATGTTATTACTCACATTACAAATTATAATTATTATTGTGACTGTCTTATCTAATTACGACATTCAATTTAGGCTAATTACTCTTAAATAAATTACATATACAGTGTGTTCAAATTACAAAAGATCGAGGGCATATAAATAAAATGAAAAAAGAAAAGGGTTTCGTCTGCTAAATTTAACCATCCATGAATTGTATATTAAGATGAAAATCATTACAACATTTTACGTATTCAAAATCTTGTTTTTATTTTTACCTTTTTTTTTTTGCAAAGAAGGAACTATACACCTTAATTATTATCATAAGGAAAAAATGTAAAGCAAATTATATTTCCGAAAAGGCTCCTAACTGATGAGAACAACCACAAAATATCAGCGGCACTCTTGGAATTTTGAAAAACACCTACACCTGATTTGTTATGCAACCCATAACCCTATATATTTTCTGTGACAGACATAATTGTTCTATTTGCCTACGCCTGTTGGACTATTGTTTTCTACAATTCCAAAACAATATTGTGTAATATAGAAGAAAATCTAGGAAATTTTTAAATATAGCAAAAAATAGAATAACATATATACATAGTAGAAGATTTGGTAACATGTTTGAGGATTTGGATTCAAGAAGAACGACAAAATGATAGAGAAAATGGATGAAATGGGTAAAAATGGGTTCTATATAAGGTTGTTCAAAAATGTTCATCATGCAAAACATGTTAACTAATCTGTTTGAAATTTAGTTTAAACAATGTTCACATAGAGTATGTGACTGGATTTGAAAATTTTATATGATTTCATAAGATGTATAAAACCAACAAAAAAAAAAAATACAGAAAAATTTATTTCCATAGGAAAACGTGAATCTAATTGAACTTTAAATTTTATTTAAACAAACAAAAAAAAAACTTGAATTTCATATAAATCTATTTTTGTGACCAAATTCTATTCAAATTTAATTAAATGCAATTTAAGGATCTTAAAATTCCAATATTTTTGCCTTATATAAATTTAACATTTTAAAAGATAGTGAAATAATGAAAACCATAAAATCTACCATCCATAAATTGTCATTGGTTTTAATCTCATCCTTCTTCACATTGTATTATATATATTTCATTCCAAGTGGTGTTATCTTCTAGAAATAAATTTTATTTGACTTAAACTATACTTCCTTCTCTGCAGCTAAATCAATTCTTCAGCACCTCTAAATAGTAAGACGGAAAATAGGTACTTAACCAATAATATACTATATATGTGTATATCATGTAGAAGTATCCTTAAGTTTGGTTAGTTGGCTATCTCTAGATATATATATATATATCTATACAGACATTAGTTTATATTTTGGCATCAGATGTTCATTGCATTCATCCAATTTAGTTTACCGTCAAAGTAGAAGACGAAGGACTGTGCCATCGACTTCTCTTAGCCTAATTGAATTTAACTAATTGGTGAAAATTTCTCCATCATATATAGTCTCACCATAATTTATATATTAGAGTTAGCTAATACTAACACAATAACACCAATAGTTTTGTACGATATTAATATATATTCATTTGGTTGGAACCAATAGAAATAAAAGAGATGAATTTTTGGTTCAAAATTATTAAAGGAAAATAAACATTTTCGTTTTCTTCAAGAGTTTATAATTGAGGAAATTTTTTAAAGATTTTCATAATTTAAGGAAGGAAATTATGCATTATAATCATTTCCCATGATATCTAATTTTATATGTAAGTTCAATAACTTCAAATGGAATTTTGATTCGAATTTCTGCTTAGTGGATTTATTAGTATTTTCAATTAGTTTGTGCATTTACTAGTATCAAATTTATAGCTAGACTAATCTCTAAACTTAATATGTCCATTGGATTTCATTTTTATAGTTTCCATCTGGCCATTAGAATAAACACCTATAAAATAAAAAATTTCTGTTTTGACAATTTGATGGAATCAAATCATTCTTAAATGAATTTTCTTCAGAATAAGCCCAAAATTAATCTCACTAGATTGATTCTGATAGGATATACTTTTAACTGAAAAAGTGCCATCGGTACTCGGCATTTGTCTCACTTAAGTGGCTCTCACATTTTCGTATGTAGTGCAATTAAGGATATTACATATAATTGAAAAATGATCTTAGGAGAATTTTAAAGATTTTCAAATTTTATTTTATTGAAATTGTCAATTTAATGTATAATATATATGTTAGGCCCAAATATCGGCCAGAACGCATAGCGCATCGGAGCACTTTAATGCGCAAACCAAGAAATATTTTAAAATAAAAAAATAAACATTACTTCATGCATGCCCGCCACCCTTATTATCCCCACTTAAGAGTTTATGACATATATATTGCACATTTATTTAGTTAAGTGGAAATTTAATTTAACGCACATTTTTTAAATGTTTTTCACGATTTTCCAAACTAATATATACGCTTTTGTTTTAGATTTTTCTTCAGCTTCGACTTTTTGGATATGAGATATATAATGAAAGCTAAGTTTTTCAAATTATTTTTGAATTAATTGAAACGTTCATTAGTATCTTTGTAGGAGAATCCTAATCGATTATTGAGCTTCGACCAGATTGCTCTTTAGCCCATTAAACTGGTGTCAGTTGATTATGTTTCAAATAAATATTATTAATAAGTTTAGATAAGGATTCAGACTCTTTTTAAATTATTGAAATTATATTTTCATAATAAAAAGAGAATTAACGTAATATGAATATAAATTGTTTCTACATTTATGTAAATATTTGCTATGGAATCTGGGCGATAATAGATTGCATTCTTTAACATTATATTTATAATTTTCTCATAGAACATAATACCAAGAGAACTTGGTTATATTACAACCGAGGATGAAAGTAATACATCGTTTAATTTTTATGGTGTAAAAGTATTATTTATAAATAATTTTATAGTTTCTTGGAAACTTTGTTTTGGTTTTACCGCATAGCATCAAAACTTTAAATATATAATTTTCCAAACAACTATGATTTTATTAAATTATGTTATATATAATTTTTTTCAATCATATATATACCAAAAAAAGAAAAACCGGAAACCGCGAAAACTTGAAAAGAAGAAACTTAATATTTTTTAATATATACGAAATATTTTGTCGTCGTATATAGAAGACCCAACAATAACAATCGTTCCAAACTGTTTCTCATTAACTTGAAAATTTATAATTCCCAGCGCCCACAAAAGTACCATCGGAAAAGTTTTCTCGAAAACTTTCTAGCAATTAACGCGAACATTAAATGGAGTGTATAAAAAGAAGCACAGGAACAAAAAAAAAAAAAAAATGAAAAGAAACGATAGAATTCCGCAAAGTCCGATAGTAAAATCCAAATGGCACCCGTGTCGATAATAATTACCCATAATTAAACTACGAGTTGAGGTTTGGTTATAGAACAAAGAAATTAAAAAAAAAAAGAAAATAGGTTACGACCATAAAACAAAAAAAAGAAACCATTTCTAATAATCCAAAAAGAAAACGTGAAAGTCTTCCCGATTTAACCTTAAAATATAATTCAAATGATATTATTTTTGTATTTCAACTAAATTGTAGTAAAAAATTTTATCGACAAAATTCCAATGTATGTGGCGGTATCCTTTAAATGAGTCTGAAAAGACGAGTCTCTTATAATATACTCTTGATATCAATGTTGCAATTATTTTTGAATTACATTCCCATTAGGTTTTATAATTCGGGATTATGTTGAGTTTTAAAAATTTTGCGCATATATCACAAAAAATAACATAAAAAAAAAAATTAGTATCTATCTTGTGTATCCATGTGCTACACATATAAGAATTTTCAATCCTTTTAAACTTTTTATGCATATAATATCGCGAAAACTTGAATATAGTACGTTTCTATAATAAGGAACATTTCCATCGTTAATCCACTTAATAATGGGGTTCAGATTATATACAAAAAAAGAAAAAAAAAAAAAAGGAATTCTGATAAAGTCTACAATCGTATATGTGTATGTTGTGCACTGGCAAGGATAATGCTGTTATTATGTACATTAATTTTATAGCCACTATGTTAAGCTTTCGTTTCTTATGCTTACAACCGAGGCCAATCTTTTTGCATCGTCCTAACAAACTATATAAGAAATTGTGTTCTTATTCCCAGATATCCTATTTTAGAGTTTTTCTTTTCTGGATTCTTTTTCGCCTTTAATTCAGCTAGTATTTTTTATTACGGAAAATTGTTTCGAATTTATTTTCTTTTCCCTTCCAATGATGTGTATTAGACGGTTATATACACATTCCGAAAGGAGACATTTTTGGGTCCTTATAAAACTGCATTTTTCTTAAGATTTATTGTTCTCAGCTATCGTCTGAATGTATTGTTCAACTTTAAGTAAATTTTAACAGGAACCTTATATATGGAAACTCATTAAGAACGTAAATTAATGTATCTTATCCTGTTTTTTTCTTTCTTTCCGTCGTCATAGAACGTAACACAAGAATGATGATTTTCAAGTTTTTCTTATAATATATTTGAAAGAGAAATTTACTCTATTATTGAGTTCTCATGAAAAAGAAGAAAATATGTATTGTGTGAAAGAAAATACGAAATGAATTATTTCTAATTAATTGAAATTTTTGTTGAACTTTTTACTAACGACGATTTTCAAATTTTATCTTCATTCATTCAATTATTTAAAGAAGAGGTGAAAATCTTTTTATATACCATAAAAGTCAATTTACATAGGATTTTCCTTTTTCGTTTTGGAGCAAGATTTTAGTTTTTTACCTATGACACCTACTCTTGATAAGAAGTGAAGACTATCGAATAAATATCGAAAAAGAAAATTGTATAAAAAGACACCAACAATGCTGAAAAGCTCTTACCGACACAAACAGGTATTGGCAAGCATTTCAATTATACTGAATGAGTATCCGAAAAGGACGATTTATGATCCAGTTCGTCGTCTTTACTTGACTGTTTTTTTTTTTATGGAAGAATCACCCATTTACATTTATGTCCATTGCTCAGCCAAATTCATCTATCTACCTTAATATACTATTCGTTTTCGATATAATAACTCTTTTGTTCCAAAAAAAAAACAAGAAATGATGTTCCATGGGGTGAAGAAGGATGAAGAAAACTTGTAACACTTCGAATTCAAGGAGACGGTGATTAATGCTCTGGAACGTTGTTACTTACTTCCTTCTGGAAAATAATGCAAAAAAACAAAACAAACAAAAAAAAAACTAGTGATTCTGTAATCTGAACACTATGAGAAATATTGTTGGTAGATATCTTTTTTCATATTGAGAAATGGAAATGTTACGAACTGGAAATTGGTGTACGAGATTTTAAAAATGATGAATAGAATGGTCAGAAGAAATGTGTATTCTGGTGGAGATTTCTTCGACGGGTAAAATTTCAATCACTCGAGAATATAACTACGATCTATGGAGAGTAGTCAATTCATGAATTTCAACTGGTTTCGATAGAGTTTTTAATACTTGTTTTTGTTTTTGGTTACATTTTTTATTTCTTCCTGTGTTATTGTTGAAAACTTTTACATCACAATGGATGGATAAGATTCCAGATGAACTATCTATATATATTTATATATATATGATCTGAATGAAAAATTTCATATGGACAAGTTGATTTTCACAAGGTACTCAAATTGTTGTTACATTGTTTGGTTAATGGACATGTATTACGTCCGGTATGAAGTTATACAATCGAATAACTTTATTTGATGCTCCTTTAGAATTACAAGACATAAAAAAAAAATGGGCGAACAACAAAATTATGTTGGGTAGTGTGTAGCATATTTCAAATAGAGTGTTTTTACGAGCTATTGAGAAATAACGATTTGAATCGATTTTGAGTAGATTTTTGTAGTTTTGTTTTCGAAAGTTGTAGAAAGCTCTTAAATATTGGTTGGTTGAGTAGATATACTTTGTATTTTTATTTTTTATTTTTTTTTTATTCTATATTAAGTTTTTATTCAAAGCCATTTTTGTGTTAAATATGCTAAAATATCGTTTACTAGTGGTATGAATTTGCTTTGCATAATGGTCGAGTGATATGCACATATTGTCCTTATAATATGGTGGCAGTTACTGAACAAACTTAATACTCATTATTTATTTTTTTTTTTCAAAATTATGATGCATGACTCTTAATAAAAGGCATCCGAAATCGACCAAAAGGTTTGAGAAACGCAATTGGCAAATAATTGTGACCTAAGTTTGCGTCTGACCGCTTAAATATTATAAAAAACAAATTCAAAAAAAGATATGAGCGTATTTCCATTTGGGAATTTTAAGTACTTACAAGTGAAAAAATAAAAAATGTGATGTAAAATCTACTTCTACTAATTTCCAGTAATTTTGGAGAGTTTTCCCGTTAACCCGGTGATTTCGTTTTTCGGAGGTTATCATAAAACCAAAAAAAATTTAACTTCTCTTCCATTTACCGGCTTTTGTCCGCAATATCCCACTACTTTGAATTGAAAACTTCTTTTAAACTAATTATGGCAAAGATTTCATTTACTATAAAGTAATTCACTCAAAATATGCATTTTTCTCATTAGCAGTTTACTGTAGCTTTTTGGGCTGGCGCATAATTTTTATAATCTTGAAACGCTTTGAAATTTCCATTTGGAGAAATAAAAAATATAAGTAATAACAATGGCTTTGTAAAACTTAAATTTATAAAATTCCTTTTTTTTGTCTGCAAATAAAATTTTTGTATTTATTTAAATCTATTCCAAAAAAGCCATATCGTCGACTATACTATTTTCATAGCTTTCATAAGACTTTTGTTATTTATTTTATCGTAAAATTTCTTGTAAAAAATTCAACTGTTTTCTTTTTAGGAAATAATTCATGGAGCTTATCGCGAAAACCCCAACAAATGTGAAAATGGTGCGCTATTCCTTCTTTTAGGAAACATTTCCGTTTTCTTTATTTGGGTTCGCCCGTTTTTTTTTTATGCTCAATTTAGGCACTTTGTTGCATAGCTCTCTGGTCTTAGATTTTTATGTAAGTTTATATTTTAAATAAATTTCTAAGATTTCTACCATGGAAAATGATATAGAATTGAAATTCATGAACGGGAGAAATGTGCACCACCATCATTTTCTTTTTATGCGATTTCTTTTCTGGTAATTTTTTAAACATAAAAATAGGATTTTCGTCTTTTTTTTTTTCATTTGCAAAGATTCAGTTACATCATTCTTAAAGAAGTCATTTCAATTGTGAAAATGGCATTTTCCAGTATTATACCTTAATTTTCCATTAAAATAATTCTCCACCATATCCCATCAAATTTGGTTTCTTTTTAAAGTAAGACTCAGGATGAAAACTAAACGAGATCATTTTATCTTATGTTGGGATTTAGATCCAAATTTTTTCCTTTCTTTTTTTTTTAAGGAAAAGAAAGAATTATCCGAATAAGAAAAGACGAAAGTGAATAATTAGATGCAAAACCAAAGAGATTTACTGAAAACTTAGTCTACGCTAGAATAATGGAAAAATCGTATTATTACTCATTTTTATGTGGAAAAAAGGGAATAGAATAAATATCTTATCAAAAACTTGATGCGGTTTTCTTTTATAGTTTAACTTTTGATTAAAAGCTGTCTCATATAAGTACATACCTATGACTTTTATGGATATATAAAGTTTTGGGTGAGTGAAAAAATACGTAGTCAAGTTCACAAAGTTGGTGACCCGAATTATAGTTTTTGGTAACTATCATCTAAAATTTTGATACTGGAACTTAATTTTAGCAGAGGCGATTAGTCGATTTTCAAGATAATTCTTTATAGATGAAACACTAACGATTTTGTTGGTTAAAAGGAGGAACAAAAAATAACTACTGATTCAGATTCATATTTTTAAAGAACTAAATTTTATAGACGCTCTAACTTTCATCAAATTTTAGGTATGACGTAATAATATATATTTATTTTTAAAACAAGAATTATCTCCACAAATTTCTATGAAATTTTTTGAAGTATGTATTTTGTGAGGAGATTATTTTGGGTTAAACCTAATTTTTAATTGGCTCTATTAAAGTGTAATAGAGAAACTTTTCCACGAGACACACAATTTTCACTTTAGTGTTAAAAGCTGGAGTTCAGTTTTCTGTTGAGCTCAGAAGCTGACCTTAATATAAGCGATTTCTTTAAAGAAGTTCTTTGATATGAGCGACCTTTTGCTAAGTTTTTTCATTCCAAGGTTTTTCATACCTATAACAAATTTTAGTCCTGTTTATTGATATAGGCGGGTTTTCTTTTAATAAACCAATTTTTGGCGAAAATTAATTTAGGTTATAGCACCAGAATATGCTCTATTCCTACTAGTGTATGCCATTAACAGTGTATTTCTTTTAGGAAAATAAGATTTTTCAGTAAAGTTGATAAACATCTCATTAGTTTTCAAGATTCAATATTTAATTAGCACTTTTTAACGAGAATGTTTTTCTACTTATCATTCATCTATTCAAGGATCACGTCCTTTTTTAATTCAACTTTTAATTTGTGCCAGTAGGCGTAATAAATTCATGCATTTTAATGAAATTATTAAACAAGAACAGAGGTGTTTTCTCACAACATTTTCATTTGATATCAATTTTATTTGTATTTTAATGATAAAACGATATTCGTTAAATCGTCGTTTTGAACTTTTTTTGTTTTTTTTTTTTTGTTTATTAATTTTTCCAAGTTTTCTTACAAATCCAATTAGCTTATTTAATCTTTTTAAAAGTCCTTCTCTTTTGAAGAAGTTCATAAAAAAATTTCCCAAAGAATATTAAACTTAAATTTAATTCACAATCATTTTTAATTAAAAATTTATTAACTATTATTTTGTAATTTTCTTTAGATTTACTATGAATATAAAAATCAATGTTTTATCTTCATCGTCCGGGTATTATCTAACTAACTACGTTCAATGGTAATACAAATTTTTAAAGTTCCTTTTCAGGTATGCAAAAAGTTTTCTTCGCCCATTTTTTTTTCTTTCTTCCTTAATTTTTCATTAAGTATTTCTTTTGTTTTTCGCATTTTTTCTTTGCACTTATAATATATTATGTTATAGTTTTTCGTTTTAACTTTTTTACTTAATTTTTTTTTTTATTTTTTTTTTGTACTAACAGCATCTCACTTAAAGAAAGTTTTCAGTTCCAAGAAAACGCGATGTGAAAATATTTCTTTGTTGAAAATTCATTTTACTTGGTTTTTTTGTCTTACAAGAATGTGTGGAGGATGCGAGTAGAGGGAAAACTTACATTTTTCCGTTAAAGTTTTTCATTTGATTTTCATTTTTACGACGATGAAATGGAAGCCAGTTAGTAATTTTTCATTCAGATCAGTTCTTAAAGAAGTCAAAAGCGAACAAGTTAAGAACGTTGTGACATGTACATTCTAGATTGGGGAGGGCATTAGTATGCACATTGCATTTAAGTTCCGTAGGACATTTGATAAGGTGTAATAAGATGTGAATTATATTTAGTCAGGTGTCCGATATCTTAAAATATTAAATTGTATATAAATATGGTTTAGTTTATGAAATAATTGTCAATATATCCGATTTGTTTATTAGATTTGGATTTGTTGTCACCTGATGTTTTCTTATATGCAATAATGCTATTATCATATTATAAATATTAGAGATATCATATTAGTATGCTGTTTTTGTTAAATTGAAATTCTGTGAGTAATATGTAGACAAATTTATATGATATTGTGTACTGGTAATTTAGTTTTGTTTATACTTGTATAATGTCAAATAATATTGTTATCCTTTCATAAAGGCGGAAATTTCTCTTGGCGAATGCTGATATATGATTTATTTAATATAATCTCTTGAGATTATTTTCAAAATGTTATTGTTGGTGATTATGATCGTTGTTATTATGATATTTTACTCTTGTACAATATTAAAAACAATTTTAAATGGATTTTAATTTATTATTCGTTGTAATAGTATCATTAGTTATTAAATTATAAGCAATTTTATTACAATTAGAGTGGTGATGAGAAACACGTAACTTGTTGTCCAAAATCATGTATGGATAAGGACTAGTGTACTTTGAACAATTTTTTCGATTTAATTCAATTTAAAAGGAAGTCAAGAAATATATTAAAAATGTGAAATTTATAATATTGATTACGAATTGAATAGTTTGTGTTTTATTGTCTAGAATTGGAAAATATTAATATTTTGAATTGCGAAATAAATGTTAAGAAATATGTTTTCTTAACGAATTCATATTTTCATTGGTACAAACATTTCTGTGTTGAAAATTTCCATTTTTACATTTGAACTTTTCTTATTTAATTTTTAAAATGCATGTAGAACAAAATCTATTTCTTAAATTCAATTTCAAGAAGCAAATACAATATTTGTACATAAAATATTTTTCGAATTGACATAATACAGTGGCAATGTTCATTTTTTCTGTCAATGGGGAAATCCCTAAAAATTTATAATAATATATAAATGATCAATATATAGATATGCTTTGTTTTGTGTTCTTTATTTTCTGGCAAAATCATACATATCTCTTAAATTAATATTTTTTCTTCTTTTAGAACATTGAAAATGCATACATTTTTTCTATAGTTGTCATAATGTCATAAAGTCAGTTACATGTTATTCAATAATATAAGCAACAACGTAAAACTCGACATAAGAATGAGAGACAGGATAAAAAGGATTCTAGTAGTATAGATATAGTCGAAAAAAAAAACTTCATTTTGTCATTTCATATTTTACGATAGTATGGAATTGGTGTATTTTTATTTTATAAAATTTATTTGAATATTGGTATAAACTATAAAAGCAGATTGCAAGCTCAAAACAAACAAGCAATCTGTTCAAGTTCTCAACACGTCGATTATATATGCACATAGAAAATGCATATAGTATGAATGTGCATATAGCTGATAAAAAAAAAAAACAATAAAACCACACAGTTCCCAAGAGACAAATATTTCTATATAATATTTATTTATAGAATATAATTTATAAATATAGAAATTGTACGTGAAGAGACTAAACATATGCAAGTGGAATCCATAATTTCCATCGAATACGAGAATGCGCCGAATATGGAAATTTTTGTTTTCGGATGGGTTCACAAAATTCCATATATACCAGGAATTTTCAAAAGTATGATCGAGATATGAAGACAACATAAGGAAAGAGTACCTTTTAGATACTATATATACTATTAGATTTTCTATGTTTTATTGGTGTTGAAATGTTAAGTGTTACGTCACATACTCGTATATAATATACATATACGATACGATATGTTAAAATGAAGATGCTTTTGAGTGGTTTTATTTTCCAATGCCTTGGAAGATAAAATAATATATTGAAAGATGAAGAAATGAAATCGGGTGGATTTAGGTTCCATATATATATAGGTATAAAATGTATTCCAAGTGTACAATTGAAACTATTTCCATATGTGTAGGCAAGGTCGAACATTTTGAATATGGAAAATGTTTTAAATATTCAATTGTTATTTTTGGTTGGTGTTTTCGTAATATTTCGTGAAATTATTATTATAAGAAAGAGAAGTTCAAAATTTATTAAGTTAAACAAATTTCGTGATCGTAGAAGTTTTCAGTTAAATTCAATCAACGATATAAAACACTGAAGGCGATATTGGAAAAAAAATGAGAAAAATAATATAAAATATTGTTATATTTTGCGTTATGAGTTTACGAAAAAACTTTTGGGTTTCGATTTTAGCATTTTGAAAGGTCTCTAAGATGTTCAGCGTAAGATTTTGATTGTGTTTTTAATTTATTCTACTTTTTATCAATCGTCTCATAAATTAAAAATAAAATATTGCATTACTAATGATAAAAGTTGACCATTCCGGTTTTAAGAAAAATATATAGTTTTGAAATGAATGAAATTAATAATGAATCATGAACTGAATTACAATTTTCAAATATCCTTTTTGAAGCCATTAAAATGTTTGTGCAAATATACACTTTTAAATTAAATGTCACTAAAATATCGTAGTCATACATCAAAGTATAAAAATATGGTAAGAAAAGTTAAAAGGATCATTTATCTCCTTAAGTATTTCCTTCAATAATGGCATAGAAGTGTTCTATGATAGAACCAGAATAAAGTAGTATCAAATGAGAATTTCACTCTTAGAATTTAACACCTTAGATTTGTATGTGTTCCATAGTGGACTTTTAAAGATTTTCATATATGTACTACCTATATATATAGGTAAATAAATAAGAATGATAGTAAACGTTTTCATATAGAAGAGAAACTAAAAGATTTCTTTCCTTTCGAACTAAAGATATTATATTAAGAAAGATATATGTATGTACACATCTCTATATATTCATAATCATCACATATAAGATCATTTAAAAGAAAAGAAGAAAAAAAATACTAGAAAAGAAAGTAGTCCTCCATATATAAACTTTTGCAATAAATTTTACCGTCGAACATAAAACATTTGAAACACTGGCCTGTAATTGAATTCGTGCTGCTATCAGATTCGTGATAAAGTAAAATAAACGGAGTAGAATGAAAGCACCGACAAGAAAAAAAGGAATACAGTATAGAATTCGATCAGGAAGAAGAACAGAAATGAATGTTCGTTCGGGATAAGAACTTCCAAAAAGAAAACAAATAGAAAGAAACTTTTTGGTAAGATTTTAAAAAGGCAAAAACCTTTTAGATACATTTACAAAAAAAAAAAAAAAAGAAGAAAATAGAAAGGATTCTGGTAAAAAACTTAGATCAAAAAAAAAAGTATCTACTATTTAGAAAAGTAATTCTAACTTCAATATTTCATTTTGATTTTGATTTAAAAAGAATTATGCACTTTTTTATGTTATTTTTAAATATTGTGCTCCAAAAAATATGAATTTAAATAGTGTGTCCCAAATATAGTACACTTGTCATGAAACATCATTTTTTTTTTAAAAGGCTTCATACATTATTGAACAAATTTATTGAATATTTGAATAAAAAAAAATTGAGTTTATTCTAGAAACAAAACAATTTGTTGGCAAAATAAAATAAAAATATGAAATAATCAAAATTGAATTCAATTTTCAAATTTTTGTTTATATTCAATTCGATTGGAAACATTTTGTATATAGACGTTTAGTTGTTGATAAATGTTAAAAAACAATAATAAAATTTACAAAATTTGTTTATGTTTTATTTTGTTTTTTGTGGGAGAGAACACAAGAATATTAAATAATAATTGGGAAAATGTGTACATAGTATAATTGCAAAATACAGATGTACTATTTTTTACCAATAACACTTTATGTGCACTTTCGTTCCTATGGAACAAAATTTGTTGTTTTTAAATATCCTTAATTGTCTTTTTCAATTTAGAAATATTAGATAATTGCGTGAAGAATCAGAGTTTGTAAGATTTAATTTTGCTAATATTTCCTTCATTTTTATAAAGTTATTAAGTTGGCTCTCATGATATGAGTTCTGGCATGAATTTTCATAAGAGTTACTTGAAATTATATTGTTGAATGAACAAATTTAAAATCATTGAAATCGTGAACATACCCAAATTGTATATCAAAAAGTATTTGCGTCAGTATCCGCATTTCTATCTGCGTTTCTACCTCCGTCTGTGCCTGCGTTTATATTTGCGTCAATACCAACGTCAGTACCTGCGTCTGCATCTGCGTCAGGACCTGCGTTTCTATCTGCTTCCGTTTCTACGCTTCTATCTGCGTATGAATCTGCGTCAGTATTTGCGTCACTATCTGCGTCTGTTTCTGCGTTTCTATCTCCGTCTGTATCTGCGTTTATATTTGTGTCAGTACCTGCATTTGTATTTTTGAATAATCTTTAATTTTCTGCATATTCATATTCAAGGATTTGATTCAAATCGTATAGAAATTTTTTGTGAGTAGTCGTGAAAACCAAATTTTGAATCAGCCAATTAGGCAGACATCCAGATAAATAGAGAGATAGGTAGATAAGCAAATAGGCAGACTGACAGATTTGTTTTTCAGACTTAGGTGATCCTAAAATGTTAAGATTCATCAAAATCTTGAGCTCTCTACACTGCCACAAAACTTTTTTTTTTTAATTTATAGGAATAAAATTGATTTTGAAGTAAAAGGCAGCTTGAAATGCTTTTGGGCATGAGTCTGATTTAATATTATGTACATGGCAATTAATTAATTTAGAATTTTCGAAAGAGTATTTAACAAGAATCGTGTCCCATTGACGACTTATCAACAGTTCAATGTTCAACATTAATAATTTTCAAATTCCAAAATTCATTAAAAAATACTATTTATAGCAATTAGTCCATAAATTTCTTTATATACAATTCTCATCAAAGGATTTCGAATTATAAATAACGGAATTAATTGTTATGACACAAGTTTTTCCCTTTAAGAAACAAAACATTAAAATAATACCATTTCGCTTATAATAAAACTTCTAAAAGACGAAATTACTGAAAACATTTAACAAATTTATTAAAATAAATAATATTTAATGGAAATTTTATTCGATTTAATGCTATTCATAAAAAGTAGAATGATATTGAAGGAGCAAAAAAGAAACGAAAACCAAAAATTCAATAGGCATGTGTGTCATCGTCATTAGGAATCCATTTTCTGACCAAATATTTGTTCACTTCTTATGATAATTCCCGGCGTGGTTATTCTTGAATAGATTTCTCAACAGCATAAACTTTCGCGTCTAGTCATAAATAGAATTTTCCTTCTTTTTTTTTTTGAATAAGAAAACATCGACAAGAGGATGCTTACGAAAAAGATTTTCTTTCATTCATACTAAGCTATACGGCAAATATACAGTGAGCGTTTTTTTTGTGGGTGGTTGGAAAAACGACAGAAGCACATAAAAGGAAGAAAAACATTTATAAAGGACAAATCTCGTAGGCAATGCTAGCGCAATTGGATAATAGAATATACGAAATTTTCCATGAGTTTTTCCCATTTCACAGAGTTTTCTGTACGAGCACTTCAAAATTCAATGTCGTTTTTTTCTTGTGTGACAAATCTTTTACGCGAATCTGACTGCTTCGTTGCGTTTGGTGTTTGCTTTGAGCAAATAATTTCATACCAACTTTCATGACAGAAAAATTGAGCCACCACCCATCATCATCGTGATATAAACTTAAGAAATCATCTCATTCTAGTAATACAATTATGGGTCTAGAATAGTAGAGTGTCGCCTTCCACGTTTAATTCGCACATATATATGTATAATTTTTTTTTTTTGAATTTTGAATGTGTTAGTATTAGATTTTTGAAATTCATTAATACCAAACGGAAAGTGTATTTTTCTTTTTTGAATTCTTGGTACTGTATGGTGGAGAGAGGTTGGGAGTATTCAAATAAGAATGATGATGATGTCAACGACGACGACTACAATGATGATGATGATGATGATGATGATGATGGTTATGGAGCTATACAATACCATATCCTCATCTGTTCAAAAATTCCTTCATTTCTCCTAGAATGACGGTTTCACAAGACCCTGGATGACAAGCGATGAGGGTGGCACAAATTGAATTTATAATTTAATTCAGTCCATTGGAAAAAGGCGAAAGCATTTGGGAACCGAGCAAAGTATCATCAGAATAGGGAAAAATTATATGAAAATATAGTAAGTAGCACATCGTACATACTATTATATTTTCACAAACAAGAAATGTAAAATAAAATATATATTTTGTAAATTAAAATGAATGAAAGTGAGGGTGTTAAATTTTGTTTGTGTTAAGTGAAAATCAATTAGGAAAAGGGTGTTAAAAGTTTTGCCTCGCACACAAAACTTTCCCTATTTTCCGAAAGAAACAGTGTTGTTTGTCGTTTTTTTTTCTCTACTTTATGTTTCTATGTGCTAAATTTATTTTTATTTTTTGCCTAAAAAAATCTAAAATATTTACTGTCGTGAGAGATGTCTACTCACATTTACAACTTTTACATGGTTGTATTTTGCTAATGACTATATTTATATATAAATCCGTTGTGTACATCGGGATCAGTTTCAGAAATAAAGTTTTTCGTCACTCTTGTGTGTGGAACCCTTTAGAATCTGGGATTTAAATAAATTAAAAATTTTCATTAAGTTTTAAATTCGTTTAGCTTTGGCTCGTGTGCAAAGTGAAAGTAGATTTTAAATTTCCGTCTTGTTTATAATACCACCCACCTAACATATACGAAAAACATGGCAAAAAAAAAGAAAAACGTAGAAACAATACAGCAAAATATCCAACCCTTAGAATTTTTATTCTATATCATTTCAAAGTACCATGTTTTTAGAGGCAGCGTGCTTCATTAAACCACGCTCAGCTAACAGTAATTAAATTTGTTCGAGCTCTTTTAGCTGTGATGAATTTGAAAGGCTGGAAATTTTACAGAAAATATAGCTATTAATATAATATCTAAAAAACATATTAAGATGATAAACATAATGTATCCAGAGATTTACCTACATATACCGGGTGTCACATTTTAATTTACTAAATAAATACATAGTAGATCGAAAATAAATCAAAGTTAGATTATTTTTTAGGGTGTTCTTGTACTAGAACCTTGATATCCATTAAACTCCCATTCTAGACCACCTCCACCAGGTATATTTCTCCTATGAATAATTTTAGTAACCGAGGTGGGACAAGGCCATATATCTCAGTTTGGAAGAAGCAGTATGCCCTCAGATATTTCCTCCTAGTACGGAGTAGTGCTTCGCAGTAGCAGAGAATGTGCATTGGAGTCCCTTTGTCCACTCGTAGAATCTCCAGCTGCTATATTGTGCAAGTTCTAGTTTTTTAAGGTCTGCTTTGCGTCTGCATTGTCCTGTTAGTACTCTAATATTATTTTTTTTAGTGCAGATAAAACTTTTGAATCTCTTCGAGTTGTACTTCTCAAAAAGATCATTGACCTGGCGTTGTTCTGCGAATTGATTCACAATTCATTACTTAATTATCCTTTTTGACAACGTTTGAAGTAAATTTTATTATTCTTCTCAGGCAGAAAAAGGTCCTTGATCACTTATTCCTCTTTCGAAACTGCGATATCCGGTGTATATTTATGTAATATGAATAGATGAAAAATTCGTAGAAGTTTCTTCTAGAATTTTCGTATAGTTCCACCAATATACAGAAAAAATGAAAATGTCCTGAAGAACACACAAAATATACAAATGGCAGCAAACTTTTATTATATTTACCTTCAAAAGTTTTATGTCAAAAAGTTTATCCAAAAATTGGAGAATGTGAGCGCACCAACACATTTTTAGTTTTTAGACGAGATTTTTGTGTGAGCATCATTTTAAGTGGACGAAAATTTAAATGTAAATATTTTTTAATTGATTTAAAATTTGAAGCTCAAAATGAATTTTTAATTAATTATATTAAAAAAAATAATTTCAAATATAATAAAAAGAGTGAATGAAAATTAATTTTAAGTAGGAATTTTTAATAACTTTTTAATTTGAAAAACAATTTATTTGAAAATTAATATACCGAATTCTGAAAAAAATATTTATATTAATTCAAAATAGCCCAGTCAATAGGGCGTAAAAATGGCTCCAGCTTGCAAAAGGTATAGGAAACTTTATATTTGCTACGATTGTTCAACTAGGTAAGTTATTTAAAATTCTAAGTTTTTATTGGTTTAAAGGGGTGGATAATCGCTTTTTCGCGATTATCTCGTTACCTGTACGAAATACGTTTATTTGAGGTCCATACAAAAAATGTAGAGCGTACGATTCTCCACATTTTCTAGTTAAAACTTTTTTTTTCTAAAGATTATAGTTTTGAAGCTACAGCGCGTAGAAAGTGAGCACTTTCATCAGTTTCTTGCAAAATTTCATTTCTGAACGAAATTTCCTGCAGATTTCAGGTGGTTCACCCCCGCAATCGGGTATTATTTCCGGGATATTATTACACTAATACCGGGGTATTCGGAAATTTTATTGATTTTTCGATTACTCGATTACCCGGGCAATAGCATAACTACTTGATTGCATTTGAATTGTTTTGTAACATAACAAATTGATTACATAAAGCTAGGTCAAAAGAAAATTTCGCCGGTAGTGTGGAATCATTTCAAAAGGAATGAAACCTGTAAAAAAACGTTTGGCAAATACTGTTCTGCAAGTATTGGATACAGAAGATCTTCAAGGAGTGGAGTAATACGCCATATTTTCTCAGTTCATCTAGAAAAGGCTAATAAAAAGAAGGAATTGTAAAACATCTCGACTCCCGGGATTGAAAAAACTTTGGAGATTAAGATTCACCTTTTGGGGTCATTCTCCGATGATTATTTTTATGAATCAGAAATGCAGTGACAACACTAATATACCCTCTGAGAAGTTGCTGCCATAATTGCAGTTTAGTTTGAACAGAAATATCATTACTCTATTAAAATCTGTACCAAGAAATGTAATACCAAGATCAGAAGCAGTTACTTACCTAAAAGGAAATCTTTAGTTATTTGAATATTTTCAACCATTTTTAATTCTTTATACCCGATCGATAGCCCAGCAATCGCAATTCATTGACAATTCCACTCCAGAATTCTTTGTTTAAAAAACAAAACTCATAAAAAACTCACTCAAAAAAATTATTTCGAATAAAGAAAAATTACTCAAAAATCACTCATAAAAAATCTCAATTAAAAAAAACTCCCTTAAAAAACGACACATCTACCCCCAACGATAGTTAACTTGCGACTAGTGTAAGGGTGAGATGTGTTCAATATTACGAGATGTTTTTTTAAATTTTTTTTTTTTTTTTTTCAAATAATTTTTCACAAAGAAATAAAAAAAAAACCAAATTTTTTCAAAATAAAATTTGAAACCGAATCTTGATTATTTCCGTTCGTTCTACAACGTCACTGTGCTTCAAGCTACGAGGAGAGTAAATACAGTGACGTTGTAGCTAATAATATTTTAGAAGCTGATTGGGGATGGAAAAGTAGTAAATTTTGCCTTACTCCAATATGATGAACAATCCTGCACCCGAAGTTCTATTAAAAGGCATTTCATATAAATGTAAAAAAGGAAATGTGACAATATGTTGTTGTAGAAAGGCAGGCTTAAAACGTTCGATTATATGCGCCACTTGCACAGGAATTTAGTGCAATAATATCCCGGAAATAATACCCGATTGCGGGGGTGAACCACCTGAAATCTGCAGGAAATTTCGTTTAGAAATAAAATTTTCCAAGAAAGTGATGAAAGTTCTCACTTTCTACGCGCTGTAGCTTCAAAACTATAATCTTTAGAAAAAAAAAGTTTTAACTAGAAAATGTGGAGAATCGTACGCTCTACATTTTTTGTATGGACCTCAATCAACGTATCTCGTACAGGTAACGAGATGAAAAGCGATTTTCCACCCCTTTAAACCAATATGGGGGTGCGAGCGGCACCCCCCCAAGGTCGATAACTTGGAATTTTAAATAACTTACCTAGTTGAACAATCGTACCAAATATAAAGTTTCCTATACCTTTTGCAAGGTGAAAGTACCCATTGACTGGGCTAAAATAATTATTTCAATAATTTACTTGTTGATGGCGGAGACCACAGAAGTATATTTTTGTTTTGAAACTTGGCTATTTTCTATAAACATAATTATGTGTTTATATGTTGTGTATATATGAAAAACTTAATTTGTCCGCCCTTAGGGTCAACTGTGTGCAGAGAAACCGTATAAGTTACCCCACGACTCCATTGGACTTCTTTCAAGACATATTTTCAGTCGGACTGAAAAAAAAGTCAAAATTTTAGAGTCTCCACAAAACTTTTTTTCAGTCCGACTGAAAATATGTCAAAATTTTAGATATAATAATAAGTCTTGAAATAAGTTCAATGGAGTCGTGTGGTTGCATACATTTCTAATAAGTTCGTTTTCGATATTGAACATTCCGAGATTTCGACAATTTTTGTTATGACTTGAGGTAAATGGAGAGTCCTTAAAAATTTAAGAAATTTTGAGTTCAAAACATTTAATTTTTATCGATTTTTTTAATTGGCAATATAAGAATTTAATGCTATTTTTCTGTTGATTGACTTTATAATATAAGTTCAAACCTTTTATTTCTGAGTTGTGATTTTCTGTATGAAAGTCTCAAAATTCGTGTTTAAACTGACAGTTTTGAAATTTGTAAAAGCTCTATAGCACTTATGTACTAAAATTTACTTTGAACATAACAACCACATAGGTCGCCTTCTGAACCTTATGTGTTAGAAAATTTTCGTAAACTACCCCATGGAGAAAGACTACAGGGCAAGACAGTTAACATTGTGTAAAGTGAGAAAAATTCTCAAAATCTGAATTTAAATTTTGTGAGTTATGTGGTTTCTGCATTTACCAATTTCAATTTATTTGATTCATGCAAAAAAGGCCATACCTAGAAGCACTTTAAAAAATTAGATTTATTTTCCTTTAAAGGTCATTGCACAATTTTTTTCGGTTTTCCATATAAAAACCAACTCCTGAAATTCTTTTATACTAATTCGCTTTATAAATTACAATAAATAAATTTTATGTATCCTAATTTCAACAATACTTTTACAATCATTATAATGCAAAATTTCTCCCTAAAACCTTTCATAAAATATAACGAAATCTAATTTTGAAGTTTAAATCAATAAAATCGAATAAACCGTAATGAAATCAATCGAATTTATAGAATTGACTTGTAGTGCGGTAAACAGTACTTTGGTAACAAAAGTTAAATAGTTGAAATCTACTAATACAGTATTACCCACTGATTTTGTTACCGAATTGAAATTCTATAAGGTAAACAAAAAAGTATATAACATTAACCTATTCTTCTAGGGACATCCCAATTTTATGGTAGAAATGTAATATAATAGATAGATATCGAAAATGGATACAATTTGTTTATCGATGGATTGGCTAGTGACACCTGTTTAGCGATGATTTGTTTAACCATATTACAGTAGTGCCGATTTGTTAAATGGACGTTGAAGTCAATACCATTCTTTATTTATATACGGATCGAGTATATTGATTGGATTCGTATTTCGTAATAATAATTCTAATACAGGTATCAAATGGAAAATAAACATTATTGTAGATTTACAAATTTATATAGATTCGATGTTATCCTTAAATATGTTCGATATTATTTTTGTATTTTATTATTTCTTATATAAATACATGTGGTCAAAAAATACATAGTTTATTTGGGAATTTTTGATAAATAGAAAATAAGAAGGAAAATATTTATTATTGATTTATTAATAACATGGAAAATGACCAATTATTATGAAATATCAATAAATTTTCTTTTTCCTTTTTCCATTTGTTATTGTATTACACGTGAAAAAGTTTTTGTTGTCATAATAATAAAGGAAACTGTATTTATATGTTGATATATGAATATATGGTATATATGGTGGAAGTCAGAGTATAGTATTTTCAGAACTCTTTGATTAAGCTTATTGAAACAATCAAATTTTTGATTAAGTAAATTTTCATGAAGGTTTTCTTTTTCTCATGTTCTATAATTCGATTTCATTGATTGTGAATTATTTCATATCAAATTAAAAGAATGTAATTACTGGGAAGGCATTGTTTGATTTGGCAGGATTTCACCTATTTTTCCTTTTTCGTAGTATTTAAAATTATATGAAACATTTCGGAAATTAATGAATAGAAGAAGGTTTTTTTCTGATTAGAAAAATAAATTTCATATTCGATATGAAAGTGGCAAATTTTTTTTACCATATAAATAATATTATCCTATTAAGACTATAAGTAATAACGTTTACTTGTTGGTATCCTTATCTTAAAGAAGAAGTCCGATACAAACACCTAAAACCATAAAAATCTTCAATGCCATTTGATGTTTCCGAAATCTTCGTTCATGGGTCTCAAGTTGTCACATTTATTATAGTCCACCCATTTAGGTTGGCAGATATCTCTAAATAGAAATCCCTATACACCTGCGTCACATCATCAAAATGGAATGATATGACATTTCTTCTCGTAATTCTTATAATGTGAAAAACTAAGTAAATTGTTTTGCCATTTTCCGAAGGCACATCGAAGGTTTTACATTCTTTTTATATTGATATCCTTTATATATTTTTCAGTACTCTTGTATTTTGATTTTAATAGTATGGGTGCTGTTAAATTTTTAAAGATGAATTCTCTTTTAGATCGTGTATGTTTTTTTTTTCATTCCCCAAAGCAAAATAAAATGAAATGGGAATGAAATGATATACAAAAAAAAGGGGTTCCAAAAACTATACTGACTATACCGAAATATATAAATAAAATCTTCGACTCCTTGAAAGATTTGTTCATCTTCCCTGAAGAAAATATATTCGGGAAATAAATGTATATACTGGGATTCATATATGCATATGATTATATCATACTTGTATAATATAGGTGAAGAGGGTTGACATTAAAAAAAGGAAATCACACGATACACCATATAGTATTCGGGGATTTAACATTTCCATAACACTTCTGTTGATGGCTCATCATATATCATTTCTTTTTTTTTTTTGGTGTGTTTTTGGTTTGGGTGAGAGAGAGAGAACAAAAAAATGGAATCCTAACAATAATATAGTTGAATATTGTGTCACATATTTATGTTTATCAAGCCAAGGTAAATATAGTTTATATGTAGTTATTCTAACCGCAATATTTTCTTGTTTTTTAAGATGGGTATTTACCTGCCTGAGAAAAAGGTATATCAACGCAACATTTTACGCCTTCAGTACGTGTTAGAGATAAATATTTGGTTTATGAGCGAAAAAAAATATATATATATATATATAGTTTTGTATAATATTATGTTATCTACGTTTTCGGTTATATTTTTCACCCATTTCAAGCTATTTTTTCTTGTGGATTTGTACTTTCTCTACACTTAATCCATTTAGGTAGTTTGAAGTCGGCGCGCTATATTGGTTATTGAATGAATCCATCATATATTTTAAGAATTGTATGGCTTAGATTGGATTAGTAATAACTTTTGTTAATACTTGATAAGCCAACGGATTTTATTGATTTTCATTAGAAGTAAGATATTTAAATCTGCTGATACTAGAATTTTGAATAGAGATAATATAGCCACTTAATATTTAAGTATTTATCACAGAGAATATCTGAATTAAGTATAACCATCAACCAGACTAAGCCTAGGAATATGTGGGACTTTCAATGTATGATCTTGGTAGTTAGAAAATATTATTAAATTTCGCAGTTTTGAAATAGCACATGATTTATCAGAGATGTAATGCCAGTAACGGTGTCGTGCAAATTGATAAGAGTAGAAACATATTTCGAATTAAAGAAACGAATAATTCTTTAACAATCAGATTCTGACGTCTTTTCCTTGAGTACATAAATCTGGAGTTTGAACATTATATCTGCATATGGCATACGTATAGAGAAAGTTAATATAATGCTTTTAATTTTTTTTTCTTTGTTTAAGATACATTTTTGGAGAAAGGACAAAAGGTATGAATAAATGCATAAGAATTCCTTTAGTTTTAAATAATTCAAATAAAGAAAATAAATCTTATTTTCTCAATTGAACTGAATATCTAAAAAAATTTCATTTCCTCCATCTAATCACATTACTATTTCTGATATTAAAAAGGAAACCATCTAAATGTTTCACAAACTGTTGATGTATTAGGTCTGATGAGAGTAATCATTTAGAGATGATAAAGTTCAAGTTAAATCATCAACTAGTAAACTACCCTATTCAACTGGTCTGATTTAATTAAATTATTATCTTTGGAAACCTGCGTTTACTATGAGAACCTCATGAATTGAAGAACTTTACGTAACTATATTCTTTTTCAACTTAATGCATTAATATGTTGCTCGTTGGAAATTATTTTTAGATAGTTTTTCTTATTCTATAGATTCCAGTCAATATCTAATTATCGAAGATTTATACTATTGAATCATTTAATTAGCGTTTCTATTATAAAAGAAAATGAAATACTTTGATACGATATAAAAGTTAATCGAAAAAATCTTTGAAATAGATGTTCGCGTTGTTGGAAAACATTAAACGTAACTACTTGTATAACGAAACATTAAGATGGTGAAAAAAGAAACTAAGTAAAAATAAAGTTTATGAAAAGAGCCCGCAAAGATGTTGATGATGATGTTGATAATAGAATAAAAAATCCAATTACAAGCACTAACTAATCTGTTAATGATCATTTTCAGATAATTATAAGATTAGCTAAGATTACTTGAGTGGCCACCTTATTTCAATTTTTTTTCTTCTTCTTTTTAAGTTACGTCTTTGTTTCTTTTTTCCTTTTGCCCACAATCTTTGATTACGATAATAGTCCTCCTAGTACTAATACATTGTCAAATCTCTCTGGTCCTGAGATATTGAGAAGTATTATATTTATTGCATTAGATTGAAATCATAGAAAAATGTAATTGAATGAAACTTGAATGGGATGTTATAATTTCTTTTCTTTTAAAAGAAATTAAATACTTAAATTGGATTAATCGAAGACTATTGTTTAAGTTTCTATACTAGAAACTATTCAAGAGACAATAGTGTAAATTTCAAATTAATTTCTTCTAATTTAAGTTGAAAATTATTTCTACAAAAAATTATTATCATATTAATTTTATTTATAACAAAAATTCAACATAAAATTCAGTCGACTTGAATTAAATTCGTTGAAAACTTTTAAAAAGCTTTTTATTTAGTATCGAAGGAAATTTATCTGTATATATATATTTAATTTGTTTTAATGATCAAGAAAACTCTTCAACCGATTTTCGGTAATTGTTTTGTCTAATGACGGCCACAATGTGAACATTGAATTTATTACAGCATTTTTTTGAGTTGTGGGATGAAAACTTTTCAGACAATGTTGTTATCTGAAAGAAGAATGTTAACATTATTTTCTCATTTCCACAAAAAAGAAAGAAAATTTGATAATCATTTTCATGTAATTTTACTCATATTGAAGATTTGTATAGTTCTTTATTGTGTATGTAGTACGAGATCTTGTAATGAGTCCCACAGAAAACTATGGAAAGGCAAATAATTTAACATAAAATTAGTCTGGATGTGGTCAATTAAAAATTGAATTGCAAAGTACTTTATGGTTCTAGAATTCTATGGAATTAATTTTATTGTTGTGTTTTTGGTGAAGGATTAAAAATAATATTTATCAGTGGTCTTTTAAAATGCTTTTAAATATAAATTTTGTAATTTGTGGTAAATGGAAGTCAACCAAAATCTTTTCGAAATGACAAAAAACTTCACATGTTGCATATTTACTATATTTTCCAGTAATTTTTGCACATATTACATTTTATCATGTATTTTATTATATTTTATATTGAAATTCACGTTTTCTATTTACCCCACCTGTAATGTCAGGCACGTACCATAACATGGATTATGTTGTAACAAAAGCTTATATCTATATATAGAAATTGCGTTTATATAATCCAACTAAATAGGTACTTGTTTTGCATAAAATCAGTATTTTCCTAGACAACTTACTAATTCAAAATGTGAATTTAATTACATAGCTAGGTGGCAATTAGTCAGATTATGTAACTTTGTATTTGTATATACATCTAAACATTTTCAAATGTTTCAATAACAAAACTGTGTACCTATAATAGTATAAATATTTTGTATCTAATCGAAAAATATTATTTTTCACATTTTATTTATTAAAACCATAAATAATTAAAAATATTTTATATAGAAATAATCCTTTTGGGAAATTCAAATGGAAAAAGCAAAATATACAACGTCAAGTTTAATATGGCGTTATGGAGGTGTATTCACAAGAGACGGGCATAGCTATTTATATATATACAGGATTCTATGAAAACTTGAATTTCAATAATTCAAGCGTTCAAAATCGGTTCTTAGTGTTAACATTCCTTTGGAGTTTTGTGGTATAAACTGTAATGGGTATATATAAAGTTCTAATATTGAATATTTTATTAGGGCCAGTTTAAATCCGATTCCAGTTTCTTTTGGGAAATGAGTATATAATACCAGAAAAGGATTTAATATCTATTTATTTGTATATATTTCTTAAAAATCGAAGATATTATGGTACAGCTTTTTGATTATTACCAAATATTTGTCATTAATAAATGATATTATTTCTTTTATATAAATAAATAAATAATATCGTGGAAGTATTTGAATATATTTTAAATTATAAGAAAAATACTTTAATTTTAATAAGAAAATTTATGAAGGGAATCGATTTTTTCTCCTTTAATTTATAGACAACCACTTAACTGATGGTTATGAGGAAAAATCTAATTTCCATAAATCCAATTTATGGTTCTATATAATTCTTTGACGACATTATAGAAAAGGGCCACCAGAATACTTCATTCATGTCGATTTTCCATAAAAAATTAAGAAGAAAAAATATGTGTCCTTATATGTAGTTAAACTGTGATGGTTTTTTTTGTGCCTTTTGAGAATGTCTATTGGTCTCTGGTGTCAAAACTTTTTGCCTTTTTTTTGTGCCTTGGCTAAAATCCCAAATTGCCACTTTGACAGAATTTCAATTTTCATCTCTCATACTTCTATGGGTAAAAAAAAGAAAAAGAAAAATGGAAATGATACATGTAACGTTTGAACATTATCACCATTTTGAGAATCATCACTTTCTACAAACTGTATTCCATCTAGTTCTTTACCATCTTTTTTGTCCACTAGAAGAATCTTTGAAGTGGTTTCTCGAAAGGAGCAGAGTGAAAAAGAAAATTATCAATCTACGTGTAAAGAGTTTCACATACAGAATGAAGAAGGAAAAAAAAAACACCAAAATGTCCTAGAAAATATAAAACTTGTGGGCCTAGAAAATGACTGTGACAATAACTATGAAAGAATAAGAGATGCCTTCATTGTAGGTGGAGAATAATCATGACGACAACAAGAAAAGAAAACTAAATTTTTCAGTTGAACATTTTTTTTTCTTCCCATAATATAGTTGTGGAAATTGTTCAATGGCACTCAGGTTTTATGAGGGTTCAGGGGAACAAAACGAAAACACTTTGCATAAAGTTGTCATCGCATATGAATGTGAATCTAACCATTTCTATTTGAGCGGCTAGAATGAGGACTAGATCTTGCAGATTTTTTCCTTTTATTGGGTTTTGTTGGCTGGGTTTCTGTGTTTCATTTCGTTTTTTTTTTCTAGTAAACAATTGAATGAGATTGTACTGTATTGAATAGCTGGGTTTTACTGGTCAAACATAAAAAATGAATTCTATTGGCATCCCTTCGCAATGGTTAGTTGCTTTTCGACATAGTTATTATAGCCATTCGTATGCAATACAGGTAGATCTTTACGACTTTTAGATCTTATTCTTTGATACGATGAAATGCTTTAGAATATGTGGTTAAACTTGTATATAGAATAGTCTACGGAAAGAAATCCTTAAAGAGGTGATGAAGTTTGATAATTTCTGTGGTTTGAATTTTCATTTGGTTTCGGTTTTTTTTTTTTTTCATTTTAGGAATGATTATATTCTACTCTATGGAATCAACCCTTATCCTAACCACAAATTTTTTCTAAAAAATTTCCCTAAACTCTTAAAGTCGAACTATTTCAACCTTGGGAAATGATTGTTTAAATGAAACATTTTCTTTAAATCGTAGTTTATATAACATTCTAAAAAATATGTAATTTGAATATATTTATATGTATTAAGGAAACTCTTTGAAATTCACTAATTTTATGGAATAATATTAATTTAATTTAAATAAGCTATAAATTCAATAAACTATTATAAAATCCAATTATTCTACGAAAATTTCATAGTTCTAAATAAAATATATGTTATAGAAAATTCTTGAAATTTGCAACCGCACCCTTTTGTTGGTATATCATCTAATATTAATGAAGGCACGGTCCTGTAATATATTTTATACTAATGAAAATGGGCACAATAGAGGTCGCTATAAATTTGAATGATAATTGAATTAGTCAAATTAATTTATTGGCGCCTTATCTTGTGCGACTGATTGAATTAGATTGATGACCAAATCCATAAACAATTACGAAAACCGGATTTATGTTCGATGGGATAGATCACAAAAGTTTCCTGACCCACACTCCCTTGAAACATTTAGAATAGAATAATAGTTAACTCTAGAGAAATTGTTTTAACGCACGAATTATATAATATCTATAGATATGTATATAAATATTTAGTTATATAGTATTAAAACTATTCATAGAGAACATAAATTTCAGTGAAAAGGACGATATGGGACCTAATTAGCATTTAGTTCAAACTTGTTGCTATTCTTTTATATTAGTATATATGTACATATGACAAGAATGGATGGGGTTTCTGGAATGAATACGGACAAGTCAGTTCATTGGACATAAATTTGTAGCATAGTAATATAACATGAGAGGATTATCCTGTTGTTCAGTTTATTGATGACATGATAAAAAAATTTGTTATAACAACGAAATATAGAAGTTCTATTATGTTTTCTTGTTGATTATATATTTAACTATATATCAGATTAATAATGTTGTATATATGTTGTATGTTTTATTATTATATATATAATTTTAAAAAAAAAGTTTGTTGAACTAAATAAATTTATTAACGTTTATATCCTTTTTTGAATTCGATAAAAGTTGAATTTTATTTCCATAAACAACTAACTAGATTGTTTTTTTTTTATATTAGTTTTATTGAACTTCTATACAAAATACTATTTCCATTACCTTTGATTTCAGATATTATTAACTGACCACAAATCCAATTTTTAGATAGAAATTTCTTAGAAGCTCATTTCGGAGTTTTCTTTTTTCTGGTACAGATTTATGTGTGCATTCAATAAATTGATAGAAAAAAAATATATATACAGAAATCCCAGAAACTTTACCTTATATTCTGAGAAAATTTACTATTCCTGTAGGATCAAATTTAAATTGTATATTGAAGTAGTAAAGGACCCAAACAAAATATACTAAATGGTGATAGAAAAAGCTTGTTTGAAAATAGACCAAAGTTAAGAATATTGGATTAGATTCTATACGAATGAATGATTTCACTTATATGTATATCTAAATAACTTTATGGGACGAAATAAGTTTAAGATAAACTTCGGATTTTCAGAATTTCAGTATATACGTACATTGAGTTAAGGTGCCGGTAGAAACAAAGTTTTCTATTCGTCAGCGAAAAGTTTTATTTATTCTACTCATAAGGAACACTATTGTGAATCTTTAGAAAAGCAATTTTTGTGAAATTGATAAATAAATATAAATGCAAAAAAAAATATATTGTCTACAAACAAAAAAAAAATCGATAAATATTGGAAAATGTATAAAGGTGATAAAAATGTGAATTTTTAAATAGAAAACTTTTTATGGTAACAAAATTATATCCTTTAAAATCTGCTTGTGCTGCATATTCGCTTTTGAAGCTGTATCCTTTAATTCCTAACTATTTTTTTGATAGATATACTTGATATAATCGTGGTCCCCTGAGATCCATTAGGAGATGATATTTTATATAGTAACTATACATCTTTTGGGTAAATTAAATGAAATAGTACACACAGAAAAATCATAAAGCTTTTGGTCAGTTCTGGCAACTTTGTTGTGATAACTAAATTCTAGAACTGAAAACTGAGTTGTGTTAACTGAATTTCAGTTGTCGAAATTTCACAACTGAATTTTTTGTTCTGGAGTGGAATCATGTATTTCGATTGAGACTAGATCATATCGTAAATTTACAAAAGGTGCGCATATTATTTATATTTGTTCAATTATCATAATTACAAACACTTTTTATGTGTACACAAACATTTAGTTAGTCTTCAAAATGTACGCGAATTTACTTATTTTATTGTTTAGATCCCTTTTTTTTATCCTTTTCACTTTTTTACAATGTAAATATGTCACTTCATTTCTAAACACATATGATAAGTATTTACTGCATATTATGTCAAGTTTATGTAACATTTTTTGATAATATAGACACATTTGTTACGTACATGAATTGTTAACACCCTGTTTTTTTCTGGTAATTTATAAATGTACATACATATATACATATTATACATATATATATATATAGGTTTCATGTGACTATAATCCTAAATACGTATAAAAATGAGTAGACTATTTTATTATATATTTACTCTATTTCTTCTGGGTTTTTTCCGGTATATCACGAAACATTTCATTAACTTGATTTATGGAACGCATCTACATACTATATCCCTGAATTCCCTTTCAAAAAAATGAAAAAAAAGGAATACCAAGCATTTGTTCTGTATTATATATGTATATGAGACTATAGAAAGAATTTATGTGAGTACTTCATTTCATATAGTCGAAAAAAGCTTCTTTTATGTTTGCTATTAATTTTATGCTTGGACTTCATATATACTAGTTTTTTTTTTTCACTCTACATGGGAATAAATTAAGTGTTTCGTATATAATTTTTAATCGTAGAATATTCTCTTTCAATTTTGCAAGGAAAACCATTTTTTTCTTTAAATTACAAAAATGAGAAATTTGTTTAATTTTATGCAATTTAAAAATTTGTAATAATTAAAAAATATTATTAATTATTGAATTTTTGACACCCTAAAATCTAGAATATTTTTATATCTAATTTAGGATTTCATTCATAAAACTAAGAAAAGTAGCACCCAAAAATTCATCCTCGCGTCCATTTAAAGATTGGAATTCTTCTATCATTTTGTTCCTTTTTCTGGAATTATTTTTTCCTTTTTTCTGGTATTTTATTTATTTTTTGGGGGCAATTTTTATTTTTATATATTTTTTTTTGTGGCATTTTAGCTTCGTTTTTCATCTAATGTTTTAGCTACTTGCTAGTAAAATCACGTTCCCTAACAGAAATATTAAGGGATTTTCTGTTATGTTGTGACTTTTGGTTATCCTTAAGCAATAAAAGATTATATTGACAGGAGATATACTTTATTACTTCATTTCACAGGGTGGCACGTTTCATTCTATATTGAGAAGACATATTATTATATATATTTTTGACTATATATATTCACTTTTACTTTTTTTTTTTTATTTATTCATACTGGTTTGGTGTGTGGTGAGTATGGTTTCTATAAACCGTCCCAAAAATATATGATGTATTAATGGTTACGATATATATATATAAATATATATAGATCTACATAGACATAAACTGAAACGATCACAGAAAATGCTCTTAAATCTGTTTTACGTTTTTGGCATTACTTTCACGTATATCTTTGGATTGGAATATGTACGTTTTTGTATACCTTTAGAAAATAAAAGTAAAATATGAAAAAAAAAGAAAAAATATACAATACAAAACAGAAATAAACTTACCAATAGCAATGTCTCTCCATTAGAACTAAAATAAAGGATCATATGGGAATATCATATGTAATATAAAAATGGATAATTTTAGCCAAATGCCAATCTTGAGTTCTCTCTAATGATTAGTGATTACTCTAACACGCATGTTGGAACTATGTGAAAATTATTTTTATATATTTATCCTAATATAACTAAGGAGAAGTAAAAATATTGTTATGAAAACGTTAGGAAAGTCTCATCAGTAACCGAGGGTAACTGTTGGTAAGATTAATGCAGATTCATTTGTCTAAAATAATACATAGTATATAGTGAAAGATTTGTGTTAACTATTATTTGTAAGCATATGTTTCTAATTATTATATGTATATGTATGATTATTCAAATTATATTTTATTTTTCCAGGTTACAATTTAGTCTAATACATAGTTTAAGAAGTTTCATACAACTATCATTTTCGATCAAAATTCATATTTATATATTAACAAAATATCTTCCAAAATATATTTAATATGACCACAAAATGATTATAATAATATTGAATTTCTTGTACCCATGAACTCCATAAAATTTTAGATACTATACTAAAAAGGTTTCTTTTTTTTTTATATATATTTAAGATATGGTTTACATTTCGTTTATATTTCAAGTGTAAAATGAATGAATTTGTATTGAAATCACGTTCTAACAAACCTGTGATTTATGATATCAGAAAATTTCAAATCAAATTCAAAGCAGTTCCCGAAAAACCTACACATACATATATATAACAATCCCATTTTCTTCTTCAACCTATATATCAACGTCTATAGTATACTATGTATTTCCTAAATGATGAAATTATCAATTCATTCATGTGAAGGTTGATATCCTTTCAAGAAAAAAAAAAAATATTTTCATTCCAAAGAAAATTTTCCAAAAATAATGGCGGAAGGAAATTCTAATTTATACAAAATTATTTTGACAACAGTAAAATATATTTACCTTATTAGTAGGCATCTCATCAATAATAATCATGCGGAAAAAAAAAATAAACCAATTTCATTAACCTGAATAATAAGTTGAGAAAAAACGACTGGGAAAAAAGGAAAACATCAGAAAATTTTGTGTAAAAATCTTCTGAAAGAAAATGGAAAATTTCATAAAATAAATATTTTCATGGTTATATATCACACGACTGTCAAAACATTCTAACTGAACATTTTTCTGCTAAATTTGAGGCTCTTTTCGGAAAATGGGATCCTGTTGTGTCAAGACATGAAGGAGTCAAAATCGAAAAATGAGACGGACAACAACAGAACTGCATACTGAGAAATTCCAATCATATTTCTATCATTTTTCCTCATGGAAAATGAGAATAGCTGTAATGTTTAAATGCTGTCGAGACATGGAACTTTATTTTGTTTGTTTTTTTTTTTGCCTAAGTTGTTTTTGAAAAAAAGATAGAAAGCTTCTAATAAATTACAGGCACGTGCTTTACTTAAGTTGGTTATCATGTGTATTTTACATTCTTCTAACCTATAGAAAAGTAAATGTTCTCGTTTGATATCCATAAACTGCCAACTAAAAATGAAGTTACGCCAAATATGGAAGAGTGAAAATGCACAGCGGGTGAACGAAAGGGCTACCCATGGGAGTTCTCTACAGAAAAACGTATCATTTAAGGTCATTTATATTGTATGGAGAATCTCATTTATATTATACGAGCAGCAACAAACAATGAGAAAAATATGAAAAATACATCTATTTTGGCATAAAACAGCAGGCTATGAAGATTGTTATATTCTTATAGGCCTAAATGAAAATGAAAATCCAACATAAATAGAAAAATTATTTATGAGAATTTTATTGTTTAATGTTGTTTTTTTTTGTGTGGTTTGCAAAATTATTTATATGTATTTAATATGGTTTTCATTGGACTGAATATGAAAGTTTGGTTAATAGTTTCAATGAAAGCCAGTCGAATATAATGAAAATACTGTCATCCATGATTACCGTAGTAGTTAAATTCAGATTGAAACCATGCACTGGAAATCTTTTACCTATACTGGATGGTCTACGTCCAAAAATCGAGGAAACGAAAGTGGCGGTACAATCGCGAAACCGTGTAAGTTGAGGGATTACAGTATGCTAAAACAAGTAGACGATGTTAATAATACATGGAGAATAAATGGCTGCAAAATTGGGAAGCAGCAGCATACATTTTAAATCTGGTATTGTTCATTTCTAATAGTAAAAAAAACTCTTTATAATAACTGAAAATTAAAGTTCAGTCTAAGTCCGTTTGAGTTGTGTTAAACGTTGATAAAAACCGGACGTGTTTGATCAAGACGTAACATATGACTTAAAGAAGACTCTAAACTTCGTTGTTTTTTCATGAAAAAGCCTATTAAGTCGCATGTTCCGTCCTAATAAATTCCCGAAAAAATTTTGTTCACGCAACAATTGAATCTTTCCTTGAAAATCAAATATACACTACAAACATAAAGACTATGTATGTCAAGTTTCAAGAGTAATTGGAATTGTAACAAGCTACTTGAAAATGTTAGACCAAGGGTCTTCATGGGCGGTTCTACCATAATTATTTTGATTATCACAAGTGCCTTCTTGACAACATCAAGTGCGATCAATCGTTTATATTAATTCTACATTTCATATTAATTGGTTTGTGTATTAGATAAATATTTACTGGTAAGTACTTCGGAAAATGGTCTAATGGAAAACTGACTATAGCCAATAATTGATGCATTTATTACCATAAAAATGTCAACTAAGCTTAAAATGAATTAAATTGAAATTTTTGTTTTAAATTAAATTAGGAATTCATGAATTTAAAACAAAATCAATTTTTCAAAAAAACCGAAAAGGTTCTTTTACCCAAAAAATGGATTAATTTTTATTTTAATTCTTTTTTTTTCTGGGTGCTATCATCATCATCATGTAACCCAAATGTGTAATTTAATTTTTGTTTTAAAATTCTTTTAAATTGATTCATCAGAACTTTTACCATATTACCCTTGGAGTTGTGTTCTCTGTGTTTTTTTGAAAAATGTTGTTTTTTGTGGAAAAGATGATCGTGAAGCATATCTGAAAAGTATAGATTGATAGAAGGATAAATTTACATTATAGTATTTTTTGGAATGATTGCTTTTAACATTCATTATACGCATAGTTACCCTCTAATGGAAGTTAGTGAAGAATTTTAATTAAAGAAAGCAAAAATATTTTGTTGAACCCATCGCCTTTTTGACATGATAAAATGTGGAAAATACTTTTAGTCTTATACATTTTAGTTTTTCGAAAATAGAAAATTTCATTATCATGAACAGTCGTGATTTTTTCGAGATAATTAAATCGAAAATAAAAATTTAATTTCGAAAAAAAACTTTTAGTTCAATTCTTTTGAATTCCTTCAAAAAACTAGATTATGAAATATTGACTCGACTTACGTTTATAATAATTTTGTATATTTTGCACGTTTGATTTACTATGAGAACCTAGTGATTTTTCCAACCATGACATTTTTGGTGCGATCCTTAATACAGTCGTTAAAAGTTCAGATTTTGAGGAAAAAAAGGAATTAACAGAATAGTAACCGATTCTCATTGCTAATTTATTGCTAATATCTCCGGAATTGGTATAAAGTTCTTAACCCTTGTACAAAAATTTATCATTTTTTCTTGCAAATATTACAGAATCAAAATCCACGCCGAATTGTAGACGTATGTATGTAGCTTGAAGAAATATTGAAATCGACCTAGTATATGGACCTAGTTTAGAGACACCTAAGTTTCATCACTGGGCATGTTTTCTTCATTTATTCTATTATGATTGTGGTAATGTTATTGATTGAATCTAATTGCCGCAAGACTGAAATGCGGCTGAGTCCAAAACCCTTATGACCATTATGGCAGGATACTGATCGTTGAATGAACACATGTGGGGTGGCCGAGAATTCAATGTGTGATGTCAGAAAAACACTTTCTCTGTGAGTACCCGGTCTTATTCAGAACAACACTTGCTACAGTCGGTGGATGTACTCTAAGAAAGAAGGGGTTAGCTAATCTGGGCCTAACCAATGTGCTGTTTTTTGAAGGATGAAATTCCTTATTACTTATGTATATGTTCAAATATTAACTTCGCTCGTTTACGAACATTTATTGAGCTGAATGAATATTGAATTTTATCAAGAAATTTGAGATTAAATTTAATTTAAGTCACTTATACTTTTATTTCAACTCAACTCATAAATAAATAATTATAACTCAACTCAATTTTAAATTCATTGAAATTGTTAGTTACCCTCTAATATTCCTAGTATTAGTCAAAATAAATTAACTATGTAAAAATCATTAAATTTTCTGTAAAATGTAACTCAAACGTATTTTACATATTTCCAAAATATTTACATGAGAAAGGGTGGTTTTGGTGGAGGAATTTACTGAAGTTGATTTTTATCAAAGTGGCAACAGTTAAATTATTCTTGTTTTGTTTATTTTTTTTTTTGTTTTGTTTGTTTGTTCGAATTATTCTATATACATATATGTATACCTTTGCCTTTCTGTTTCTGACAGACCAATTACTCAAAGAGTTGTAACGCTGTAATTGAATTTTGTACTTTTCTGTTAAGTTTACTGACTCACACTTAAATTTTCCTTTTTGTAATACTAAATAATATATATATATATATATATATATAAAGTACATACGTATGTAATATATCGTCCTCGACGTCGTTCTTCGAATGGAATCATGGTTGACTGGAGTTTATTGAAGAATGGTTGGTATTGATACTGTATTTCTATATTATATACCATGTTATATATATATATGGTATTTATATATATTTTGGTTAAGTGTATATATGGAAATTCAGAAATCAAATTGCCCGAAGAGAGCAAGCAAAGAACAATTGGCTTATCGAAAATTTATTGCAGATTATTTTAAATTGTATTACTGGTAAAAGTAGAATGGCATTAAGTAAAATGCTTGCTTTTTATGTAGACTTTTTGTTGAGTGACAGTAAGCTATATCTAGTAAAATGTTATCAATTGAATCGATTGTAAAAGAAATTATTTTTTCTATTTTCTTCTTTTTTTTATTATTATTTATTTAAGTAAAAGTACTGGATATGTTTTTTCACATTCCTCTGCATCGAATCAAAGCAGCATGTGCAAAAAACGACAATGAGTAAGGGCAACAAAAAACCTAAATGTTGTTAGCATATATTCAAACCACATGGAAATTAAAAGTTGGATACAAGAAAAATTACAATTTGTAAATAAATTGTGTCGAAAATAGTTGAAGATAGAAAAAAACAATTTAAGAAAATGCAAATTTCTAAAAATTTTAAAGGTTTTTGAATTTATACTTTTCATATGTTCAAACAAAAACTGTCAGGAGGACAACATTTAATTATCAAAAACAGGGCCATCTAAAGTATAAGTTCTATATATTGAACAAAAAAAAACGGGAGGAAGTTTTTTGGTCCATGTAAAAGATAGTGTAGGTATTGTTATTGTATTCAATGTAAGATTTTGATCTTCTCTGGAGTAACTTGTGAAAAAAACGCATATTTTATGTACAGTGAACCACTTGTGCCTCTATATAGTAGTATAGAGTACTGAATTTGTTTCATGATTGAATAAAATTCATAGCTTGCTGATTTACTAGTTTGTAAGTTAACAAGACGTTTTAAAGTTACAATGATCCTGTGTAAGTTTTTTTTTTCTTCGCTATATAATGTCTATAATATTTGCTTTTCTTTAGAGTATTTATCGACTAACGACATCATTATGTTGTAAATTTGAAAATATGAAATTTTCTAAAAATTAATCAAAATGATAAAATACTTTGAATAGAGAAATGCGTTGGATGGCTTTATATGAATGAAGACTTTGTGATGGTATTTTCGAAATATCCATATTAAATATATATATATTGAAAAGTTATTTAATAAGATATTTTCAATAAGTTTACGCCATCAGTCTATTCAAAAATTTCACTGTTTACTTCCATGTAAGATTTTCTATTTTTCTATTACTTGCAGATGAAATAGCCGAAGGAAAAACTACAATATAGTTCTTGAAAATGAAGATTTTCTTCTTAGTTATATATATATATATATAGAATATCATGTGTCCGTTAGAAAGGAAAATATTTTCCAATAACATAGTCTATTGATGAAAAGTGCAAGCAAAAAGGAATTTTTATATTTTCTATGGTACAATGGTATACAAGTTTTGATCCAAACATCAGACTAGTTTTGTACAATTCATAAAATGTTATATTTTATTTCGTATTATTGAAAAACTCTTCCATAAAATTAAAATTCATAATAAATTTCAATAAAATCAGTTTATAGGGAAATAAGTTATAATAAAGAAAAAATAAAAAAATCCTTTCAAATTACAAATTGTCTATAAGCCGATTTTAGTTTTTTTCGTATATTTTTCTTTATATTAAAGTAGTTTGTTTTCATACCAAATATAGTATAGTATACAATTTTATAGCTGTAGGCGAAAACTTTGACTTATTTGAAGAATCGAAAGAACTATACATATTTCTGTTTTTCGACATAACAAAATGAATAGATCGAATCCTAGAAGGATGCCATTATTTTTATATTGAAAACATACTTTTTTTTGTGTATATATATAGTATTTCATTATATAATACTTTATTGGAAATAATCTTTTATTCATATATAAAAGAAACCAAGTATATTAAAATAGTGTATATAGAACACGTTATAATAACACCAAAACTATATAAGTTAAAGTTTAAGTTGCATGCTTGAGTTGGTTATAAATATTGCTACTAGTGCAATTTCGCCATTGTCATCATCTCGTGGTGGTCGTCTTCATTTTTGTGTATTTATAAGATATCATTATATATAACTTGTTCATCAATAGGAAACAAACATGACCAACAACAACAAATGAACCGAATATATAGTATGTTTTCCAAGAACTACAATATTTATTATGAGAATCCTTTATTTTGAAAATATGATGAAAATGTTTTCAATAAGTTGGTTGGAAATTTTATTTATTGTTGTTCTTTTTCTATCAATTTATAATGAAGTTTAAAGGAATTTCGCTATAAATTGACTGGGTGCAATTTTTATAATATCCTACTTCTTAAAAATGTTATTATGGAACCAATAAAAATTTTTCGAACATTATTTAAAGAATTTTATTTTATAGAAAATATTTTCTATATTTAAAATAAAACAAAAACCAAAAAATAAAAAAACCTAATCTTCGAATATTATAAATATTGGTAATAATACAAAAATGATATTATAAATTGATGTTGTTTTTGGGTTTTCTAACTATGATATAAACCAATAAAAGACGTCTCTTACAATATCCCAGAGAGCCCATAAATGGCGGCAGTTTATTTGTTTTCATTTTTCATCAACTACAGGATAATAAAAGCTAATGTCTTCATGAACCTAAACAGAAATTTATATATACAGATTGTGATGATGGCAATGGTTCACATTATATTATTTTTGGCTACATTTTCTCTGTGAAATTACACAGTAAGGAAAACATTGGTATTTTTAACTAAACTATTTGAAAAAGCATTTTAAAATACAACTAAATTAATTAATAAAATGGACTGGAAGAAAAGCTAAAAAGTTAAATCATTATTTTTATAATTAGTTAATGTCCATGAACGACATTAGTTGATTTTGATTAGAAATACTAACTAATTACTAAAATTTTTCACTAATTTATTAGTATTGAAGTTATAGTTGAAAGCATGTATTCCGAGTTCGAAACCCGATGGTGGCTTTTTCAATTCTACTTCAGTTTTGTCAGTCACTAACGATGTATCAAAGTAATCATTATTACAAAATTATATATTTAAATTCAAAACTAAAAAAAGAAATCATAATGTATTTGAATTTTTAACATAGTTTTTTCTATAATTTTTCCTTAGTGTTCTAATCAAATTTGTAGTTTCATCTTAAGAATTAGTTGAAGTATCTAATTATGGTACATTGTTCCTTAGAACAGATAAAATTCTAATAGTAAATTCAACTAAAACTTCACATATTTTATCCAATGTAATATCAACTAATCTTCATTAGATATTTCAACTAATATGAGTAGTATACTAAACTGAAAATTATCGAATTTATTAGTCCTCATTAGATGGGTTAACATAAGTTTTTTTCCTGTGTACACTTTATCCATGAAACTAAATGTCAACCAACGAGAAAAGGATATATATATAAACAGTGCGGTCAGAAAAGTACTTGGAACAGGAAAAAATTTGTCTCAATTTGCGCGAAATTGTGGTTTAAAGCAATTTCAACAATATTATTTTGATGTGAAATGTTTGGTTGGATAAATATGATTTTAGAGTTTGGTGACCTCATAAAATAGTTTTATTTTTGGTTAGTTTCATATTTCCGTGTTTTCATTTTTATTGGCAGGATTTAAATTTTTCATATATTTGATTATGAGATCAAATAAAAGTCAAACGAAAAAATTCTGTCCGAGTATTAATACTGTGCTCCTGGAAATACAATATTTTAAATAAAATACTAAACTATATTAAATTAAAGTTAGATTTTCAAAATATATAAAATAACAAAAAAAAGTTAAATTATCGACATACATAAATATCCTAAAGCACTTTTACAAATTTGAGTGTCATGATGCTGATTTTAGCCAAATAGAAAATAAAAAAGAAGAAAATAATAGAAATAATAAAAGTAGAGGTACTTTGGATAAAAAGAAAATGTGCCTACTTCATCGATAACATTTCCATCCATCACTTCCGTTGAAATTGCAAAATCAAAAAGCTGTTTACCCAAATGATTTATTGAGTTTCCACTTATTTGGTTACAAATAATGAAGTTCTCTTTCCCATCACCCCAAAAAGTAAAAAGAAAGTAAATACAAAAAAAAAAAAAATACCTTTTTCATATATACAAAATATATAGATCATTCCGCTTCACCTTTTTCGCTTTACCTTTTCTTTTAACATTTCCATTAGATTTCCAAATATAAATGGTAACCAAAGAATGAAGGAAAGCATAGGAAAAAAAAATGAGAAAAGAATTTAATCTTTATCCTATTAGAACGTGAATCCCTACGATAGGGACAAAAAGGTTCTATAAAATAGACTAGTTTTACATGAAGCATGTTCTACATATGGATGGACGAACAATGGTAAAAAAATAGATGTTGTTTAAACAAATTGGGTGTTTGTGGGTTATTTGTCCATATCCATAAAATGTCTTTAATATTTTCTTTTGGGAAAATTAGAACATGTGTACCTACGATTAGAACAAGACTAGTATTTTTTACAGTCGAACCTCTTTGATTGGTCAGGAAGGAACTATTGCGATTAGTTAAATTTCTCAAAGATTGCAAATCAAATTTTGTCGATTTGAGCTATGATATAAAATTTTAAATTTAAATAAAAAAAGGAAAAAAGTTCAAAATAAAGAAGAGAGAGTGAATGATTTGTATTTAAGAACATCCTGAATTCAAGACACATATTTTTCTGAAAGAAAATAGACTGAATTTGAATCAACATACTCTTTACTATAAAGGAATAAATAAAAGCTACTGAATATGTAACTCATCTTAAGTAATAATCTTTTGATTCCTAAAAATATCCTTTTTCCAAAGAATTTCTGTATTCCAAATAAAAGATATACGAAATTTCCGAAATAAAATGACAATCATCTGATTTTCCATTTACTATTTTAATTTTCATAATATTTCTGCAATTCAAATACTATCTCATGGGACATTTTGTCTTTTTAGATTATGGTCAAGTTCATTGGTTCTCATACCATTTTCCAGAAAAAAAACTCTGGTCATAAAATGTGGCTTTATAAAATTCTCGGGTCTTTTACAATATAATATTCAATCTCATTACATGTCGGATGTCGTAATATTCTTCCAAATATTTTATCCGGTGAACCTAAAAGTGTCAGAATGGTTTCCATCTTCATTTCCTTTTTTCTTTTTTTTTTTCATTTTGAAGAATCTCAGTTTTTAGATGGATTTAATATACGGAATTTCTTTATATAGATATTATTTTCCTTCTATGTGCATGCATTCCTATATGGGAAAAGGGACCATGAACATGTACATATCTATATATACAATATTTACTTTTTTCAAAGATAGATGAAGTGAAAATTGCCAATAATAGAAAGAGATCCTTTCCTGAATTTGATGTCGCATTTTCAAAAAAAAAAAAAAAATGAAGCCAAAAAGGAAAAAGGGATATACAAGTAAATATGTTCGCATATTTGAAGAATGATTTTTAACAAATCTAAGGATGAGATATAAAGTGGTTTGATATGAGAAGTAGATAAAAATGATGGTTTCTGAAGATGAATTAATTTTTCATATCTATGAAACATCTGGTAGTTCTTCTTGTCAACACTTAGATGGGATAAAATATACTAAAATAGTAACATTTCTGACCTTTAGAATTTTTTTTTTTTTAAAGCATATTTATTATAGTTATCGTGTGGCATATATAGAACGAAGTGAATATCTAGAATAGCATGTCAGCGTATCTCTATAGTCTATACGGTATTCGATTGATACACCATTTTTTTTTTTTTTCATATTATATCTTGTTGTTGACGATGATGATATTCTCAATGGCCTGGTCCTGAATTTCTTCGATTTGTCTCGCCTTCAGGCATAATTTATTAACAGAAAGAAACTGGCAATATGTAAATTCGATATCCTTTCTCTAGTTCTATATAGCCCTTATTTTCATCCCTTAGGTCCTTTTCAAATTCTATAGCATTTTCGATTTTGTTTGTCGTTTATTGTTACGGTTTCGTTGTTGTTGATATCGTTTTCTTTTCTATAGTATCCTGGCTGGTGTTTTATATTGAAAATTGGGTTGACACTAGAAAATATTTATTTATGTGTGACGATATCCGTAGGGGGTATCTATCTATTTTTTTTTTCTTTTTTAAGAATGGGAAAATAGTAATACTACTTCTCTATCTGTTAGATATATATTGAAATTTTCACTTTAGTGCTATAAGGTAGTAGTTATAGTGGCCGTATAAAAGAATTGCTGTTAAGATAGGAGAACACAGATGGGATTCGGGATCCATATTATGTTTGTAACTATATTTATTAGATAAACACCATGATATTTGTAGTTATATTAAGAAACAACTATATATATAAAGTAGAATAAAAAAAAAACAAAAAAAAACAAGGGATATCGATTTTGTATATCCCTTAAACATCACGCTAAACACCATTCACGATATTGGTTTATTTCTATTTGTTGGCCAACAAAACCGAATCGAAAAACAATTTAGCATGCGAGTAAGTTTTCTTTGCCGCAGGTGTTGGAGCTTCAGCAGATTTTTTGGTAGGATCTTATCGTATATATTCTATATTATCTGTGAACAAAAACAAAAAAGGAACTAACAAAATTCCTTTGAACAAAAACAAACATTCAAATTAAACGTACGCCAAATAGCAAAATCGAATATCTGGTTTAAACGGAAGTGGCTAGTGTTATTATAGTACATATATGTCTACCATATATGTTATATTTTAAAACTCATGTTCCAATTTTAGCATGTTTCAAGAATACTTGACATCCAATATGATCTCTGTTCTACAATGCACAAAAGCAAACTGGAAAATACTAGATGGTAATCGCTCTCATTGGATATGACCATTGATAACTTTTCTCTATTTGAATATACAGAAATAGAAAACTGATGAAATTTTATGTTTTATATAAAATGTTAAAAAAATATACATATTCAAATAACATATTTTCTTTTTGTAATAAAAAACTAGGTTTCGACAGTAAAATACATTTCAAATAAAATAAAATTACATTCAGATTTTAATTAAGTAGAATATTTATTTATTAAAATATAAATTTCCATTTTATCATAAAGACTTTACATTCAATATGATCAGATTTTTAAAAAGACATACGTTATTTTCTTTTACCAAGAAAACTGAAAGGAATTTTTTTCTTTACGTACGGTGAAAGTTTCAATAAAATCAAAATCTATTTCACATAAGTTAGAAAAAGATTGGTTTTCAATTTATATAAGAAAACGATTGATGATCATATATAGACAAATAAAAATAATAGCAGAAATATAACCATCGATGTAAAGAAGTAGAAAAACCAGCTATCATTTAAAATTCAATTCCGAAAGGCAAAAAAAGCTGAGGTAAGCTCATCGAACGAGTATACTAAACTATCGAGACTTGATTGTATATATTATAGTATAACTTAAATTTAAGGAATAAAGATATTGAAGAACGACTAGAACCGAAGTTCCCATATATGTATAGAGGGGAAATCATAAACCATCCCATGAAATGTACCATACCCAGGGATTTATACCAAATATAAAAGGGATAGAAAGACGGCTTTTAACCAACTCCATATAAACTATAAAAGTGTGTTGTGGATATAAAAAGATTTGTAGGATTGTTGGTTATTCCACTGAATTACGCTAAAAATCGAAAGAAAAACAGAATAACTATATAGTAAGGAGTTGAATTAAACTCCCGAAACTTCCGAATGAGTACTTACATATTTTCTGTATAGGATGAGACAAAAATATCTTACGATTTTGGAATTTAACTATGTATTCTAGAAAAATACTAACTCAGCTTTGATAGTACATCAATATGAGAGAGTCCTCAGCAATGGAAACTTAATTAAATTTCTATGACATAGTCTCTACATTGGATGTGTGCTATATGACTAATCTGAATGCATAATTTCCACAGTAACTTAAAAATTTTGAATCACTTTTAAACCATCCTATATAATTTCTTCCTACTATATATACATATCTGGCTATAAAAGATGCATTTCTCAATGAAAATGGAATCATAATGGTTACAATTGAACTGCTTCCACAGGATCATTAAATATAGTTGATAAGTCACAATATTATCGTTTCGTCCTGAAGTTTGTTATATATATAAACTTGAATAAGTTAGAATTTCTTTAGAATAGAAGTTTATGAATTTTTGGTGAAGTTGATTAAATTAAATATAATTCTTACTTGAGATGTATCGGAATCGGAAATGGCTAGATGTTCTGGAATAATGAATAGCCACATACATTGATTGCTTTGACATTTGAAAGAATTTACATGTGCCTTACTTGGTGCTGTAATATTTCGATAAAATTATTTACTTCGGGCCGCGGATATATATTTTTTAAAAACCTTTACTACTAGATAGAAATTATTATATGATGCATGATAAAATTTCAACGTTAAAAATAAATATATCAATTTTTTTTCCTTTTCATTAAACGTTATCAATTTTTTGCAGACGACAATTTTTATGAAATTTATGTAATGGAAATGTTTTTATTAATATTTTCTTTACTTAAGACGATATAATTTTCCATTATATCAGTTCTTATATCACAATTTTGGATAACAAGACCGAAAAAAAAACGAACTCTAATAAAAACATGGAATTTTTGACGCTATTCATAATAACAGCGAAATTATTTTGTTGACAAAATCATCCCCTATGAATTGGGTTAAAAGTGTTCTCAGTAAATATAAAATATATTTTAAAGTATATTATAAAAGTTGAAGGTGTCATATGGTATAAAATTCTCTGCTCTTATGTATTCACGTAAATGATTTCTAACCGCCTATTTTGATAACGTTTAAATGAAGATCATGACAATGATGACATTAAGACGACATTTCATCCTAGTCGCAGGTTATATGTAACTAGCGTACAGTATAAAAGCTTTTATAAGAATATGATTATTTTAGCTGGCAATTCCCTTTGAAAATCGTATGTTTTTGTAATTTTTTATTTTTTCATTCAAGTATTAAAAGAAAGTATTAAAATAATATTGGTTATAAGACTTTTGAAGAGTTTATATAAAGATGAAATTAATGTCTTTATGAGAGTCTAACTGTATGATAACATAATGAAAACAAAATCCTAACAGAAGGTCCAAAAAAAAAAATTTAAAGTATAACAAGAAGAATTTAAGACGTTCCCTGATTGATGTCTTTATATACATTGTGTATACAAGTATGTATATCCAACTTCCTATATATACATTTATGTCATTATCAACGGAATTTTGTGAGCCATGTTAACTTCATTTAACATTTTCCGACACAAAATTTCACTTTGCCTATATTTTTGAGTCTATATAATAAGTATCTCTGCCATGTCTATTCATCTTGCATCTGAAATCTAATATGGAATTACATTGGAAGTAGAATGATGGGCTATGAATTTTGTTAGATGAAAATTTGTTATATATTTCAAGGCACATAAAGATAATGTTAAATAGAGTACTATCAAGTGGATAAGACAGCAAGATTGTAAGAGATTTTTTTCATTTTTTTTTTTCGCTTGTAATAAGATAGAAAATTAAATTCATTCTGATTTCAGTTTTAATGTCTGTTTACGCATTATCTTAACGTTCTTTCGAGAATAAGAAAGTACGAGTTGTATAGTAGTAGTTATTGGTGGGTGGTGCAAAACGTAAAAGTTAAATATAATATAATAGTATTTACAGTGGAACAGAATCAAGGAATATGCAATGGAATAATCAGACAGAGGGGAGTATCTGAAAAAAGAATGAAGTAAATTTTATATAAGGAAAAAATCGTTCTTTTTTCCTCATTTCTTAGTTACAGGAACAAGACATGAAAATCTAGTCTAGTATATAAATTTCTATTTGCCAAGACTTCATTAGGATAGGATATACAGAAAACGTCTTATAAAATATATTTTTTTTTCTTCTTTCTTATTTTATATGATTTTACTTTTCCAAGAAAGAATAAAAGAAACGAACGATAATAAGGCAATAATTTACAGAGTTAACTTCTGGAAAAGAAGCGAAAAAAAATACCCGGGAAATGAGTGTCGAAATGTAATTATTTAAGATGTGAATGAAATTGATTTTTTGGATTTAATTTTCGATTTATTTTTAAAATCGATTAAAAACTTCAAATCACAAAAATATGACAATATAAAGAGGATTTTCATTATAACGAATTAATTTTGTTTAAAATGTAAAGCAAATTGAATTTCTTTCAGATTGAATTTATCCTAAGTCTGTTTGCTTTTGATAGTACAGAAATTAAATCGAATTGAACTCTAGTAACAAGATTCTTGTATCTAATGAAGGTAAAATTATATTTAATTTCGCGAAATCTTGGATAAAAGCTTCTGTTGTATATTAAAAGTTTAAATATTGTATTAGCCGTTAAACTGTAGTTTGAGAAGACACCTTTACGTAAGGAGCTATAATGACAATGACAAACTTTTAAAATACTCATCTTATTTCATATAATTGACCAAACACAGGGCTGTTAGCACGTTTTTTGTTTCATACATTTAACTCGACCAAACAGTAAGTCGTTTCAACTTTCGCTTGGATTTTCATATGACTGAAACAAGTTACGTGCTGCCATTTTTATAAAAAGTCGAAACACATGGTCTGAAACAAGTTACATACTACCACGCCAGGATTAATAAAACGGGCACTTTGAACCATTCTTAAGTTTCTAAATCTTAGAAAAGACAAAGTAATCAGTAGGTCTGTTTTATTTGCCATACAATACCCTGGAGCAAGGTAAGTGGCAAATAAAACGAGCAGAAGTAGGAGAAAGTTTTAATTTAAATGTTGGTAGCGCTGCTTAGCAACCATATTGTAATGACATGGGAAACGTTTAGCTAATACACTTTTTATGGGATAAAACTGAACTAATTTCGGGTGTGATAGTTACACCTGGTCTGAAAGTAGTGTAGGATTTGCACTTTTGCTGTTTTTGTTTTCAATGTAAAAATTTGCTGTACCACAGAGCAAGTGGCAAATAAAACAGACCCAATATGATTAATAACCAATAATTTGCTCCATACCTTCCAAGAATAAAAGATTTTAGGTAATTTATTACTTTAAATTGTATCAAATCATGAGAGATGATATTTAATTCAGGCCCTATGACATCTCCATTTGTTAAATTTTGAGAAATCGAAATAATCTACCTCTAAAATTGTAACAATTATAAAATCGAATATTATATGGAATCATTGATTAGAATAAGAACAAAAGATACAAATATAGTATATTATATAATTTTGTTGAGGATAATATGCGGTAATATTGATGCCAACTGTGCGGTTATAATTTCCTAAAATGCTCAGCAATTTTGTTTGCCTTTCTGTGATGATTCCTTCAATAATTTGGATTCATCATGAAGAAATTGTTACAGGATTGTGGTTTTTCCGTTGAAGGAAGACGTTATGGTTCGGTTACTGTTACGACACAGTTGATATCTATTTTGGTTATTCTAGATATATTTTCATATATTGCTGAATGAATTAAGGATTGCAATGTTGAGAGTAAAATGTTATCTAATATTATTTTAACTATGGATATTTGTTTTATATTTTAATATTATATTATAATATGGAAAGATATCTTTATAAGTTTAACTACATAATCTTTACATTTATATTGTAAAATATTTAAGGGTACTGTGGTTACCTTGGTAAGGTCTGTTTCAAAATTGACGTAATTTAAATTAAAGGTAAGTAAAATTTTCTTTGAATATTACTGGTTAGTTAGAAATGGAAAATTGTTATATGTAACTGTATGTATTTATTTAGTAATGATACACTTGCTTGTCGATTATACTAATATTATATAATTCTGAAAATACCAAATGAAAATAACTTTAAAATTTTTATAAATAATTTTGGAATTTGAATTTTATAATATTTCATTTGGTCTGTCTGAAATTTGTATTTAAACTATTTAGAGATAACATTTGACTTAATTTGTATTGGAAGAATGAAGAAATTTAAATTTTTAATTCTGTTAAGATTTTGTTTTTAGGATTTCACTTAATTCAATGAATTTATCATCAATTTATTTTTAATTTTATCGATAAATCACTACATATGCAATCTATCTATATAATTAAAACGCTAATTAGTAACTTTATGTCTGCTCCTGTGAACTTAATATTCAACTGATTTTAAATCTATCGAAATTTCTTTGGCTAAATCAAGAATAAATATGGTCAATAGTGAATGAATTTCCATGAAATTTGGAATGTAAATTCTGCATGGGCTAATTTAAAGGATACGATATATTTCCACTCGGTGAGTGGTTGCGAGGAAACCAAAAAAAGGAAACGTCCCTAAATCAGTCAATACAAGCGTAAAATTTTGACAAAGCTATATTCTGAATAAGCAGACTGGAAAAATAGGATATGTGTATTGGAAAAAAAATACGTAAATAATAGGCGTATTTTTGAAAGTCATGAGTTCGACAATTGTATTCTAGGAATAATTCAAGCAGAGCTGCATGTACGAGCTAGTTTAAAGATTATTATAACTTTTTTAACCGACGAGTCTACGTCGTGAGATGAATCTTGTATCTAGAATGTGATACATTAACGTAGATCCAGCTACCGTTTGGAGGTTTTCTTTTATTTATTTAGGCCAGCCAAAGATCTTTGACGCTTGATATCTTTTAAATTAAGTCTCATTACCATAACTGAAAATAAATGTATCACCTTATTTTCCCTAAAATTGTATTGTGTGAAAGCTCATCAAAAATCGCGGGATCCAACTCGTGACCTATTATTTTTTTAGTTAGAATAAATTAAACTACGTTTTACATATGTTAGTATGATTTCAATAGTTTAATTTCATTTCGACTTCGAAGTTTTCAATAAATAAATAAATAAATATATAAATAAATAAATAAATAAATAAATAAATAAATAAATAAATAAATAAATAAATAAATCAATAGAGTTTACATGTTTCTCTAAAATCCATTTATTTGAAATGAATTTAAATATTTTTGTAAATATTCCTTATTAATATTTAATAATCAAAAAATTTTATTAAATAAATTATTGAAAATTATTATTTTGGTCATAAATTGATTGATATTATTTTATATCAAGGAAATTGTCAGTAAATGAATATAAATTATTCGGTTAGCATTGGGTTGGTTAGTTTTGTAAATGCCTAAGGTATGGGAATAATATGGCATCATATACACATGTTTTTTTTTACTTTTTAAATTATTTATAGTTGTTCTGTTTACTGTGAATAGTTGAAAGGAATGAAGGATCTAGCTAGTGTAATCCAGTATATGATATTGTTGAAATTAATTTGAGGTCGCCACCATACAAATTCATTTTATTAAACCCTTGTTAACAACTATGTGAATTATGCATGTCATTTATCCCACGTTGACCTGTATAATTAAATCAGTTGAATTATTGACTGCATAATTGATTGTAATATGAGTTGAGGGATTTTCAATTTTTTTCTTTTATACGTAATTTTTTCAGTTAATTTTTATTTTATTAAATTAATTGTATATGAAAATACCTAACGAATTTTAATAGACCAGATTATATCATCGGAAACAAAATTTTAATTATAAACATTTTATTTTTTCGTTTTAGTTTTTCAATAATCAGGAAACCAAAAAGGAAATTGCATTATTTTTAATCAATGCGATATATTCATTAATTTCAAAAATTTAATTTTCCAAAGCTTTTAGTTGATTCAGTCTTTTCCATCTGTTCATATAATTATCGTGCGTATAAAAAAAACCTATTCTGTTCTCGACAATACAATATTTCATTATAATTATTTCAGATAAAAGATAAGACTTAAGTCCTTGAAATGCATAATTCTTTTAGTATAAAACTCGATTCTTTTATTCAACGGCTAAAAAGTTGATAAACGATAGAAGAACTTTTCACCACGTAGAGTTGAGAGTGATATCACGTAAATAATATGGGATGAATGTTCTAAAAACTACTCTCGTAGAAGTAAACATAAAGATTTTTAGAAGTAATTTGGACTAAATTAATAAAATTTAATTGCAACTGCAAATCGACATAAAACTTCTGAAAAGTATCTGTTAATATGAAGTTAAAATCATTTTCATAATTTCAAATTTAATTAATTTTTTTTTTTATCATCAAATGAGAAACTATTAAAACATCAATTATAAGAATATAAAATTTTCTTTTTTTTTTATGAATATCATAAAATAAAATGCAGCAATTAAGTTTTTGATTGTGTTTTTGTTATTTTTATGAAAGAAAAAAAAAACGGAACAATTTTCTTTTTTTTCGAACGCAATGTGATGAAAATGCAATTAAAACAATTGAAAAAGTTTGTAATTAATGCAACCCATCTGTTGAGGATGTAAAGTTTACCTTTCGAATATAACTGAAAAAAAAAAATAACAAACGAAAAACTAATAATAATAAACTTTATGGGCGCCAAAAAAGTATTAACCGAAAAAATAAAACTTCAAAAGCTATATATCCAAGTTATTGGACATAATTTATGTAAGCTTTTATGGGCGTAAAAAATTCCATTTATATAGTTTTGATATAGTATTCTACTATCCGAAACTTAGTTCGTTTAAATGCACTTCTGTTCACTAGATTCTCCACATACGAGTTTGCAGTTTTTAATAAATCTCAGATTCCAATCTGGATGGTTGGAAAATTGTTTTTAAAAGTCAATATAAAAAAAGCCAAAGTATATATTTTTTTTTTGTTATTACTATTAAGTTGCATCGTAAATAATTAAAAATTGAATTTCTCATAGATTTTATTGAAAAAATATTTTGTCAATTTTTAGGTTGGAAAAATCACTGTGTTTTGCGACTTGTTAAATGCTTACATATTTTGCAAAATCCACTCGACAACTGGATATGACGAAATTAATTTATATTTTTTAATACGAAGACTTAATTTAATCGGTACTAAACATGATCCACATAGGGGTCATAGTTTGCTTTTCCTAAAAATTTCTCTTCTATTTTAGTTACCAAAGGAAACTTCTGCAGTAGAGCCAATTTTATCAACTTAGGCAGTATATGTGAATAAGTTAATATAAGGTGTTAATAGAACATTTTATGGTCTTATATGCTATTGGTTGAACATGATACGATACCATAAGTACTTTCAATGTTTTTGAAAATGTATATCAATAATTAACTATTAACCAATCCTAAACATTTCCTAAATGCACTTAAATACATAATTTACATACTTCTTCAGTTTTGTCTTTTATGCATTTACAAAGAGCAGATTTTTGTTGATATGAATTTCTAATTAGTTCGTTTCTCGTTAATTATTTACTTAATTATGGAATAATTTTAAAACAGATTATATTCATAAAACAAATTTTACGAAAATTAACTCCAAAAATATCAGATTAAATTATAATTGATGTTAACAAAAAAAAAAAACAAAAAAAAAAGGTAGAAATATCTTAATTTTGTATTCATTAAATTGTTTACTAAAATAGCGATCAAGATTCCTAATTATACGATTCTGAAAGAGTTATATTCCATATCAATTTCAAATCTAAAGTATATTAAAATAATCACTGTTTGTCATCAGGAAATGTAAACAGAACTTTTATATTCATGTCTTGAGGGTTTCGAATGAATCTTTTTAACATAATAAAATGGATAATTAAAAATACTTTATACATACACGTCCATACATATTAATACAGATTTTCCATTTCAACACCTTTTCAACCATTATATAAAGAATAATAAATTAGTTTTTAAATATAGATTTCATCTTAAGTCTATACATTTCATAAATGAAACTATCAAAAAGAAAGTTTTCCTTTTCTCTTGTAAATCAACATCATTATCAATTTCATCTAGGAAAATCTTGTATGTATGATGGATATCTTCATATTAGTGAAGGCTATTTTAGTACTTATTTTTTGTTTTTTAAAAGAAAATTTTTAAAAAAAAAGACAAAAAAAAGTTATTCATTATTGTCGAAAAGCTCGAATATTGACACGAACATCATACGTGTGCTAAATTTCAATCTAGCTTTATTAATTGATAATTAAATATTCATAATCATAACTTTGAGGTTTTCCAGAACTATTAACATCTATAAAAGCTTATAGTATCTACAGAATAATGTTTTATACACCAAAAGATACTAATGACTGCAAGGATATCAGCATCATAATACTGAATATTTACCTTTTTTTTGTTCGTTATTGTTGTATGTAGACAAAATAAACTAAATTGCAAAATCACTATTGAAAGTTATATAGCTACGAATAATAAAATTTCCGAAAAAATTAATCCCAATCCACTTGTAAGCAAATCACAATAGATAGAACTTTGAGCGAAACTCTCAATATCTAAATTTCAGTTCAAAATTCGATCGAATTTGTGTCTGAATGCTGTAAGATCAACACTAATTTGTGAGAATATCTAATTCATTTGATATAGAAGTTAAACTTTTAATTTTATCACACCCTAGCTGATAAAAAAAATGTGCTTTGACGTTGATCAAAAGCGTAACACTTTTTCTTTTGACTTTTATCTTGAATAAAGTATGTTGAAGTTGAGGAAAATCTCCCTTTCTACAAATTAAAGGCCACCAAAAAGATGACATTTTTTGATACATAATTTAGTGTATTTGTAATGAAGCTGTATAGTATCCGTAAGAGACCCGATGATGATGATGATGATGATGAAAAAGTTCATATAATATATTTCCTTTCATTTTTTTCCTGTTTTTTTTTTTTGTCAATATTTGCATAAATCCTTTTGCCATGTTCGTTATTAATAGGTGTGGATATTTTTCTTTTTTTTTTCCTAGGATATTTTAACAATACTGAAGTAAGTTCTTGATTAATATTCATTCTGTTGAAAATGTTCTATAGAAACATTTTTGTTTTCATAATGAACATATTCTTGTTGGGAATATTTTGTATATAATTGTTTGTTTTACGTTGTAATTTACCATTATTAAAAATACTGTGATGAACATAGTTGATTATTCGTAATATGCAGATACAAAAGCAGTACTCTGAATGTTACCATAGCTTCTATTAAGAATATTTCTTTTCCCTTTAGTTACATTTTCTGTAAATAGTTATAGGATGTTTCTCAAAAACGTATTATATCTACTAAATTTTACTAACAAAAAGGTTCATAATATACTTCTGTGTAATAGAGTTTACAAAATAGTAGGATATTTTCAAGCTTTTATGGTTTATCTATATTTTTACATGTCTTATAATATTTCTCTAGTCAATTGTCACTACCCTAACTAATATTTTTTTGAAGTTCCATAAGGAATAGTTTGGTTGGTAAATTTCGATTCGAAAGAATAATCTACAAATTGTAATGGCTTTATGATACATGCTGTATATAAATTGGTACAATATTCTACAATATACATACTACATACTTCGAAATACAATAGTTATGACTGTTATTATAGTATATGGAAAATTATAATAAGAGCTCATATTTTTTTTTGAATTTCAATCTCAATTTAGTTAGACAACTAGTCCTTGTAAATTTATTATAAGTGTACTAACTTTTTCATATATATATATGCATCGTTTAACTTGCATATATGCAATTTGATCGTGATGTGGTTATTGAATTTGTGAAATACCGTAGGTGACAAATTTGATTGTTCCTTTTAAAATAGATTAGCTCATAGTATTGTATTTAATCATAGAATTTGAATGAAAATTATAATTGAAAGCGTATAAACTAATTTCATGGAATATATAGTTATACGTGTATATCCCAACTAGAGATGAGAAATTCGTTGTATAGTTTTTTAGTTACATATATAAAAGTCATATCTACGCGAATATGTCATCAGTCAAATAATTTATTGTACAACGAATTGCATTTGCAGAAATAGTGTAATACTTGTATTGATTGAACCATATTTGTATATACGACAACATGTAACCATCGCGAACAATCATTTTTGTGTTCCCTTTTAAGTATATAATATAGAAATGTGGTTTTCAATTTTCTCTTGTTTCTAACGAGATTTAACCACATTAAGGTATTTTCAAAACTGAACAATTTAAAATATACATAGTTTTACAGGAGTTTGACAGAAATATGGTAGAGTTCTACGAACTGTTTTAGGTATTTTACAGGTTATAAAAGGAGCCTTGTCAAAATCAATTAAATTGAAAATTAAATATAATCCTTATTTCATAATTCGAGTTATTCAGAAAACATGAATTATATATTTAACATACGAATATAATATTTTTAAATTTAATCAACTTATTGAGTAATTAAATATTTAGGTTTAGAAAAATTGAATAGCATTTCTTAGGGTAATTAATTAGTAATTATTCAGTTGTAAGATATTTAGTTAAGTGTTAAGTCAAGTCAAATTTAAGCTACACAAAATCTACAACTGGGTGTGATTACAATATATATGGGGGAGGTTAAATTCCATCCAAAACAAGAACCTAACAATTATCATAGGTAGAATAATCTGTTCAAGGTCGCTATCGGATTATCTTTTCGATGTAAAGATAAACGATAATAATACTGATCAATGGATAAGCGTTGTGATAGCAAACTGAATTAAGAAAGGACTGCAAAAGTTGATAGAATTGTTGTTTCAACATTAAACTCTAAAATGAAAATCTCTTGTCCATTTATACTATTCATAAAACAAGTAATATCTTTTAACAAACTAAAACTTATTTGGTGACTATATAAATGATTTTAAGGGTTTCTAAAAAGTCAGTCATTTTAATGAGTTCTATATACAACTTGTTTTATTATCAAATATTAACCAATTACTCGTAGAACTAATGAAATACCATTAAGATATCTTAAATTGTAGTAAAATTTCTCCCGATAAGGATAAGAACTTAATTACATGCATATACATCTAATTTTAGGATTGTAAAATTCCATTTTAATGTTTATGTACTAAAAGGTGACAAATATGATTTTATGCTGAAATTTGAACACAGTAAACGTACTTGAAATAAAACTATACATCTTTCTATACAAACAATTTTAGTTATTAGATGGAATGATGAGGTAAAAAAATTAACAGGGTGGAGATTTCAAATGGGTGTTTAAGGCTTGTATAGATATGAGTATATAAAACATTTTAAAATAACGTATAGTGAACGAATTATTTGTTTACCAGAGTTTATATTGTTTATTTTCGTATACGTACATATCTGTATAGCAATGGCGTACGGTAACATTTCCATCTAGGAGCGCATAAGCTATTTTCCAAAATTTTGAAATTCAGATTATACACAAAAATAGCTCTCCTTATTAAAAAAATTTCGATTCTCGATTAAGAATCAAAGAAAATACAACATTGTATGGATTCAAATCAATTAAGAATATTATTCGCTTTTCATCAATTACGCATAGAAAAAACAGACACAATAGCCTTAAGATCCCTGTGCTACAAGTCTTTATAGACCATAGGGAAATTTAAGTCTCACATGCGAAAAAATTCTAAACTATAGAAGAGAATACTATATAACATTAAAACTAATGTAATACTAGAGGCACACATAGGGTATTCATACCATAGTTTAAAGATACCATTTGCTATACCATATGTGTGTCGTCGAATACTAGTTGAATACAATTTCAACTACGTAGCATAAATCTGGTATTTAAATTCGAAAAAGTACGTGGTATCCCCGTTTTGACTTAATTTTTTCGGCCACCGTAACCAATTCTTTAGTGATTGTCGCGCCTTTTTATTGAAGCGGAAAATAGCGAATGAAATTTTGTAGGAAAGCTTAGCAATTGACACATGTTTACACTTTTTTTTTAAAAATATTATTTTAAAAAACTGAAAAAAGTAATTAAATACGCAAAATTTTATGCGTTAATGAAACCTCAAAATTTATAGATATTTGTAGGAATCATATAGAGGATTTAAAAGGAGCGAAAAGAAATTCCCATATTCTCGCTAAAATGGCAGAATTGCAAATGTCAGACAGATACTATGTTTGATGTGTGCGAACCCCTTTATATACCATGGTACAAGTCTATACTGTAGTATCAATACTAAGGTTTGAATACCCTATGTGTGCCTCTAGTATAATGCATTCATTTTCTGGTATGTAATATTTTGGAACACAAAACTAGTATTCTTATTCATGAATTTTATTCTCTAAGCTTTCTTCGTTTTAGCACACCACTGCTATATGGAATGGTAAGTTTTAGGATATATGTTTTATATTTTCATTTTTCTTCTACCTTTACATGTTTCTAGTATTATCATGTAAGAGGACATTTATGTATGGCTCTATATTGTTAAAGACATGTGTACAAATATTTCATCATCAAAACTCGCAAGGTGTTTATGACACATGAACAATTTTAAGAGGGTTAAGCTCTTTGCTACTGTAACCAGTTTTTTTTTTCTTCTCCTTTTGTAAGGTAAACAATAGTAGATATTTGAAAGTTTAGTGTAGAAATATATAGTTGACAAATATCAGACGTCATGTCTACTAGTTTTATGATAAGTTTCTTTTTGTGTTTTTGGATAATGTGGATTTTTGAAGAAACATATACGAAAGTGTATAATAATAATAGTCGACATTGTTTTGTTTATAAAGCTCGATCATTTTAGATGGTGTGCAAGGTATAATTAAATTTTGTCCGTTAATAATTCAAAAATCGAAATATCAATATATATTCGAAAACTAAAAACAAAGGTCCATGGAAAAATATGAGTATGAGTTTTAGTTCTTTGTAATAATTAAAAAAAACCATTGATTAGTTTATTATGAAAAATTAAATCAGTAATAATAATAATGCGAACGAAAGTTCTATTAGTTCAGTACTGAGATTACTAGCAATTGAAAAATTTCGAATTTATATCCTGACTGAAAAGATTTTACATTATAAATTAAGTAGCACCTTTCTATGTAAACTAAAAGAATATTTCGAAACCAAATATCGAATTCCCACTTTATTATTTTGCACTTAAGATAGGGCAATAATTATATGGCATCGAAATAGAGAGATTTTCTGATAGGGTTTCAAATATTTTATAGGGAAAAAATATTAACCCTTATTGATTTTATACGACATCCTTCGAAATATAAATATGATCTTATTCTCATAAAGTAAATTATTAGATTTTTTATACGCAATGCAGGATAATGAGACGAAAAAATGTTATAATAATAATATTTTGATATGATTTTTAGATATAAAAGTTTACGCAAAATGACTTGTTTTTGTTAACTTTCTATACTATATAGAAGAAGGAGAGGAATTTTCTCCCATCCTACAATATGATATTTTTGCACACGTGGAGATTTCTACATACAAGAAAATTATATATTCGAAAGTATAACATAGATTGGGGATACAATATATGATTTTGCCCGGAACTGAGACCATTTTTCTAGAAATCTGTCAAGTGGAAAAAAAAGATAAATTTTTCATGGTTCAAAAAATTTGTATTAAATTTTCAACACCTCAATATACTCCCGGTTTTTTTTTTTCTGGATATTTTTTTCTATGTGATTTATATATACATATTTATATATTATTTGAGAGGTTGTAGGTGGTATAACATCATTTATTAGAAACAGTGAAGGTTTTTTTTTTTTTGTTTTTGGTTCTCCAGTGGGATAAAAGTTTTTTTTTTAGCTTTTCAAATTTCTAATTTTGTGTTCTTTTTATTTTATATTTTGATAGACCAATATACTTATTGCTCGTACTATATACGCCCAGTCTCTTAAGAGAGAAGTTGTCATGTCAGCAAGTATGTAGATACAATATTCAAGGGATTTAGATTGTGGATGAGATTGTTTCTGTTACTGATGTTAATGCTATAGGGAATTTTTTCTTCTAACCTCAGTTCCTTTTTTACGGGAAGTTTTCTTTAAAAATATGATGGTTTCCCATAAATTTTTATTTATTATATATTATTTTATATATACAGCGGTTGTTTTTTTTTTTTTATTAAATATAAAATTGGATAAACTGGCCAATTTTATCGAGAAGAAATATATATATATATGTATATATATAAATACGTATATATGTATTTTTAATACGAATTTTATTTCGGTGTTCAAAAATTTTGACATACTTTTCATATATTCTAGTTATTAATATAATTCTCAGGTATCATAGTGGAGGTACTAAATCATCACCGTTCAATGATCTTATTGAGATGAATCAACGTGGTCGGAATTCATTCGTTATGCACGTATGAATCTACAATTTTTTTTCTTCTTCCTTCTAAACTTACTGACAGGTTATGTAATACAAAATTCTTACATATAAACTATACACTGTCAAAGAAAATTTATATATATCTATATATATGTTGAAGAATCCTTTCTTCTTTCTTATTTCACAAACTGTATTCAGTGTCTTGTGAAGTGATCCATATTATACTATAATATGAATGTTTCTTGAATCGAAAGATATTAGACTGAAAAGATATCTAAATAAAACGTTGACAGTGTTTTGGTTCTCCTTTGACGATGAATTGTGTCGTTCACGTTGAATGCATCGAATTTGTCAAGGATATGTAATATACTCTTTTAAACATGTATTATATACCAAAAAAAAAAAATGGAAAAAAATTGGTGAAAAAAGTATCACATCACGTTCGTTCATCCAAAGGACCAAAAGAATCATTCGTATAAAATGAACAAAATAAAAGAGAAATGCTTTATGTGATGAATTTAGATATATGCTTATATATCGAATATCGTTTGATATATAGTATTTAAAAAAAATGAAGAAAAAAGCGACATGAAGGAATTTGTATCACGTATCGAATATTTTTAAAAATTTAATCGATTTCATTTGATTTGAATATAGTCAAATGTGTATACAGTAAGAATTTCCGATTTGAAATGTACAAAATCCAATATCTCTTCGTCTCTAAAGTAATTATTTATTTATCGGTCAAGTCTTAGAATTTTTTCATTTTAAATGCATCAATAAATTCTATAAAACGGTATATAATAAATTTATATTGCATTTTTCTTAGAAATATTACTTTGAATTTCCTTCTTTTAAAAAAGAAAAGCTAAATTCATTTTCACCATCAACATCTTAACCTAGTTTTTAGTAAACCGAAAAGACTAAAAGCATTTTTAGGATTCTTTTACTCAAAGCTTGAAGAAATTTTCTTACGTGTTCTTTTTTACTTTCATCAAAGTAATAGTAAAAAAAATTTATTTCGCTTATTCATACAATTTTCATGCATTCGTTTAATATTAGGGTTATCCTTCCTGTTTTCATTTATATAGAGAAATGGTTATACAGGGTGACCACATAATAATATGCTTTTATAGCAATTCTTGTACATTTATTTATGTTGAAATATGGAGCTCAAATTTCCACTACAGAATTGCTAATAAAGCATGATTTAAAGTTTTTCAGACTTGTTCACATTCATTCTTTTTAAGATATCCAATCAAACTAATCCGACATTGTTAAGTGCAGAAAACCTCTGCTGAAACTGGAAATTTTACATTATTGTTCATATGTAACAACCAAGCTCTGTAGTTTTGATATTTTTACTTTGCTTGGATAACTCAATACCTGCACAAGAATAAGGAAATTTAAAATTTTTCAATTTGAATTTTCTAGCTAAAAAAAGAAAATAGCTTAAAATAAAATGTTAAACTTAATAGCAGTTATTCATGTGTCACCCACTATATGAAACATTGTAGTGTGAAACAGTAGCGTGTTATGGTAGTATGGAGACTTGGGAAATTTATGGAATTAGGACCATATTAATAAAAATTTTAAATTTTAATTCGACCAAACTGATGTTTTTCGAATTGAAAAATAGCACAAAACTAAGAAATTATGTAAATATTTACAAACGTGACAAAATTTGCATTACACTAAGTTTTATTTCTTTTCACTAAGTAGTAAAATTTATTTTACAGATTTGATATCCCCTAAAATTGGGTACTCTAAGTAATAGCCTTATTTGCCTACGGTGTAATACGCCGCTGGGTATGAGAGACTAGTCAAAACTAAGATTATTTCAGAAAACCTAATAATGGAAGATCATGAAACTGGGAATTCTCATGTTTCCTCGAAAATCTTTTGTTGAATAATATCAGTCATAAACTTTTAATATAAAATATTGGAATCAAATCTAAAAATTAGCTGTCTTTCGTGAGATTGATCCTTTTGGAATACATATTTTTTGCAAACTTTTCAAGAAACTTTCTAAAATAATGAATGAATATTTTCCGGATTTACATAAGTCAACTGTAAAATCTTTTGAAACATTTCCTTTTAGTGTAATTTTTATTTAAAAAAAAAAACCCCGAATATAATAAATCTTTCTAAAGAAGTCATAATTTTAACTGTCGACAATTTCACCTTTTCTCGAATTCAAATCACATGAAATGTTCGGAAGGTGTTTTTTATATTATTTTGTATATAAAATGGTATTGTATCGAGGGTTCCGTAAAATATAAAATAAAATCAAATATTTTAGTACAAATCTACACAATCATATACAAACGATATGAAGTGTATTTCAAGTTATATAAAATATAATCCGAAATACTAAAATACAGTACAAAAAGGCACGGTATTAAATTCTAAAAAAACGAAAAAAAAAACACCAAACGACAAGAAAAATCTCCATCCTCAACATTTGTACTTAATTTCAGTTTGGAAATGGTTGATGTGGGATGAATGGAAATTTTGTGGCGGCATAGGATGAAATTTGTATTTGGGATGCTCTGGAATATGTTAGAAATGGTGTGTGTTCTAGAGTTTCCATACTATATAAAATTGTAAACGATTCAAGTTGGCAAATCACAAATTTTTCTCACGTATCCCACTGACCTCTGATTTATGATCGTACCAACCATAAAGATTAGGAGATCCTTTTTATGGAGCTCATGTTTCTGGTGCCGTGTTTTACGTTTCGCTTCTTTTTTTTTACCTTCATTTTGTCCTCGATTTTGTTACGATTTATACTTTTTTTTTTCATATCTCTCAATTTTTTAAATGATGTTGGACAATAGTTCAAATGTTTTGAATATGATAAAAAAAAAAACACTAACCAGAATAATAATAATTTAATGCTGGACGATTATTTGAAAGGAAGAAAAGTTTTACTTTAATCGCGAATGTCATTAATTAAGAAATTACATATATGTGAAGTCCTAAAGGTTTATTTTTTTTTTCTTTTGTTAGAACTATAAAATATGTTGTTTTACGAGAAGAGATTACCGAATTTTCCATGCAAGAAAATTGTGAAAATCTTCATGATTTTGAATGTATTTTTTTGGGTGGTTAAACAATTAAATACGAAAAATACAAAAGTTGCAAATTTCGTATAGTGGTACATGAATTTGTTAGAAAATTCGCTAATTATAATATTTTTAACATTTTCGGTTATAATTTTCTTGTAGTACAAAACAACAACAACAACAATGATTAGTGTCCTTTTTAGAAAATTTAAGTAATTACTATTTCCTGAGAAAATGATAAATTACTACTTTACTAGAGAATTAATGAAAATAACGAAATATATATAGAATTTGCGATGGTGTGGTTCATGATAAATGTGACTGCACTGATGTTTTAGAAATAAAATGAGTTAATTAATTAGGAACCAAATTTCTACTTTTGACAATATTTTGTTTATTTTTATAGAAATTTTTACTTTTTGATATGATTCAATTGATGTCCTTGCAGATACGTGATTAACATTTAAATTTAGTTTTGGTCATTCAATCATAATATCTGTTTTTTAATATTATTTTTTCTTTGTTTATAATTGTAAATAATGTTTATATACTTAATTCACTGTAAATATAAATTGTTATTATTTTTCACATCGAACCAGAATAATACGTAACAATATTATCCGATTTTCAATTTTGAATCTAAATCTTGAAATCTCCATAAACACAATTCTTGACATACAAAGAAATATCAATCGTGAAAGTGTCACTTTTAAATTAGAAATTATTGTTGTGTTAATATCATCTTCATCTTCAACTTCTGAAACTTGGATACATCAACATCCAGTTTAACTATATACAATCGTTACATCGTCGCCACCATATCGATATTTCCCTTCATTTTGATATGAAAAAAAGAAAATGCATTTCGTATAAATAGCAGAATGACAAATGTTTATTTTGTTATTTAATGGATTTCCTTTTTTTTTGCACACATTAAGTTAAATTATTTTCATCGTGGTGTGTTAAAATTGCAATTGAAAATTGCATCTTGAAAATGTATAATAATGTTTTTGGAAATAAATTAAATTTTCCATAATGTTCGGTTCTAGTAGATTCGTACACATTTTTATATATTCTGTATGAATATTTGTAGTGAAAATACGATTTATGCAACTCAATTTAAACTTTCGTAAAAGTTTTATGCATTTTATTTTGAAAATGTGTGTTTTTACGCAGATATGAACTTTCAACAAGATTATCATAATTCATAAAATCCATTAAAAATGGGTACTAAGAAATGATAATTTCCTTACACTTTGCAATCTTTAAAATTATTATGAAATGAAATTTTCGAATTTCACTTATTAAGTGTTTTGATATTTTTAACTTCTATACTTCATAATTTGTACAGTGTCTTATATAAAGTTCTGTCCACGAAATTTTTACAGTATTTATGAAGAAATTTTAAGGAAAATTTGGATACGGAGGTCCCTAGATAGAAGATAAGATTAATGGAAGTAAAATTTTTAATTTTTATTAAGCAAAATTTTGAAGATTTTATTCAAAGTTATATGAATTTTTTCGTATGTTTATGAGGATGTCAATTTTATTCACAAATACAGAAGTTCCAATAGTAATTTTGTAGGAAAATTTGTTTTCAATTGATAATGCAAATATTTTTTTATTGAGGAAAGTCAGAACATACAATTTTCTGAGATTTATTGTAAAATATTTTTAAAGAAATTGTTGGGATATTGGGTGGATAAAAGTATATTTAATATTCCTAAAATATAATCAGTAACATTTATACATAAAAGGATAACTGTCGCACTTACTATATGGTGCGTTGCTTTCTGATGGAAATGGAACGCATTACTTGAAATAGTTTCATACCCATCCATACAGATTCAAGTGGAGTTCTCTTTATATTCTTCAAAACACTGACATAGTTGTTAAGCTCTCTTTCTGAATACATGTGAATGTGTATTTTTATGAAAACTTTAAAAGATAGGCCAAGAGTTTTCAGAGGTTATTGTTCCAGAACATATAAAATCATATTTGCTCATTATAGATATGGTGACGGATATTACAATGAAACCATACATACATATATATATAGTAATGAAATTTTAAATTGGTTGTATAAATTATATCCGCCACTATGAACTCTAAGAGTGAACACTACAAAAATTAAGAAACCAAAAACTTCCTGGAAAATATCCTAAGAATTTATAGAAACGGTGGTTTTTATACCATTAAAATAATTGTATTTGTATTTGGAAAATGTACATAGTGATGACTATAAATATTAGGAGTATTTATTTTCGAAGTAAACTTGTAAAGTGGTTCTTAAGGTATGAAATTAAGAATACACAAAAGAATAATCTTACCGTTTTCTTCCAAATGACTTACATTTTTTTGATAAGCGGAGCAGCAAATTAAAATTAAAATACTTAAAAATCTTTTTCCGAAGTAATTATATTTAAGTGAAGATTTTACAATTATATTCCGAAGTATCCTAGTTGTTGAGAATTTAAAATAAAGCATCTTGATAGAAACAAAACGAAAAATTTAAGTCCTTTATTGCTTGTTAACTTTCTAGTATGCATATCCTTTGTCTTTGTCTTCATTTGTACCTCGATTAGATTAGTTGACCTGATATTTCTGTCAACTTGGAAGTTTGAATAATCTAAAAAATAAAGGAAAAATATGCACTAACCAAAGTTATATACAGAATGAAGTAAAGTTAAAGTAAATTCCCAAGGAGCTGGTTTAAGTCACAAACTAACAAATATTTGTATTTGGTATGACAAATCCAGTAACTTTCTTATACACATGTTTAAAGGTTTAATTTTTGCATAAGGAGGTTTGAAAGAACTATTTCTAAAAAATAATGAAAACACATTTTGATTGAAATAGAAAACATACAAATACTGGCAAAATCTCTGAAATCCCTGCAAAAAAAAGTTCCAATAGACACATATAATCAGAGAAATGTTTGCATATGATTTCCTAGACCTCAATATATCTTCTTTTCCAATATTCCAGAGTTTGTATTAGAAATTTATATATACCGTAGGTATAAGAAATTGGAAAGAGATTCCAAAATGTATAAACGGAAACCTAAATAAAACAATATAATAACTACGTAAAATACAATCCCTTTTCTTTATTATAAAATTGTATTTTTTATTAAAATTACATTTTGAGGACGTACAAGAGGCCATTATCGGTTCCAGAAATACTATTGTATACGTGCATTGTAAACTTACTTATACAATAACTATAAAAAAATAAAATCAATAAAGAAAAATGAAGATTTTCAAGAAAAACTTACAAGATATTGATCAAACAATATACTGTTAAAAGAAAAACCTTGGTCATCTTTGTTTTCATCAGGAAAGGTCAAGAGTACCTATCCCCTGGATATTGTAAACAATTGGTTCACTCGAAGTTTTGTCAAGTCGAAGTGACACAAAAAAGTGGAAGAAAAAACGCAAGGTACAGATCAAAGTTAGTTTTCTTATAGTGATTACTTGCTACTTTTTCTTATCTTAAGTTGATCTGGTGTCTTTGGAGATGGTTCTTACAAAAAAAAAAGTTTTCACTTGAAAATCTTTGATAAGTATAAAAAATAAGTACACTTTTGGGAATTTTTGGTTGAAGTATTTTTTAGTTTTTCTTTTGGAACTTTTCTTCTATTTTTTCGTGGATATATTTTGATTTATTTTGATCAGTTCAAGAGAGGTCTGATTGTGTATTTAGCAATATTTGGCTATGTTAAAGATCAATTCTATTATATATAAATCATTTGAAAATCAGGTGTGGAAATAAACGTATCGTGTTGATAACACAGTTGTTGTCATTTCATATAAATTGGCAATTTTTTCCAACTGTTGTTTTTTGAGAACTTTATATCAACTAAAGTCTCTTACAGCACAATTTCCCATAAAATAATATATCGTCAAATCGTTTCGTATATTGTTTAAATGCCTTAAACAGTATTCTTAGAACAGATCTGAGAATATCCACCTACAAGATCTACAAGAACTAGTTTCATATACGAAATCTAGAACAATCGTATTCAAAGACATATAATTTGCATAAAAATTTCCACGAAAATATAGAGCACAGTTAGTAGTAGGTATAGTTATGTTAGATAAGGATTGTAATATGGTAAACACATGAAAAACATGGAAGCATTGAAAATATACAATTTCAACAGCATCATAGTTATGTTGATGTTGGGCATGTGGAATCTCAGAGATTCTTTCAAAATGTGTTTTGCCTTATTTTATGTTGTATATATATATATATAGTATATTCTTCAATTTTTCAAATATAAATTTTTCCAGACCAAGTTATATAACGGATGGATAAAATTGTGTGTGTTTTTTTTTCGGCTTCACAAGAACGTTACTATGCCACAAACACCGCAGCAACACACCGGTAACATCCTTTGAATTCTTTTCGTATCCATTTCATGGCTTGCACAGTACATTAATTCACCATTTGAAATGAGATACGAGAGTATATGCGCGTCGTTTGTAAATAATTCTAGATTTTTTCTTTTTTTTTTCCATTTTTTGGATAATAGTATTCAAATGGACGGAAGAAAGATTTTCCACATATTTCACTGCTCCATTAGTTATGTTAGTTTTAAAGGATTTATTCTCTTTTTTTCTCCTGTTGTAAATTTTTGTTATATGCAAAATTGAACAGAATTTCTTGGAAAATGATTTCAATTTGTTTGTGATAATAAAAAAGGGAATAATGCCACAAATATTTGCCAGAAAATTATATTTAATTAAATAAATTTTAAAATTTTTCTACACCTTTATAACATAGGATGTAGTCGTAAGGCGGTATGTGCTGCTTTGGGGTAGCTCGCATGAAGGCATAATGTGTTTTTTTAAAGATATTTTTAAGGATATTCGAATTTCGATTTTTCTAGTTTCGATGTGCCCATATAACAAATAGAACTGGTTTTTAAATATTGCGATTTTATATGTTTTTCTCTTTCATTAAAAGGACTTCCAATGTATCATTAAAATGCTTATTGTCTAACAATTTCTAAATCACAGCACATTAATAGCTAAAATGTTGTGAAAGCCTTTCAATGCTAAAAAAATATTAGAAAATATTACTTGGGTAAAAGTGCATTTAAAAGTTTTTGGGTTAAGTGATTGGCATCTCGGGTCAACCAGTTTGGAGAAATTTAAAATGATAGCACATTTTATTTATGTGAAATCGTTATATAAACTTTATTTACAATTATTTCTGCCTTAACAATTAGTCTTAAAAATATTTGTTTATAAATTATTATTAATTTATACAAAATTAATTATAATGGAAAACACTATTAATTACTTATTACTTTACTAGTTTATCAAATCACTTTAATATTTCACTGATGTAATCACCTTCCGACATCTCTCTTATTATCACTGGTCAAGTTCTGAATTTGAATTGTCTTTGTTGCTCTGGTGTTTCCACCTTATATACTCATCGTAGAACTCTCAAAAATTCTTCTATATGCATGGAGACGTACTTCTAGAAACGTCAAGTAACTTCTGGAATTTTCTGGAAACGTCAAAACGAAATATGATAATTTGTGTGGCTAGTTCGTGTTTTCTTAGAATGTTTGGTGGTTTCCAGAACCATTAAACATTCTAATTTATTTCTTTTTGCCTTAATAAATTACGTGTTAATGAAATGAAGTGCAATACGTATGCGTCTGTAGATGACTTCATTCTTTGAAATTTAAAAACGGAATCTTTCATCAACGTTTATTTAAATTTCCCTTTGATTTTACAATCAATTTGGAAATTTTTAATTAAAATATAATTAATTAACAGTTAAAAATCCATACTATTAAAAAATAATTATTTATGATAATATGAATTTCTTTTTTCTTTTTTATTTTCGTTTTTGATTTCACAAAAGAGTTGGATTGAATTGTTCCAATAAATATTCATATATATTTATCGAACGAACTGGTAGAAAAAAAAAAATGTTAAATGGCATAAATAAATATTTCAATGGTCGAATGAATAATTTTTATGGCTCAACAATTGTCCATGTTATATCCATCCATAAATATAACTACATATATTTTTTTCCTTCTATATGAATTGTTCATTATTGTCCATGTCCCACTATTATGGGTACCAATAATTTTATGAGTTCATATAATGCACAGGTTACCTATATAGTTTGTATGGGATAGAAAAAAAAAGACTACAAAAAGAATCGGGGAATTATTTGGCCACTGGTGAACAATTGCCGCCACACCAAAAAAAAATCTTCTCTTCCCTTTTTATTCCATTTAAATGTGCCAGGATTTTTATTCACTATAATAAACTATTATATAAAGGCAAAATGATTTATGATATACATGTTGTTTACGTACGTTTAATGTGATTCTTTTTCTATCACATCCAACTCACGGATAAAAATACAATAATCTATAGTTGTAATTTTGATGAGGTTTATATTCGTTATTGATTTACTATTCCTTTTTTTTCCTTTTTTTTAAACTCTAGAGTTGGATCCCAAATTATGCTACACATAAAATGAGATTCCAGTACATATAGGTGCATATTATATCTCATGAGATTTCAGTTCAATTATTTGAACAAATGGATTTATGGTTTGATTGGTTTTCAGCGATTCTGAACTTAAGTTTTCATCGGGGATTCATTAATTCGTGTACATTTCTCGTTAATATTAAAACGAAATTGTAAATTTATTTGTGATTTATATTATTATATTTTTTTTGGCAATATAAATAATTATTAACATTGTTTATTTATTAATATTGAATTTTTTTATTTTTTATTTGTTTAATGAATGATATTACTAGTGGCCGGATCTTTAAATAGAATCTGCAGGAAAATGTTTTTTTTTTTTTTTTTTGAAAACTACTTTTTTGATTTTACTGCTTTTCTGACTAATTTTTAATTCCTGATTAAAACAAACACCAGATTGTCAGCATGAATCTAAATCATCTCCACTTAATCTATATGCAAAACCATAGAAAATAAGGTAGGCCTGTCGTAGGACTAGGTCAACCCGGAGGTATCTTGAAAAAATTGATTTTGAGAAAACTTGATTTGAAGTTTCCAAACGAATAGGTTTAAATGCACGTTTTAGAGTTACATAAAAGCTATTTAATGTAATAAAAGTAATACATATAAACACCTAAAACACGTAAAATCCCAAAATTTCATATTGGCTAATCAAATTTTAACCTAAAATTGTATGTAATACTTTTTAATTGTCTCATGAGTTTAGAAAAAAACCTCGTACTTAACTCTAAATCTCAAAATTTCATGGTATTTCCATATTCAACTAGCCCGACTATAAAAGAACGGCATCCGTTTAAGACCAATATTATGACGAGTAGATAACCTAGCTCCACTCAGGTTCCATTATCACTGATATAAAGTGTCTAAGATCTTGATCAGAAGTGAAAAATGCATTTGCACATTCAGAGTTTCAGAACATTTTAAAACGATACACAAAATAATGATTTGCTTAACGACAAGAACATTGCTCATATATTAATAATAATTTTTAGAACTTTGTTTTACAAAATATTTCGTTTTTCTTTTTAAAATAAATATTTGTAACATTATAAAAATGTTAAACTAAATAACAATTCTACAAAATATTTGTATTATATGAAATCTAATAATAAAACAAGTAAAAATTTTCATATTACAATCGCAAGAAGAAAAGGTCTTTAATGATAAAACTTTTGGCATCAAATTGACGACTGAATTACGAAATCTTGACATTACGACTTGAGGAAAAGTTTTAAATTCTACTTTGGCAATAATTTATGATACCCGAGTGGGTAATCAAGACATAAGACAGCCTTTGATAAGGACACCATAATATAAGTTTTGTGTAAAAAACAAAAGAGCTTTTTATGTTCTACTCTTTATATTTTATTTATTTATCTTGTATTTTTGTTTTTTTTTTTTTCGTTCCTTTAAAACAAAAAAGGAACTTTATATGAGTTCCTTCTATGTTTTTCTCTATTTTGTATGTGAAAACTCTATTTTGTTGAATTTGTATTTAAATATGAAAATATTCAAAAGAAAAATAATTAAATTAAATTAGTTTTTATTCAAGAATTTCTTTTTATTTTTTCCCCAAGACATAAAAAAAAGATTACATTACGTGAGAAGAAATATATTTTTAAGTAAAAAAAAAAATAATAAAAGAAGGTAAATAACGAAAATGATTTCTCTTATTCAAATCTTGATAATTTATCAAAATCCATCAAGAGTTGATTTATTTATTGCGATTTTAATGCCCAACACACCTCAATCGAATCTACAGAATACAGAATTTAACTTTACGTATGTAAGGATATTATTTCTTTGAAAGATTTTCTATTCCCATTCGATATCGTATACATTTCCCAGGAACACATACTATATACAATATATATATACTCTTTAAGGAACATCAATTTTATTCAATCAAATATGAGGTTAGAATTTGTGCAATCACTACAATCATATGTATATATATATTAGGATGGATTGAATTGAGGATTTTTCTGAAATTCGAAAACTGGGGCTTCCAGACAGTTGTTTATGTCGTAAATATATAAGATTTGGTAACGTTTCTGATCCAACCTAATACATACATATATATAAATGTCTTCTTTTTGTCAAGAAAAAGAAAAGCAAAAGGAAAAAATTATAATTTTCGCAAAGGTTCATTCACTTAAGTTCATTTTTATTTTTCTTATTTATTCATACAAAGAAAAAAATTTTTTTTCTTCATTCTGATTCCCTTTTTTCCATTTTTTTTTCCTGATATTCACTTTGATTGATGATCGGAACCGGGCAATTTTATTGAAACATCAAGCATACATAATCAGTGGAAAAATGTATTCGATCAATGATTTGTTTCCATCGAAGTTAGCAGCTCCCTCAGTAAGTCAGTCAGTCAACCAAACCAAACCATCCGACACGATGGATTCACAATGAACTTTATTTTCCTACAAAGAAGAATAAATATTCTTTAGCAACAAATTTTCATCCTTATAATGTCGTCGTTTCATTCTAATATGATGATGTGCGGTTAATACTGATTTATATTTATATATAACCAATATATCTATAGTTGAGGGAATGTACATATATTATGAAAGTAAAGTTTCGAAAAGATCGACAATAATGATGAGGATGAATGGTGAATGGTGAATGGTGACATTGTGTCATCAGGATTAATTTGCTTTTCTTCTTCTTTCCATTCGATATATAAGGTATATATAGATGGTGGAAATGAATCCATGTACAAACCTGAGGGTCGCCACTTCATGACAGTAATTTATGAAATGAGTTTCAAGTCAATGAATGATTGAATTGATGGTTTCGAGAGACGAAAACTAATTGTAGAGATGAATTGAGAGATAAATTGATGGATGATTAGAATTTTGGATTGGTTATATAGGAATGATAAAGGAATTCGATGTGTATTTATAGGATCTGATTCGAAAAGTATATATTTTTATATTACAACTTTTACAAGGTAATTATTCTTCAAATATTTACATTCAATTGAATCGATCTTGAAATTGTATTAAATAATGAAGAAATTTTTTTTTATATTATAAATCTATTTTTATGGACTTTAATACAATGAACTTTTGATGAATTCTTATCTAATAATAAATGAATTTGTTTTCGACTTTTCCATTTGAAATACTATATTAAAGAAAGGTACATGATTTACAATAAAGAATCTTTATTTTACGTGTTTAGAAACCATTAGATAGACCCACAAAATAGTAATTTCCATTATAAAACTGATATACAAATGTGGTCACAATATTCACATAAAAATCCCAGAATTCTTTATTTCATCGTTATACAAATTCTACACAAACAAATTTATATATAAATAAATAAAATAAATGAATAAATGGATCCTTTTATGCTTAAAACTGGACATAACAAAGGCTTGTCTAGGTCAGATACAATATAAATTATCCTTTCTGGTCTGATGGGCACCACTAACTAGGTAATTTAATTGATTTTATGTCTTCAATAGAGAATGGATGTGTCTACGTTATAGGATCTTAAGTGAATATTAGTGCATGTTCAAGAGTCATTTATGTAATTTTCATTTTCAAATAAAAAAACATGAAATGGATATATATAGATATAATATGGTTATAATATATTATTTTGGGAAAATTTCTTGTTCAAATATAAAGAAAATAAATGCGACTTGAAGTGTTCTAAATGATGAAAATACTATTGAAATGGTCGAATTTAACATTAAAATGGTTAATTTATACAATAAATAAAGAAATTCTAATTTATTTAGATTTAATTGTTATATATTTGAATTTATTATTGTTAATATTTAAAATATATACATATATATATATATAAATATATGTATAATAAATTCGAATCGAATTCAAATTGACTATTATCATTTAATTTAGTATCGAAAATATATAATAATATACTTTCTAACAGGGTCGTTTTTCGTCAACATTTGACATCATTATATACTTGGTCTCGAACCTATTAACATAATCTCAAGTAAAAGGTGTCAAGATTCATTAACAAGTATTTAACCTTGAATTGATAGCATAGAGTTTACTCTCATCAAATAAGATCTTTCTAGACGACACAGTGTCTATAGACATAGCACATACTATTTAAGAAAAAGACAAGAAAAATAAAGAAAACAAATTTGAAGATTGACACCAAGAAGTTCTACGGAAAATTTGGGTATTCTGTTTATTTGGTATAGTAAAATATCTTAGCCAAGTAATAGAAAGTAACGAGAAAGCAGCATTATTTAATATTCTGGTTTCGTATCCTTGTGGAAATTATCGTTTCTTGAAGACATATATATTCAACATGTACTAAATTTAGTACTATTTCTATAGTGTTTTTTTTTTCTGTACTTGTTATTATTAAAATCTCATGGTGTTTAAACATCATTAGGAATTTTTAATTTCCGACTGTAGGGATGTTTTTTTCTTTTGGCACCCTTATTCAAACTGAATTCGAAATTCTTTTACACTCCATCGTTTAAACAATATATAAATGGAAATTTTTGGTGTTCTAGCTTTTCATCCCATTTTTAGTCTCTAATATTTTCATTTTATTTAACGACAATCTTTTTGCAGATTTTTCTATACACTACTTGAAAAAGGATGGATGATAATGATAAGTGTCGACGAACTCATTAAATTCTGACCATTCTGATCGTATACTAGAAGTAAAAAGTATTTGTTCATTTCATGCAGGAAGCCAAATGAAAATCCATTTTTTAAGTATATTTTTTGCCTAAAAGCTTTCTGCAGAACATTAATTTTTAGTTGTTGTATGGAAATCTTTTCTTCTTGATAAGGAGATGGTGGATGATTTTCAACTTAATCGTTTGGGGGATGAGTTTTAATGAAATATGAAGTGGATTAGTGTAATGTCATTAAAAGAAACAATTAAAATGTTCTTTAAGGTGCTTATCTCTGACTTTTCTATGTTACATCTTATTTATTTATTATAATTATATAAAAAAAAAATAATGAAAAGAATAACAGGATATACCGCATACTTATTTTTAAATAGATATATAAAATATTTCGTTTTTAATAAGATTTTCTATTATATAATATAAAATTTTATTTATGTAAATACTGCCGCAAAGGATCTTGGTCGGTTTTAATAAGATACTAGTCATATAATGCACACCTCAAAGTTTCCATGAATCTAAAAGGATTTTATAAAAGAATATTGAATAGATACAATTATAGCGATTTTAATATTTATGGGAAATATTGTATAAAATAGTTTCCGTTATAACAGAGGACTGTGAACATTATCATGTACAAAAGTAATATAAAAACACGTCAATGAAAGTGATCTTAGAGCCCAAAAAATGGTCAACTTCTGATACAGTCTATCACGCTTGTTTAGAAGTAATTTCATATGTATTTATTGTATTTGCATATATATATTTCTCACGTTAGATACTCTGAATGTTTGATATCTTAAAATGTTACTCACGTAATACTCAATATTTACACGTTCGTACATATCTATACGGATTCGAATAACATCATGTATATATAATCTACATATACGAGTAATATATAGATGTATGATAAAGAAAAGTTCTACTGGTCAAAGGTGTATAAAAGGCGGTTTATATCTATCTCAAACCGAGTACATAGTATTTACGTAAAAACGAAAAAAAAAGTTTCAGACGTAAAACCCTAATCTTGAAATTCCAACTGGGATATGGTTAGCATGTCAAAATGTGCAATGTTCACTTAGTTATAGCATTCCAGAAACCACCACAGGAAGCAAAAAAACAACCGAATCTTGAGAGGATGGTAAACGGAAATATTGGATATTATATTAGAGATGAAATATAAGGAAATTTTGTGGTTATAAAGTATTGAAAGTTTTTCACATAAATCAAAAGTATTGACTGAAATGTCCAAGTTTTATGAATTGGAATGTAATTTCGTTAAAAAAGTAGAAAATTCTGAAATTTTTATTAAAAATTTCAATCTGATTCTTTTCAATTTGAATAATATTAAAAAAGAAAATACGGAAAAGTTCATTTCTTTATTTTGATTTTTCTTTAATTTTGAAATTTAATTAATTAAAATAAAATAGAGATTGTTATTTTTTTTTTTTCTCTTTTTTAGTAAAATAATTCTAAAATGGAAAATGTTGCCATTAAACAAATGAAGATGATATTGTTATAGTTCAGATTCTCAAGAGATCAAGTTGTTATTGTTTGTCAAGATGAAACTAACTTTTCGAATATTTGTAGAAGAGTTTTGAAGCTCGAACAACAACAACAACAAAATAAATAAAGAACTTAAAAAGAATAAAATTTTCAAATCTATTCCATTCTATCACACCATACATATCCTGTTCCTGTATTAATCTATTCAAGGAGGAAGAAGTTTAAGTTTTTGTTTCTTAGATTATATGTTTTGTGTTTTTTGTTGTTCGTTATATATTGTTCTTATCGTTGAAGTTCAAGCAATTTCCTTTTTCTTATGGTTTAGTTTTTTTTTTAACGGAAATAAGTTCAAAATTAATTCAACTTGGTTAAGGTAAAATGTAAAAATACAAGATTTTCGAATGGAATAAAACTATATGAATTAAAATTTATACAAATATGAAATATTTTCATAACAAAAAAGTTTTATAAATCCGTTTTTGCATTTATATCAAAGTTGTTATTTAATCTAGAAATTATTATTTCAGAAAAATGTTTAAATTGCATTTTCATTTTACATATTTTTATTTTTATTTTAAGAACTTACGAGGAAAATGATATTTAAATAAAAATAATAGAAATTCTCGACGGTACTAATGTAATATTTTTTGAAAACTATATCCTTTAGTTATTTAGTTTTTAGTTTAGTAGATCATTTTGTTACTTTTTTCAAGAACTGAAAGATATTTTATAAACATAAAATGAGAATTTTCTATATTGTTAGAAATACTTTGCATATTTTAAGAAAAAAAAAAGAAAAAGTTTTACTTATACTGAAAGAATTTTCCACATTTTTAAATTTATTTTCTTTAACTCATTAATCCCTAAAAGAAAACTACCGGACAGAAATTAATATTTTTACAAAAGCCCATTAGTAAATCGACACAATTTAAACTTGTTGAGAATATCCTGTATTTTCCTTGAAAAAGAAGACGCAAGAAGACAAGAAAAATCATCACAATGGAAAACATTTAATAACACATAAGATGAATTAGTAGAAGTTGAGAAATCTTCGGATAAACTCCACGCAGATTTCATACATTTACGATTTCGGACAATATAATGCTTACTTTTGAAATACCAGTGTATCTGGGGTTTATAAAATATTTTTGGAGAACTTGAAAATATGCTGGGTTTCCTGATATTATAATAAGCGAATTTGAAGCTTCTTTTATAAAAATTTGCATCAGACTACGCAATGAACATTATACAATATAATAAAAACCATTTTTTCTAAAAATAATTCTCTATATAGAGCGAATGAATTTGATATACGTACAATAATTTTTTTTTGTTTGTTTTATAAAAGAACAAAATACTATCCTTAGAAAGTATTTAAATCAAATAAAATTCAAGTTTCCTTTTTTGAATTTTATAAGTTAGTTTGTCTTTACATTTCTGCATGATTTGGTGCTCTTGATGTATACAAATTTTTCTATTCAACTGGAATATAATACCTTTATATAGTTTTAAATGTGATGTTGACGAGGGATATTGTACATAACATGCTTCTTTAGCAAAATTTATCTATTTTAAGTGCACATAAAATATAGGTATATAGGTATCATACAGTTTTCCTTTCTTTTTTTCCTTTTTTTGTACTTGATCTACTATAATTTGATAGAATCCTCTTTTTTTCTCTATTATTCTTCCTTTTGAATGATGAAGGCATATAAGCTTAATATAACAAACGTATAATATAATTTTCTATAGAATAGAACAGATGTGATGCACGGGAAATGTTTACTTTCCTCATCAACATCAGAAAAGTGGATTTTTCTTTGTTGACAATAAATTGTGCTGTTTACCAAATGCTTTTTAATTTTTTTTTTTTTTTAGAATTTTCATATAATTCATTCAAAAAGTATACTCATCACATTTTAGGCTTGTTTTTTAAACTTGATTTTTAAACTAAATCCCGACCCATTTCATTAAAAAAAAAGGATTTTTCATATAATATGTCTGTCATTGCAATTTCATTGAAACTGAATAAATGAATTTAAAAATTTAGAATGGGTTAAGATAGCCAGATCCATTTCTGTTTTCCGAACCAAATATATATTTTTTATACAATGAAATATTATTTCATTGAAACTTTTTCTAGTTTATTAGATTCCGATTTGTCCAGAAGAAAAGGTCAACATATTAATCTAATTATAATCCGCGTCCTAATAAAATTTTAATAATCTGCAAAGTATATATTTTACTTTTCTTGTTCTTCGGTGGAAAATTCGTTAAATCAGAATTTTTGGGAAGTTACAATTCTGCCACTAAATAATTCATGTGACCTCGTGAACACTTAAAATAAACTGAACTTGAAAGAAACATTATTTTTCGGATAGGAAAGATTTTCAGTTCATTTCGTTACCACCCATTTCTTTTCATTGATTTTGCTCCACAAATACAATTCGACGTTTTTCTTATTACTAATTTCTGTATCAGTCCCCCCCAAAAAAAGAAAAAAAACAATTAATCTCTTGAGATCTGTATAGAGATATTTTCTATCAAATGGATTAGAAATTTTCGGGCACTGTATATATATGTACTATACTTAAGAATTAAATTGAAAAGCAAGAATTCATTACTTATCTACTTCACCTCTAGAAATAATTTCTTTTATCAAATATTGTCTTAAATCAAAAGAAAAAACGATTATAGTGAATGGAAATAGTGTAAGGATACATCGCCAAGACTTATATACTATATAATGAAATAAATTTCCTTATTAATAAGAATTATATAGAATGTATTTAGATTTGAATTATGTCTGCATAAAGAATTTTATATACATAGAATAAAATGGAATCTCATGTTTTTTGTATGTAAGTGAAATGAAATTGTTCTTTAGTCCCAAGAGTTTTCAAATATCTTTTCATGGGAAAGTTTATTAAAGTTTTAAAGTGAATTTCAAATTAAAGTCGAACAATTCTTATTGAGATTTATTCAAGTAAAAGATATTATCACATATTAATTTGAATATTCTTATTATTAGCAGTGATTTCATGATTTCGAAGAAAGATAAAATTTTGTAGTATTCTAGTTAGTCGTATATGAAAATAGAATCAATTAAAATTTCAATTTTATATTCATTAGAAATTTATTAATAAAGGTTTTTCGGAGATATTTTAAATTTTAGAAAACTTCTATAAATTTCTGAATATTTTACGATTAAGGAAGATATCAACAGTTAAAGAAAGAGCTTAAAGAAAACTTAATGTGACATTTATTGACTTACCATATTCTCAATTACTTATATATAAGCCATTTTAAATTCGGAGTTGATTGATACATACATCGAAGAATGGTTAAAAATATCTAGCAATGGTAATTTTAAATGATTTTCTATTAAAGGGAAATTAAAGCATAATACAAAAAATTAAAATTATGTTCAATAATTTCAATAATTTCCGTTCTTTTCTTTGCAAAGTGAGACCCAATACATTTTATCTTCCATTTTTCACAATACAAGCAAACTCCTTCATTCGTATAGTTCATCCTGATCGATTTTATCCATTTTATTGATATACTTTCTAACTGATGGGCAACATTTTTGTATTAACTGTTATTTTTTTTCTTTCCAGGAACCAAAAGGAATACGAACAGCGTCAATTATGGACCTTCATCTTACAAAACGATAGAGAAGAAAAAAAAAAAAAGAATTATTACTTACATTAGTTCACCCTGATAAAGCTATTATCTAAAACCGAAAGAAAACACATTCGCATAAGACTATATTCGGTAACGCTTTCGATAAATCTAAAAACACTCAATTCGCTTTTTTAGATCAAGTTTTAATGATAAAATGATTCCTAAACATTATATTTTATTTGAATTTTCTTCTACATTTTTGTTTTTCCTTTTTTTTTGTCTTTAAATACTTTTTATTAATCTAAAACATTATAAAAGAGATCATTTTGCTTATGAATTTCATTAAATCAATTTACGATTTTGGGCCTTGTACGTTTTTACCATAGATTGTTGTTGCTTTTGTTATGTTAATCTCCTTTCTTATCAAATTCATGATATCATAAATTTTAGTCTTATAATAGGCTGTTTCAAAAGTTTAAGGTGATTTCCATATAATAGGGATGAAGGAGAAAGTTGGAAAAAGGATATTTTTAATTTGAAAATGATTACATAAAATTGAAAATTGCTACTTTCTATATTGTAGCAAATATGTGTATTTACGAAATTTATTAACATATAAAATTTTCCCATATTTGGCATTATAGTAATTTTTTTAATAAGAACTCAATACTGCAGTCGAAAGGCAAGAGCAATGTTATTTTCAAAATAAATCAATTACTTATAATAGATGTGTTTTTTGGAGAATTTTTATGTTCAAAAAAGGATTATAAATTTTTACTCTCGATATTGGCAATACTAAAATTTTCTTTATGCAACTAACTTCAGCTACATTTTTAACGTTTGGAAAAATTAAAAATACTTATTTTTAAACGACTAGTAATATGAAAACTAATGGTATTTTGCAAGATGGACATTTAAAGCTATGCTTTAACCAAATAAAATTTAGTCTTAAAAAAAATAAGTTAGAAATCATCTAAAATTCTAAAATAAAAACAAAAAATTAAATAGATTAATGTGTCCATTAGTGCCATCTGTATCTAAAATATAACATTTAACAAGTCTGTTAAAAATTAACAGCGATAAATAACATTTATGATAACCGTCTTTGTTTTCCCTAAAATCGGATAAACTTAATTTGAAAGTGACAGCTTACTAGTTGCCACCTCAAGTTTAACACTTGTGATGTTTGAAGGCCATAATTGATTATTATTTGTTGCTTTAAATAATTTTACAGCTGATTTCTATTTTAGTCTACAATTTAGGGTACAGCTGAATTCCGAAATTGAAATCTTGAATTAAGTCAGAAATTCAGGTTTGGTGATAACATTTTATTCGATCAAACTAAGATTCTAAAGCTTAAAACCGACACGATTATTATTTTAGATCTAATTTAATTTCACAAAAGGATATTTCTGAAACACCTTATACTACTAAATAAAAAAACCTAAATCCCAAATAAGATTAAAGGAAAAAACCAATCCAAGCCAATCATGGACTCCTAAATCAATTTACTTATTATCCATGAAGGTAAATTTTTCTTCATTTTCATTCGTTGGTGTTTTTATTTTGTTATATAAAATCGTATCTCTTCTTATTATTTATACAAAAAGAAAACCTTTTTGAATGTATTTTATTATTTGTGTACGCTGATTGATCTTGAATTCAGAATGTTCTTTCATAAAAACGAAACTTTTTCTTCCCATTTCTCGTTGAAGTTTTCTTCGTTAAATCAAAGAAAACTTTCTTTTTGATTCATCGCACTTTCTTCGTTCGTTTTGTTTTGTTTTTTCTTTATTTTGTCTGTGGTGGCCCTGAGGTGATCTACTTCTTTGTTTCCATATAAACAAGAATACACTCTATGTTATGTAGAGAAATTCTAATATATTTCTTTATATCACGTAGAAAAATTGAGTGAGAAGAGTTATATAAATTTCACAAGTTTCACGAATGTTTTTAAATGATATAATTCTGTACATGAAACCAGATATCTCGTAATATAATTATATTAAATGAATAAACAAAAGTAAATAATTTAATTAGTTAATTGATTTTTTTTTCTCATCGACTTAAACTAAAACTTTTATACAAGTTTATTTCTAGAAGATAAAATAATTTTTCAAAATAAAAAAGAAGATTTTCTATATAAATCTATTTCAATAAATTTCGAATATTTAAATGACAGCCATTTTAATTAGATTTATAATTCTGTCTTTTTACGTCCGTTGGTTATGGAATATATAGTTTTGTCACTACATTTGTAGGAATAATCATCGAAGGATTTAGAGGGTCTAGATGTGTAGGGAATCAAAAGTTATATCGATTTGCTCATATCGGTCCGAATGTCAGTCCATCTACAAAATAACTTGAAAGCGCGTTATACGATTTTAATGAAATTTCAAATGTGGGTTAGTTATTCCTTAACTAGATTTGATATTGCATTTCAGAAAAATCTACTTAGGCCAACAGAAGTTGTAAAGCAAGGATGACCATAAAGTTTTGTCGTTTTTCTCCATTTTTTTAAATTTAATTGTAAAATTTGTACAGCAATTTTGTATAAATTTTTTGTGTACGTTGCTCATATAAATAAACGTAGCTGTCATCAATTTTAGTAATTTCCTCCAAGTATAATGGAGAAAGAAATAATTGTAGGAAAACATAAGCCTGTTCATAAAATTATTTCCATATATTTTCAGAACTAATATATCGATTTGAATAAAATTGGCAGAAAAGATTTACACTATTAGGGCCCAAGCAATGAAGCAAATTTGAAAAAGAGCAAATAAAGCTATATAGAAAAATTTTTGAAATGTTATTAGTTTCGAATTGTTAACTACGAATTCCATGCAGGAGGTCATCAAAAAATTAGCTGTAGGCCGATTTTAAGTTACTACTTTTTTTTATATTATAATTTTTCTATTCCAAAACATCAAATAAGTCCATATCTACCGGAAGGAAATATTTTGGGTTCAGATTTTAGGTGTGCGGAGAATTAACTGAAAAAGTATAATTAAAAAAAAAAAACAGTCTATTCCAATTAGTTTAACACCCGCCTAAAATAAATGGCGAACGGTAACTACCCTGGGGCGGAACCACCAGCAAAATAATATAATATTTAATTAAAAATTATATGAAATATACAATATTTTCCGAAATAAAATTGAATAAATAATAATTATTTCAATCAGATTAATATTTTGAAATTTCGATTATTATTTAAATCAAAGAAGCAATTTTCAATCGAAAAATTTTTTTCTCAATTCATTGAAAACACTATATTTACCTTAATTTCTGAATAATTTTAAATGAGATCTTTATAGAATTTGATTCCTCTTGAATTTGTACTTTATAAGGGATTGAAGTTAATTGAACGATAAATGAAATTATTAGTTCAATGCACTTGTAGATTCATTCAAGTACATGCACTTGAAGTCTTTTTAGAAAGTAGTTAATTCATTCAAATCATAATTTTTAATTTCCAAATTAAATAGTGAAAGATTCCTTTTTTTTGATCAATAATTACATTATGGAAGGATTTTTGACAAGTTTTACGAAATATGTAAATATTTGCCACTAAGTGAATACTTTCAATAAAATTTAATTAAATGGAAATTAGAAATTTATTTTAATTGCAAATAGAGAAATAATATTTTTACTTTTTTTTTTGTTTTAGTACAAAATATCAACGAGCTATATATTTATTTATACAGTTTTAATTACATAATTATTCATAAATCTTATTTTAATCAAAATAAATTAATTAAAATATTTTATTTCCATTTATGAAAATGTAATTGAGGTAATTTATTAATTAATATCATAATAAATTATGAAAACATAAATATAGGAAAAGTAAATGTTCATTGAACAAAATTTTCTAAGCCGATAAACATTAAAATAAATAAATAAATAAATAAGTGTACAGTAAAATCTCGGTAAATGAGATACACAAGAATTATCAGTTTCTTTTCCTTTGGCACTTCTACTATGTAAGATAGAATCATCAATCTACAAAGACACGACATGATCAGGAAATAATATAGTTAAAATATTATTTCATAGGCTTGAAACTAAGGGCTTAGTATATCTATATCTACAAGTATATCTAATCTAAAATAAAACAAAAATAGCCTTCAACAGGTGTTTTCAAGCACGTTCAGACTTGTGTCTTGCATCATGTGTCCTGCAACATGTATGTTACTCGCCTGAAAATACATAAAACGTTTTTTGTATCCATATTTATCATAACCTCCTCAACTTGACTTCATACTTATTATGAATTTTGGATTTAGAGGAATTTTTGATAGCTGGACTAGTTGGACTTTTTTTTTTAAATTGATATTGTATTAAAGAATTCTTTTCCAGTTTTTGAAATGTTTTAATTTTCCAGCAATTTTCACTTACATAACTACGGTGGATAATATTAAAATAATAATTAATACTAAGTACTTAAATATATTGTAATTTATTTACTTTTATTACTCAAGTGATGATTGAAAATGAGTTAATTTGTATCATGGAATTCTATTTATTATGCCACAGAATAATATCATTTGTTTTACAATTATTTTCTTTTATAGTATTTTCATTAAAAAAAAACTATCATTTTGTATACAGGAACTATGAGCATTTCTAGAATCTGATTCTCAAAAGCATTGAATTCTTGAAACAAGAAAATTGTGCAAGATTTTGACAATAAAATTCTTATATAATAAAATTCGTACAACGTATTTAGAGCACAGATTGGTGAATGGAATATGGTGATAGTGTACGATACGAATGCTAACTATATTGTATAGTCAAGGTGTAGAGATCTTTTTACTATTATACTATTTGTGAACATTTTTAGAATATACATCCTTTCAATATTATATTATATTTTGTCACTATGTTGGAAATATAATCATTTTCTATGTATGTGGAAAATCATTCTATAGTTTCAATGGTTTTTCGTATTAATGTTATATAAATGTTATATTTATGTTTTTCTTATTGGTTTGGTTTTATCTTCAAAAGAGCATTTTATAGTTTTGTGTGTGAAATATAGAAATAATATAATAATAAAAAAAAGGGAATATAGAAAGATATTTCAAAATGCAAAACATGTCGACTAATCTGCTTAAAATACCGAAATTTAGTTAAAACATTGTTTTCAAAAATATGTGACTTGGCTACAAAATGAATATAATAAAGTCTCTTAAAAAGTCGAAAGCTTTCTATTTCCGCGCAACAATCATATGTATATGTTTAGATTATATTATGTATATATATATACTCGATGGTGACCTCTATACTCTTTTAACATAACAAATTTAACCTCTTTTTAATGGGTTTCATACAAGATTAACCATATAGGATACAGGATGACCGAAAATATTTGAATAGATATTTATATCTGGGATAGAAAATTAAATATTAAACCAATTAAGTAATGATTTAAATAGTGTCATTTACATCACTTAATCGTTGGTCTTCGTTGTTTGCTATAAAATTTGTAAACGCTCTAATATTTATGATAAAGATCAATAACATACATATATGAAGTTTGTTTGGAATCGACCTAACTTTTTAGGAGTTTTTATACGAAATATACAAAATAATGGGCATCAGTTGGTTTACAATTATTACCAATTCTTGTTGTATTGTTTGAATACTATAATATGGAATTTATAGGAAAGCAAATGAATACGTTAATCATAGAATTTTAATTGAATTGGTTTACCTAATTGATATTAACTGATAAGACTCTGATTCAAATCTCGATTATCAGGTTCAACCCTTCGTCGTTATTTATTTCACTTTAGTTACCGTTTCTTATACAAGTTGATAGAATTATAAATGGCGGAATTTTTGAAGATGTTAACTTGAAACACTTTGAAATATTGTTCAAGTCAAATTTATAGACTTTCCTTCTCAAATAGGATTAGTTCTTTTACTTCACCCTATCTTATTGAAAAATATATAAGAAATAATATACTATATATACTCACTAATGGAGACTAAGATCTTTAAACCGAAAAACGAATTTGATGTTATTCTGTTGAATATGCAATAAAATAAGTACATATAATTTTCTGGATGAAAAACATAAGAGAGTATGATTTTAACAAGTATTAAGAATCATGGACCATGATTTTCTAGTACCTAGACACCAAAATTTTAACAATTATCATAATTATGGTTGTTATTAACAGAAATGGAAATATTATTCATATAATAAGAGTTGTTGTACAAAAGAAAATTTTAAAAGTTGACATAATCACGTATAAAAAGAAGTACTATATAATAGTTTATCATGACTTCTATTTGAACAGGACATGAAGTCAATGAACCTATCTATTCATGTTTATAATTTAGCAGATTTTTCCCTATTAGCTATTAAAAAATCATGCAAAACAAATGGAATTACATTTCTGTTGTGCAAACTTATGACATGGCTGTGGATAGGTGTATAAATGAATTTCAGCCCTGTCTTTCCCTTCATTGTACATCAACTTTTGACTTCATACATATATATGGGAAGTTTTTTTTAATAATAACAAGGTGTACTCCAATATAATATTTCTATATATAGAAGTGCGAAACCTGTATGTCATGTTTGGTATTCCTTTTGACATATTTAATGTTCCAATTTATCATATGAAGCAGGAATATTAATATGATAAAATGTACTTACATATATAATTTTCATCTTATATCCCTGTTTGAGCATAGATGATAACAACTATTATTGTGATATGCATGTGTTGAAAAATGTGTAAACGCAGTCAACATATTAAGGTAATATTTCCGTGTTATCCTTTTTTTCCATCATTTTTATTTCCTTCGTCTAAACTGACTTATGTTGGTTGTCTACTTGTATACGAAATATAAAATATTATATAAGAAGGATTTTTGCTTAAAGATGTTTCAGTTATATTCCTTTTTTTTTCTCCTTTGTGGACTATATCAAATATTTTCCTTGTAAAACAGAATTTAACTAATACACACTTCCGATAACATATTATTCGAAGAATTTTGTATTTTTCTTGGATGAATAGCATTTATATATTACATATGTATATGAATATATGCGTGTAAATAAAAGAGGATTTCGGGGTACAAGGACACACCTAAAGGATTATATAATTTTTCATTTTACCACAAAGTCCCATTTATTTATGAATGAGTTCATGCTTTATCCTGTCTATGTGCGCCCGATGTCATGTCGGATAAAATAATGTTCCTGAAAATGAATTTATTTAACAGGTTTGGGTGCGACAACTGGATAGAATTTATGCTTTTACACAATTTTCTCGTTTTTTGATACGATGAAATGATGAAATAAGACAAAATTGCTTGGTTTGGAAGAATAATCTGTTATTTTTACGTTTTATTTGATTTAATGGAAATTATTTTGTATTTTCTTCCTGAAAAGAAGGAAATACTGAAAATAAATACAGAAAATCAGAATTAATGAATGAATGAATTCTTAGAAAATTTATGATTATGGAATTTTCTTCGATGTCTTATTTTACAAGGAAAAATTTGTTATATTATTTTACTTTTTAAAAAATATAAATGAGGAATATTTTGCTGAAGTTGGTGTTGTAAGAAAAATATTTTTTTATTCTTTGATTGGATGCTTATAGTTCTAGTGACTGTTCTTTTAATTAAATACAATATGTAATAAGGACGCATTTTGGGTTGTATTGAGGAGTGTGTCATATTTTCTTAAAGAAAATATGCATTTAGGAATGTGCTATGGTTTCCCATAAATTCACATTAAATTAAATAGATTTCTCCCATTTATCCAGAAAAATATATAATAAGCAAGTGCGATTAAAATTTGGAGTAAAGCCCCGTAGGTCAAGGTAAATAAATTTTTATAAAAGATACAAATGTTTAAGTTTCTTGCTGAGAAATTAGCTGCTTTTATTTCTAATGGAAATAGTTGAAATGTGAATAATGAACATTTTGGTCCTCGAAGTCTATTGATAATTTAGATACTAACTTAATATTACTATATAATATCACTGCAAAATTATATATGATTTTAATTCGTTCTGAAGCATATCAAAATGGCTGTAATATTCAATAACAAATGTTTACAGATAAAGACCGTTGTTGAATGCATCCAACATACAACGTTGCAGTCAAAAAAGTTAAGTTAACTTGTATAACGTACAAATTACATTTTCAAATTCAAGTAGTTTTTTGAATAGAAAATTCCAATTTGATAAATTGAATTATTTTACAATTTTTTTAATTATTTAAAAAGATATTTTTTAAACTAAAGAATCTAGAAAAAATATTGTTAAAAAAATTTCAACGAAATTCAGAGGATTTTCTTTTTTGTTTTAATTTGAATGAAAACCTAAAAGTTAAATCTGCATTATAGTTACTTATGGATGCAAACGTAAACTTTAGAAAAAATTTCTCTATGCTCTCCTCTTATGTCTATAGAAAAATGAATTCCCATATATTTTTTTTTAGTAAGGCTTTTTCCAATTTAATTTATTTCAAGAAATTTTCAACAAATTTACTTAATAATATTTTCATGTCTTATTATTGTTTTTAGCTTTTATTATTTGCCTTATTAAACTTAATTTAAATCTATATTTGTTTCCTGCTTTGTATATTTTCCGGAATTTGGTGTAGTGAAGGTCTGATGACCGAAAAACGCATTTATGAAATTTTTGTCTGTGCATCTGGGCGTTTGTTTCTTCCGGCTAAACTTAAAATCTTGCTAATGAATTTTTGCTGAGGTTTCACTATTCTAATATGTAGTTAGATTTCTAGAAACAAAATAGGCTATGTGCGATAATGTCATCACATCAATGAACTGTTTAACTTACCGAGTTCAAACTACATCAAATATAAGCTTTTATGTAGTAAAATACCGCGATTGATGCAGGGTTTAAAAGTTTATAATGAATATAATATTTCTGTATGAATTTTATTGTGGAACTCAAACAAAAGGACATTTAATTAATTTGAACTACCTTTGATTATTTTTATTTTATCAAATATATTAAAATGGACATTTCACATTTTATGAAGTATTCCACAACTATTATTTAAAATATTTTTCTGTCATATTTTTGTTGGTTTAAATTGTTTCGAAAAAATACTTAATTAATATTGTTTGCATTTTTATTTATAAAATACAAAAACAACACAAATATTTTATACAAATTAAATTATAAATAAATTAAAATCCATCAAAGTGAAAAATGACAAAGTAATAAATTTTAAGCAATATTTTTTTTTTACGAACGCTTAACAAATATATTTAACCAAAATACTTCACTAAAAGTAAATATTAACAATAATAATTTATATTGAAAAAAAATATTAGTGGGAGTTTTAATTTTGTGGAAAGTTTTCATTTTATTAAAATCCCACATTAACTTTTATTAAATTTATGGAAAGTTTTCAAATTGGACAGGACATTAACACAGACCACTTTAAATCTCCTACGTCAAACTAATATTAGAAATAATCGATTTAAACGTTAGTATGAAACATGCACTTTGTAGCCTGGAGGTTGTTGTCTAGGTTTAAAATTTTCAAGTACAAAAATGGAATTTAATATCAACAAAAGACTTGAAATTCTGACATATTATTAATTCGATTTTCAAATTGTTTATATAGTACTTAATAATAAGACATAATTGCAGAGAAAAAATAGTCCTTGATTTGAATTGAAAATTCATATTAGGCGAGATCTGGACTTCTAATTAATAGATTTCAAAAAAAATAATTTTAATTAATATTTTTTCTGACAATTAATATTGTAATTGGTAGCGAATTAATTGCGGATTATTATTTAATTGGGTATTTTACTTTTTTAATTAATAAAAACGTTGCTCATTAACGTGATAACAGTGTTTATAATTACGATGGATTTCGTTAAAACAAGTGAGAAATCAAGAAAACAATTTTTAATTCGGCTTTTCATAAGTACTGGAAAATTGCGTTTCATTCAAAATTGTATGTCCTGTGGTAGTATACCAATTGGGTATTTTAGTTTTGTAACCGAATTTATAATGGAGGAGATATGGTCATAGCAGATTGGTTTTCCGGATGCTAGTAATGTTTTTTTTTATTTTTATCATTAGACTACAGATTTCTTAACTAACAAACTCCATTTCTAGCACAGTGTCTATCGAAAATTTGCTATACACCGATTTCAGGTTTATATATATTTCATATTACTTTATTTTTTTGCTCGTGACCATTTTTAATTTTCTTTTCAAATAAAATTTATATCAAATTAAATTGAAATGGATGGTAAGGCCACAAATCATGTCCTGAATTTTATTTCACCTTGATTATGGATGCCTGACAACTCAATAAAAATAAACCAATGTCAAAGTAGTATCATCAATCAGAATGAGAAGTCGAATGAATGAATCGTTCGAATACAGTATTATATAAAACCAGGAAAAAAATGCGTAGGTATTAAGGCTTTAATGGGGTGGATATACCTCAGGAAAATTTTCGAATATTCTCACTTAATATTATTAAAATTAAATGCCATTGAATTTAAATAAAAGATTATTGTCTAATTTGTCAATGGTATGAAAAATTGTTGAAATTTATAGGTCCGAATCAAAGACACACAGTTGTAGGCCCGATCTATTCATGGACATTATATACAGGCCATAAAACTTAAGTTTAAAAATGTTTATAACGATTTTCGAAACTGGGATTAATTTCTAACAAATTCAACTTTGTTTGAATAAGTTTTGTCAAACAAATTTGGCTCTTAACAAATGATTAATTTTCACTAACTATTTACTAATAAATTTTTCAAATTATTCTCTCTTCTCGTGTCGCAATAAGTATTCCCTTATTTTGATAGAAAAAACATAAAGTTTTGTGCAAATATTCAACATTTGAATATGTATGCCAAAGTATTCGTTTGTATTTGAAACATTAGCATAGAAAAAAATAAAACTTTTTCATAATTGAATGTACAAAAGTGTTTATTATATAAAAAAGCTTATATGGAAAACTTTTTCTTTTACTATACATATTACACAATGTCTGTATAGGAACTGAATTTTAGATATGTTCGAAAACTTTTTATATTATAATAAAAGTGTTATTCAATCTAAAAGAGTTAAGTTCGGAATAATATTCGAATTTAAAATTTTACAAGAATAAAAAACAATCCAAAAACTCTATAATTTAAAAATGTTTTTAGTTACATTTATCAATAAACTTTATTAATAAGACGACAAACTTTATAATCAAAGTTTCTACTTATTTGCTTGTGAAATAAAGAAGAAAAAAGAAATCCTATTTTTATAAAAAATTTGATTTTCTGCATTGTTGATAAATTCATTAGAATATAACTTCACAATATAAACCAATTAAAAAGTAATTTATGACAGAGTAACTTCATCAAACAGTAACAACTTAAGACGTTGACACCGAAAAGCAACAATCTTTCTGTTTTTATTTTATCTAACTAAAAATGGGAAAATGAGTGTTAAGAAAACTCCTTTATTTCTTCTTGTTTTTAGTGTTAGATATTTTTTCTTTTTTGCCTTTAAATTTATGAGGCGATGTCATTGTCGTCGACAGGAATCTTTTGTTTTCTTTCACATAGATATAATAAACTTTGTCTAAAAACCTGCAAGTTAAGTAAACTTAATTTTGTATATGCAAACAACAAAAGTAACATTAGTATTATTAGTTTGATAATTTGATAAAACAAACTTTTAACTTATAACTTAAGAAAAGTGTAATTTCTTTATTGAGAATATATGTGCAATATTGTCTTGAATCAAAGTCATGAACCTTTAACCCTACCATAACTTTAATTATTGTGCGAAACTATCGCAGGATTTCAGTATTACAATATTTGTTACTATCATAAGGTACAAAATCTAAATATCATTGATGAAATTTTGCAATTATCACTGCACAGTTTGTATTATGATTAAAATAGTTATTTCAGACTATGTTAATTTGAAACTATACCTGAAAACTTTGAATACAAATATATCAATTAAGTCATGAAAAGTTTCTTTATGGTGCTTTCGATATCTTCTTATTCACAATACTTCAATCGTATTTCCTCTTATTACTTAATTCGAATGTCGCATAAACAATTCTATTAACTCAAGAACCACCTTCGAATTTAGTTAATATTAGGTTTATGTAATGCTAAATGAATCGTTAATTTCCCTATTCGAACATGATTTTATCGAAAGCTTTTACTTTATAGTAATTATAACACTAATGATTGGTTGGTTTTTATTAAACTAATTAGGAGAATTTCCCAAATAAATTAAATGATATACCCATTGTATTAAATGTATTCAATTTTGTTCTTATTTAATTATATACTTAGTTGTTTGTATTTAATTTTGATTTTATTTAAGGTATTGAATAAACATTAAAATCTTTCATTTCTTATAGTTGAAATATTCTTTTAAAATTTGAAAATTATAATACAAGATAAATTCATATAATTCAGTCAACTTTCAATTACTTGTTCAATTACCTCTAATCTTTTTTACACTATGTTTGTATAAACTAAATAATACATTCAATTATATTAGCGAAGTTCTTAAGAAAAAATAGGACTTACATAAAATAAAAGAATTTGTCGATTGGAATATAGAATACAAACAGTGATATAAAAATGTAACAACAAATAGTGACATTGTAAAACCTCAACTAAATAGTTTACTAAACATATAGAAAAAGCTAGGTTATAAAGAAGAGCCTTAAAGTACAATCATTCGAATGAACAAGAAATATAAAAAGGTTATCTCAGCTTCATTGCACTCGTATCATTCCAATTTATTTCACCACTAAAGGCAGATTCGCCTGAAGTGCATTTCTTTTATAATGCGACAATGTCAGTTTAAGGTACATATGTATCTCTGTATGTATATATCAGAAAATATAGTATTTTCGGATAATACTCGAAACTCTAAGGTTAGACCACAAAAACGAAGTCATCAAATAACCATTTAAAGACCACAACAAAAGAAAACTAGAGCGAAACGATAACAATTTTCAACAAAATAAAATCTAAAGCTTTTGGGGATTTTTTTTTTTTTTTTCATCTTTCCAAAGAAAATAGTATACAATTTCATATTATAGTAGAAAACTGACTTTATAGGAAAATAGTGGATATTTTCTTGTTTGTTTCTTAAGATGTTTTCTTGGTGAATGTGAGCTCTTTCCGTTTATAACTGAGAATGCCTTTTCTTCAAATGCAATGGACATGAAATTTCTTTAATACCACAAATGACTTTTATTGTTGGATAATATTGTATGGCTTGTTTCTTATCTGCGATAGTCTAAATATTGTATGAAACTGTACTGGATATACCTAATCTAAAAATGATATGTTCATAGTTCTCAATAGTTGTAATAATTTCTTTGGATTTTGTGCTATTATTGTTCCGCTTTGATAAGAATGTATGAAATTGTGATTTTGACATTAGTAATCCTAACATACATAATAGGAGCAAAAGTTTATTTTGAAAAGAGTTTTTCAAATGAAATTAAATAATAACTTTAATGCTTTTACAAATTACAAAAAAATTAATCATTCAATTTTATATCTCATTTAATCTAAATTCAATCAATTTTCTAGAAAGGTAAGAATTCTTAATTGTATTTTCTGAAAGGTTATATCCTCAACACATATTTCAATAAAATATAATTTGGAAAATAATCATGATTTTTATATATATTTTTCGCGTTAAAAGACAAAAAAAAATGTCGCAATTTTTATTAAATTTAAACTCAAAATCTATTTCTCATTAAAAAATCAAATTATGAAATCTTTTTTTCAACTCATTGTTGAGATTATTGGACTTAGAGACTGAAGCTATAAAGCTTTTTGGCTATAAATTTTTTCTGAGCTCAAATTTTGGCTGGGATTGAGAAAATAAAGACAAAAGTTGTGAACATAATCATAACAAAATAGAAGGAAACAATTATAGTACTTAGTACATGTATTTTCTTTACTATTAAAATATTACCCACTTTTTAAACGAGGATTTAAATTTCTTAAAAAAACGTAAGCTTAGTTTCGACGTAAACCATTCATAATAAATTAGTTGGTGAACCAACTTTATCAACTTTATGTCTGTCATCAGTATTAAATTTAATCAATATTATTAATCATATTTTCAATAATGATTTAATTTTGATGAAAATTAAAAGCTAGTAGTTTCAAAGATTTTCTTTCGATATTTCTTAAAATTGTTTTGTCTATATAAAACCAGTTTTCATAATAAATTATGAAATAACCTTTTTATATAATAAAACAAAATATTGTATATTCTTTCATTTATAGAATATTTCAAATCTTCAATTTAAAATGTATTTCAAAGAAGAATCTGTTGTTTTTCACTTTATACCTTGTTTGCGTTTGTTATATAATATCCCTTTTAATGAACACTGTCTAATTAATATACCTGAAGACAAATGAAAATCTTGACTGCCAAAAATTATTTAAGATAGAAATATCTTAAACAATTTGAATTAATCCTTTATGGTTTTTACTTTTGGGAAATATCTGTCAGTATAATGTTATGGTTTACTTTTGTATATAAAAAGGATAAGTTTGTTCGGATGGTGTTGTTGAATACGAATTCAAGATTTCGATTTGATTGTTCTAGAAAAGGATTTAGATAGATTGATATATATTTTTTTTTATCTTGGATGAAATGATAAAAATATTGAAATATAATTGAAAATATCATAGGAAAAATAAAATAGGAGATAGTATAGTAGAAGTAACACAAAGTTTAGTCTTAATTTTTGTATACTAAATACGTTTTTATATATCTGTTTCGAAAACAATTTTTATATACATATACACATTGTTTGAAAAGACCTCAGCTGTTGTTAAACAAATTCAATTTGATCCTTTTTTTATTTTTTTTTTTTTTTCACTTTTTGAAAGAGATGCTCTACAGCGCCACCAATTTTCTAAAGATGCCCCAATGTTATCCTGAAGACAGAAGAGATTATAATTTATTATCCTTTTTTTTCTTTCTCCATTGTGAATATAATAAATGTTTTTGCATCCGTTATATAACCATACAGAAATATTTAGCTTCTTTATATTTTTGATAAGAAAACGCAAGATTTTACATTTCATTTATTTTTGGTGTATTTTGCAAAAAGAAGAAAATTTTCTGATTATTTTTAATTCATATTTTTCATTTTTAAATTGTTTAAAATAATGAAAATATTATTAATTTTTTTTTTGGTAGTTAATTATCGTGATTATGAAGTTAATTAGTAAAAAAATACCAGATAAAACTACTTTAATTTTATTACATTATTATTTTGTTATTTATTAAATTAGTATCTTTCAATATTCCCTGTGAGAATAGAATATTTACCATATATTATCCTGACGAAAAACTATACATCTGTATGTACGTAAATCCTTGATATGGAACGAGCAGAAGTTGTTAATTTCTTTGCTTCGTTTAAATAGCTGTATTATACAACATTTTAGTATCCCAAAATAATTGTACTTATGTGGTAATGTGTCTTATAAATTCATATATTGTTTCGTTCAAGTATGAATAAAGAAAGGATTAACGATATCCAGTTTATTATTATTATAGTAGAACGAATGTAATAGTTATTCTCCCATTATAGTATGTAGTTTACTATTTTAGAACAAGGATATGTACATAGGCAAGTTTTATGTGCATTTTTTTGGTTAAGTGAATGTTATTAATTATATTAGATTAAAAATTAAAAAGGAAGGAAAATTCTGTATCGAATACGATTTTCTGATATTAGATTAATATTAATCCGTCAGGAAGATTCAAAATAAAATCGATTTATTGGTGCAAAGGTACCAGTTCCGTCTAACCGACTATTAGAAGACAAAGTCATTAACTAGAGAAAAATTCATGACATTTCTAAAATAATAATAATTTATTTTGAGAATAAAATCTGAGTTTATCTACAAGATTAAATATACGAACCAAATTACATCCATTCGATCAAAAATACCTTGTGATATGTTGATGATATGTTCTGAATAGGCTCAAAATTTTATATAAGTACTAAACAAAGATTTTTTGCAGGAATAGCTGCGATTGTATAGCGTGCTACCATTTGGGACGTTAACCTTACAAAACAAGTACTTTAAAGTATTTCTTTTATCGTCTAATATCTATTAAAGTTATTGTAGCGATAAATAAGTCAAAAGATGATGATGTTGTCGACAAGTCAGGTTTAGAATAAATTTTATAGAATAAAAGTATAGTATAGAGTACATACAATTCAGTACCTGCAAATTATAAAAATCAAGGATGGGTTTGTTGGAATTGCAGATGTTAGGTACAAACACTTATAACATTATGTTTTAGGATAATTGCATTTTCTAATTCAAACCAATAGAATTTAATGAGTCAAAATAAAAACAGATATGATAGTGTTTTTGTTCGTTCGCGTTGTTTGGGACCTATATTGTTGGCAATTAAGAAGTCTCTAGTTCAGATTCATATTTGGATGATTTTCAGTTACTTATAACTTTAAGGTACATCATTTTTAATTGTTTTGTAATACAACATATTATTACTTCCTCTATTAATCATTTTCCCTCATTTTCTTGTTTAGTGACTTAATTTATCAAAATGCAAAAACCATAAAAAGTTTATTACCCATAAATAAATGAAACCTAATCAGACAATTATTTATGACTGTAATTATCAAAATTTTCAGTGAACTTGAAGAAACGATAGTTCTTGTTTTAGCTCACAAAAACTTGTTACTATTCATTCTTTTCCAAAGAAGGATATAAAATGTTCAAATAAATTAAATAACCCCTTTATTTAGTTAGACTGGTATTTTCTTTATATATTTATATATTTTATAAACTGTTTAGTTAGCAATTTTTTTTTATTTTTGTTTTATTTTCTTGATATATATAAATACATATTTTCCGAAATAAATTCCATTTATTCAACTAGGATCTTCTAAAAATAGATGAAAAACAAAACAAAAAATAAAAAGAAAGAAAAAAAAAATCTAACAACAAAAAGACTAAGTGCTTAATATCCTTAAATTTTCTGTTTAATCTGCAACAACTTTTGGGTCATTAAGGAAAAAGTAGCGAACCAGTGAAAAACTCAAACATAACCAACGGAAAAGAACTAAACAACAACAACAACTAGAAAAAAAGGAGCGAAAAAAATTAGGAAAAAAGCGGGAAACTCAAAAGTATTGTGAATGACTCTTTATTATATATATATATATATATATATATAAGGAAAAGTAAAAAAAAGGAAAGAAAAAAAGAAAATATCCTGAAGAAACGACAAAAAGGAATGTTTTAAATAACACGACAAATACAAAAACAAGGAACAAGGATATAAAAAAAACAACAACAAAAATTTATAAGAAAAACAAAAATATAGTTGTATAGTTTGGTTTGTATTGGTGTTAGTTGAGTTCAATATAAAAGAATAGAATTCTGCAGTCCATCTCGAACTTTTCACGTAGCACTTTTCTTATCACAAGTATGTATATTTCCTCGTTGTTTTTCCTATTTTGTTTGTTTTTTTTTTTTTTCAAGGAGAATAAAGTTTTTAATTAATACTTTCCACCCTTATAGAAATTCCCCTCGAGAAATGAAACATTTTTTTGTGTGTTGTTGTTGTTCTTTGTATATGAATAGTCCTTTTCTGTTTGGTTTGAAGGGATGAATTTTCTTCTATATTGTAAAGCAAAAGGGAATAATTTTTATTTTGTAGTAATTTTTTATTTATGCACTTCGAGCTATCCTTAAAGGGAAATGCCTTCAGTTTATTTTCGGTTTTATATTTCTAGATATATATATATTATTTTCATAAACAATGTATTTTCTTCCCTATGGAAAATCAAAAAGTGTTTCAATGTTATAAAATAAATTGAAAGTAACAATCCAAATCTAAAAGTTCGTAAATTGCGTATATGCTTTTATACGATATAGGTACATAGGTATATAGTATTCGTGTAAATAGACAACTTTTTTTTTTGTATAGATATGCGCTTTAAAGTACCTTAAGGTTTTCTAACTTCGTTAAGTTAAGTGATTAATGGATTTGTATGGAGTACATCAATGAAAAGACATTTTATTTATAATGAATATAGTGAATAGTATTTTTTTATTTGATCTTCAATAGTTGCTCAATTTGCAGAAGTATATTTCGTTTTATTAATTTGGTAATGCACTTGTTGCTTGTACAATGAATATTTTTCTATTAAATCGATGAAATGTCGTGTGGATCCGTTAGCCTTATTCTAGCATAATGGCAACTAAACCTTTTCCAATTGCAATTCAAAAATTATCAAATGTAATTCAGCTTTAGCATGATCTATAATATCTTCCAAGTAGACAAGTCTTTGTTTCATAACACAGGACCTTAGACGGTTGAGGATTCGAATATTGTTTTTGGTTTGATTTTAAATCAAATATTCTCAATATGATTTAACATTGGAGAGTAGGGTCTTAGCCGCAATAGAGATACTGTCTATAACAAGGCGCGTTATCTGAAACAGTTGATTTCTGAATTACAATATATGCTTTCTGAATTACATTTGAAGCTTTATGAATTACAATTGCTGCTTTCTGAATTGCAATTGGAAAACGTCCAAATAAATTAATATAAACTACTTATTAAAAGTTTCTTTTCGTTTGTAATAAATGACTTTACTATTAAGCTGAACAGTTTCGTTTGACTTTATATACGTACTCACTTGGTTCTCCTACAACAGATGGTTGATTCAGAAAATAAATAATAAGATACATTGTAGAGCTTCCCAAGGTCCAATGGCGTAGGTATAAATTTTTAATAATTTTTTGTGATACAAGCTTTATTTATTCTCAGATATTTTCATAGTAATTTCGGTAAATTTCTTCTTTGGCACTTTAACTAAAAATATAAATTTTTCTTTTGCACTTATTTATGTGAAAATGTTGAACATTTCAACGTAGAAATTCGTATCGTAGATGATTTCTTGAAATTTATTTATTTCTTAAAAAAATTTTGAAACATGTAGAACGACCTGAATGCAATAAAATATATCTATCTGTGTATTATTTTTTTAGCTCATTTTATCATCTTGTGAAAAGTGCATAGAGGAACCACAAAATTCAAATTTTTTCTGGTGAATGAACCGTTAGCATAGGAAACGATGTAGTACGTTCTGATAATGGATGGGAAAACTTTAGAAATTGCATCACATAGAAAAAGAATTTGTATCAGTTAAATGGATTTTTCGTCCTTAGGTTTTCTTTTTTATACCGTTTTCTTTCTGGCAACCATCGTCTTTATTCATATTATCCTTTTCATATCTAAAATTCACTTTAAGGAAATTCAATTCATTTTTCAAAAAAGAAAATGCTTTTGTAAGAATGGAAGAAAAAGAAAAAGCATCGAACGAATTCTTTTAAATATATTGCTTTAAAACTCTGGTACGGTCCTTAAAGGTCGGAAGTCGTAACAACAGAAATGATTTTTCGAGTTTTTAGTTTTCCTCATAGTTGAAAAAGAGTCATTTTTATCTTGTGCATACTTTTTATAACGAAAACCAAGGATAGTACGACTAGTAATGTTGGGATGAGTGAATTTTATATGAAATCATATAAGTTCTGTACTATGTAGTCTATTACATTGAAAAGATTTTTTCTTTTTTTAAAGTGTTTAACGTGCAAAATTAAAATAAACACTCAACAACATGGAAAATTTTCGTCACAAAATTTCTATTTATATAAATATGTAGTGTAAAAATTGTAGAATTTATTTTTCTATAAAATTCAGTTTTCATAAAAATATATTTTCATGAAAATGTGGGAGAACAAATTAAAATATGTTTTACAGGAAATTTGTACTATTTCCGTTGATGCATAATTTCACAAATATATTATTTATACGAATTATTTGTAGCATATAGAAAAAGGTGTTTAATTTGATGTTGTATGATCCAATAAAATGTGGTTAGACATATAACATATAGAAATCTAGTTAGTTTGCGCTTAAAATCATATAAAATTAGAAAAGATATAACCACTATCGTAGGAGCATATGATATATCTTATCCCTATTATTCCCATTCATAATATTTATGAAAAGGCTACATTTAAATATTTTTTTGCAATCATAATTTCAGCCAAGAAAGCTAAGGTGACTTTAAAGTTGTACATATATTTTAAATTGCAGTCATTTGTGACTGTCTGTAAAAACCATAGGCCGAAGATGCACTAATGTATAGGATCTTCATTTCCAAAAAAATGTTCCATGATCACTTTTTAAAAGCTCTTTTGAAATGAGACACGAAAGATGGAATTATCATTGTGTTTGATATTTTCGGACAAAACGACTAAACATACTAAGCTTCACATGTAATATTGAAAAGAGCTTTCAAAAAATGGTCATGAAAATCTGTAATCTAGAGTGGAGATCTATATATAAAATTATCTTTGGTCGGGTTAAGTAAATTTGTAATATCTTGCAACTGTTGAAGGAAACACTTGACGATTCGAAGGGAATGCCTTATTATAAGCTATCATTTCGAATTTATTTTAAAATGTATACTTTTTCATCAGCGCGTAATAACATTAGCTAGGGTATATACTAATCAGAAGAAATTTTTGAAACTATGTTTATTTAGCTTGCATATATGTCTAAGCACAGCTTAAAATATATTTAAAATAAAAAATAGGACAATTTTTTGGAACTACCATTACTAAAGCTAACTTAAAAAAACTTTAACTTTTAACTTCTATATATATATCAGTTTGCCTGTGGAAACAAAAAATTGTAAAAACGGGGTTCACATGAGAAGCAAATGAATGAGATGAGGTTGAAACAAAAAAAAAAGAGTTTGTATAATATGTAACTAAAGTTCTACTCAAAGGCGTTTTTAGGCAATGAAACTTGGTAATTTTGTACATTTTTTAGGTAATAAATTTATGTGGATGTTTTGTAGATGAAAAAATTTTGTATTTTTGTCAGGAATCTTGAAAACTAGATGCAAACAAAATAAAGCAACATTCGTTAAAAGTTGTTTTTTTTCGAGCTATTCCACCGTTTATTTTTTCACATCTGATTAACCTACTATGTTACTATTATTTACATATGTGGTTTACCTCAACTAAAAATGTTGTTGCAATATATTTTCATTAAGGTTTCGGTGGTAAAAAAAATTAATTTCTTTTTTTTTTGTTCACTTTTATGTTAACAGAATTTTGTAATTCCTTTCTGACGAATACAAAATACTGTTTTAAATTTTCAAATGGGCAACCAACATCAAAAAAAGTTGGAGTATGTTGAGAAAAACAAAAAAAAGAAAAAAAAAAAAAAAAGAGATGAAAAATTTTCATGCAAACGATATATGTTTTTCCTATTTTTCCGGTTGATGTAAAGTGTAAAGATCAAATTTATTAAAGGAAAAATTTACCGCACAATAAAAGTTTTCTTTAAAGGAAATATAATGTATTATAAATTTAGTAATTTATTTCTCACCTTGTAATTTAATGATTAAAATTTAAACAAGGTTTCGTACATTTTTTTAAAAAAAAATATTTTAATAATAATTTTCATAAATTCTTTATATTTAAATTTCATAAAATAGAAAATTCTATTTAATACTGAAAATATTCATTTTGCATGTTGAACTAGAACTGATATAATCTGATGGGGGGAAAACTCAGAAACCTAAACATAAATTGCAGCGACCTAGTATAAAAAATAAAATAAATACATTCCAAGACTTTACCTTGAGGCAGGTCTTATCGCGACTTTGTGCGAGTAATTAAATATATATTTTATAAAAAAATATTATGATTATCGTGTGATTTGATACTTTTATTCATCGCCTTGTATTCGTTCAGATATCCTCTTTCTTTCATTAAAAGTCTAAAAACTAATTTCCAGCTTTTTGTAAAATCAAAATAAAAAAGAGTTTTGAACAATACTAAATTGAGAATGGCACGAAAACACGCCAAACATTACGTTTTTGCTTTAATGTTGGCCTTTTGAAAAAGAATTATTAAAACGATATTCTAACTCCGATACTTGTTATTTTCTTTCGCCATGGAATATCTTTCAAATTGTTTGAAAAACAAAGCAATTTTAAAATTTCTTTGATTTATGATAATCTATCGATTTTCATGAAAAATATTTCATTATATATGTGAGAAAGTATAGAATTGTATTTTGTTTTGAAATGATTTTTGATTTAATTTCCTTCAACGCAGACATAGAAATTATTCAGAATATATTGGTTATTCAGGTTGTACTATAAGTATAGGAGCGTAGTTTGAATTTATAGAATTAGAAGAATTGATATCATTTTGAAAAACAATCTTATGAAGTTTTATAGCAATTCATCAAAAATCACTAGAAATAGCGTCTTAAAAAGGCATTTAATGAAGTAATGTAAAAAAAAGTGATTAAAAGTAGATCCAAAAATGTATCTGTAATGTTAGCAGTCAAAGAATTATTGAATTATACGTCCTGCATTAAAGTAGCCTTTATTTTAAAGAATGCCATGGTCAAGACTATCAATAAGTACACTGGAAGAAAAATTATAAGAATCTTGTCCGTAGTTTTAGGGAATTAAATTTACGTTCCCAAGTTTTATCAAATTTTAGATCTAAGCTTCTAAGATTCGTTGCTTTGGCTTCTAAATGCATGATCATGGCACCGCTTAATAAAAACACTATGTTAGACTAATTTTAACATTGACAATACTAATTAGAGAAGCAATTAGCAAATTAAATTTCTTTGCAAATTTATTATTTAATTGAATTGAATATATTTCTTTAATAATCATGATAAGAAAAATTTCAACTGCATTGGTCAAAAAAGTATGTTCCAAAACATGAAGCTTAGAAGTTTTGTATGAAAATTTTTTAAGAGTTAGACTAGTCATAATTATTTTGAATTTTATAAAAAAATTTAATGCTTTACTGATCTGGATATAATAAAAAAAATATTTATATGATATTTTCATATAGTATCTCTAAAAACGAAAAAACAAAATTAAATAAATAAATAAATATGAAAAAAATGTTGTGATATCACAGAAAATTTATTAAATTAACCAAATCAAATTTGTTCATGCGAATTTTGCAGTAGTTTTGGATGCAAAACGTCATTTGTGTGCTCTAATTACCATATGTGGAAGGAAAGACTGCATTCATGCTGTTGCTTGCTATCAGTTCCATTTAATAATAAAACACGCAAAAATAGAACACTTTTCAATAAGAATATATAATTTAAAATTAAATTACTACATATATCAAATAATATTAAATATTAATTAAAATTATAAAAGAACCGCCATGAAAACAAACAAAAAAGTGAAATAAATAATAATTTTCATTTAAGATTATAGCAAAATATAAAAATATTATTTATCTATAAATTCGTTTAAGTTAGTTTTCTTTTTATGTATGAAAAAAAAAATCCGATCATAAAAAGGGACTAAAAACCTTCGAGGAAATCGTATTGAAATAGTGCTACATAAAAATAACTAGATCTATACAAAAATAAAGGAAAACCTGAAATTTTACAGCCAGAAAAAGAAAAAAATTTATAAAGGAAATCCTGTCGACAAAGGACATTCCATGAATTTCCCTTATATCTCTACATTATATATTTGATACAATCCTATATCGGTGAGAGGACAAACATTTTGTTCCTTAGAAATATACATGCTATTTTTTCTTTCAGTTGTTCTTTTCATGATGGTTTTTTTTTTTTCCTTTGGTTACCAACCATTTGGGTAAATCTCTAAAGCCACCTCAATCTGAAATTTATTCACAAACGACTAACCGAGCTTATATATTGTTGTACTTCGAGATATCAGCTCCTTTTCAGTAAGTATATATGTATGTATAGTCACATAGCCTCATAACGTGAAGTAATAATAATAATATTCCAACTTTATTGACTGCAGATAACAATAAATTTCATAGAAGCCAACAATACAAATTTCATTCATTCTAGATCTCTCTACTTAGCCATTCTAATACTAAAGCTATATAACAATTCAAAACTGACATTGGTAACACATATATCTCTATATGGAGGTCCTTTCATATACTTGTAATAATAATAATAATGCTCGTTTAGTAAATCCTTTTGCATATTATTATGACCGAGGAGGTCAATAAAATTTCGAATGCGATAGAAAAAAAGGATGCAAAACGACGATGAAGCAATTGTATAAGAAGAACTACTACATTATTTTGAATAAAATATTACATATATATGTATATTATGGAATTATATAGAAAAATATTGCATTGAAATAGACCATGTGTGTCATGCAATAGCATTTAAAAGACTTTTCGAAAATGACATTCTTTGGCACCATATACAGTTATACCCACAATCAATGGACGACGCTAGCATTAACATTATTTCGTTTGGCCTATTGTAAAACTGCTATGAAATATGTATAATATGCTGATAGGAATATGCACAAATATGTTATGATAAATGTTATCGGAAAGAACATTATTACGAATTGCCACATGAATATACATTTTTCAAGTAAAATATTTTCTTCAAAATGCTAATAATTTTTCATATAAAGAAAATGGTTTTCTTTTTACAATAATATTGTTGGTATAGGAAGAATATATTTCACCGGAAATAAAGCTTTCAGTGAGAAAACTCATATCGATTGTATTTTCTAATAGAAATTGAATTAAGGACATTATTTCCTTATATATTCATTTCGAAAGTTCATAAATGTTACTTAATGAAAACCAAATACAATTTATATAAGCAGTTTTGTAGTTTATATGATTGTAAGCTGACACGTCAATATTAGCTCATAGGCAATGGCATCGAGTTTCGTATAACGTAAATATTTTATAGATTAAATGGAGTTCCACGATTTTTATTGGCACTAAATTCGCACTAATTTGTAAGTAACATACATACTTATGAGTCATTATTAGTAATTCTTGGAAGCTGATAAATGAAAACTATGATATAAGAGGAAGCTTTAAAAGTCACGATTTCGGCTACAAAAGTCCGTATTTTATAAATTGTAAAGATCGAACCAAACTTCAAAGTAGATTTAAGTGCAAATCTACTTTTAAGTTTTGTTCGATATGATATATGCAATTGTTGAAACGAATTGGTAAACAAATTACAAAAAACCATATGCTGGAATAATTTAAAACCATTATATTGGAAAATTTATTGTATGATATTATATGGAAATTTTTCAGTGATTTACCTAATCGGTGAATCGATTTAATTTTCTAAACGGCAAGAGATAGGAAGTTACAGATATGAAACTATGGAACTAATGAACCACAAGTTAACGTCCTGCTATTGTTGTCATTTAGATAAATATGGTATAAATAAATGTTTAATGGAATCACTGAATCAAAATTACTTATCATCCGTAATGACCATAATGCATAGTATGAAAAGTAAACAATATTCAACATTTTTTTTTAACCTCAATTAATACATATAATAATATATTCAAGATATAGGTAAATTAGGTAAATTAGTTTTCGTGCTTGTTTCCCATTAAACGTCGAGAGAAAACTTTCAACAATTGGCTTGACTACAATGCTCTTAATACCCTTTTATTAGGAAATTTTTAATAAAAAAATATACATTAAAGTAATAAATGAGAATACAGCGATTTTATTCATTTAGAAGAAGCACTATATATATATAGATTCTATTATATTTGTAATCGTAAAGGATAGAGATGAAAATAATTATTTACTTACTTTCGGCATTAATTAGAAACTCTCATGTGAATGAAAAACATCACAATTCTATGAATGTACCATTTTACTATTGCCTTGTACACATTTTTGCATATACCCATAGCTGGGTAACCTTTAAATAACTATATTGTAGAAATTGAATCCTAGTGAGAATTAGAGGAATGCATTTTAAACACGCAAAATTACCACATGGGATACTACTAATTGAGATTAAATATTCATGTTGATATAGTCATACCTTATAGTTTTACTTTATACAATTTATATTGGCCATCTTTCTAGTTCATGTTTAACAAGGATAAAATACGAAAATAAAGCGCAAGTAAATATTATTGCATGAACTGAAAGTATGCAAAAACTTTTTTTTAACACATTCGATACATTAAAGTTTGTTGAGCTTTAGCTTCGTTTATAAAAATTAAAACATAAATTTTTGTAATTCTTTCTTCTTTAAGTGTACGATTATAATAGGTTAGAAAGTTTAAGAATATGCAATATAATTATTGTTTTTTATGTTTTTCAACTTTATTATTATTTTAGTCAGTTTTTATACACAAAAAAATGTTACAAAGTTGTTTAGATCTTATGCAAAAATTAAATATTTTTCGTTATAACTCCTAAATCATTACCAAGATTGGTACTAGAACCTCGTCCCGATCTTGGTCTCCTCAACCGATCCTAAATTCGTTACATTTTCATTTCTTTTATTATCACATATCACAACTTGTTATAATAATCTTAATATTATCAAAGTTTTTTGTACAAATTTTAACGAAAATTTCAATAAGAAACCAAATTCATTTATCATTAATCTGTAAGAAAATGGTTTTACCAAATTTTTATTACCTAACTAGAAAATACTTTTATTTCTTTTTCTATGCCAATCGATGAGCTTGTAGTGAATTTTCTAGAGAGATTCAATTCTACTAAGAAATCTCCATTTTCTCTATAAAGTGCGAATGTTGTTTTGATAGGATACTCTGTTTTTTTTTTCTTCCGTAAGGCTTTTTATACCTACACAAAATAATGTCTACAATAACGATAAATGCCCAAGCTGAATTGGACATTGATTAATGCGATGATTTGTATTCACGGCACCTTTTTAAGTAATCCACAACGCCTTTATAATACCAGGAATGCGGATAGAAATTATATGGGGTAAACCGATATTATAAAGTAGGTTAAACAAAAAGGGATAAAATGTGAAGAGGATAAAAAAAAATAATAATAATAATATAACCTAGTTTAGAGTAAAGATTTTCATTAAATCGTTTTTCTTTTTCCTTTTATGTTTTCATGCACGTATTTTCCTTATACATTAAAATAAAATTCTCACGCAATTAAAGACGTTGGGTAATTGTGAGAAACTACATTTCGTATATTTAACGATACAATAATAAATGAAGATAAGTCATTTAAATCCAATAAGAAGGTGTACAATAATACACAAGACATTTTATATACTAGCATAATTATTCAACTAGTTCGAATTCATGCATTTTTGATGTCAACTTCTAAGAAAGGTGATATAACTTGTCGAACAAATCCATGAAGTTGTAAATAATTAAAGAAAAATATGTTCTTCGATTTTATTAATAGTGTTGAGTAAAGCGAAAATAGTATTTAAATAGTGAAAAACTATTTCAATACAAACTACACAATATTTAGAACTATCTAATCCAGTTAGTAACTAGAATTTCTGATACATAAAATAAACAATTCAAATTTTATTCATTTACTTTTCTTTTTAAAATGAAAAGATCACAACCAATAAATGTGATAAATTCGTTATAGATATCATTTCATACTGTATACACTCAGACACATCGATCCTTGCCTAACAATTTATCCAATTTTTGAAAAGTCACTTTTGATTCTATTTTTCTGCGTTTGGGATTATTGTAAGAAAAATATGGAAAATCAAGAAAATATATTCATAAAATATATAAAAATGAGAAACAAAAAATAATAATAATAATAAACTATAGAGTATAGTTTTAGGTACTGGTACTGGATCAAAAACCAATCCCAGACAAAATCCAATTTTTTATATCAATTTTTCTGTCTGATTCTATATCTTCGATGTCCTTATCTATATCGACAGATATGATAAAAAATGTCTGTATCATATTTTTATTTTTTCGTTATAAGATATCATTTTTTTTTTTGTATTGAGAAATGGTTGTATATATCAAAAAAAAAAAAATAAAGAAAGGATGAAATCAATTTATATGCATGACTTTATGAGAAATGGAAAGGACTCCAACGAACTTTTTTTTTTTACATTATTTTTTCATATTATGATCAAAACTAGTAAAAGACTCGAGCCAAAAACCATTTTTATATTTTATTGAAAATTGGTTGAGAATATATTTTGTAAAATTTGTCATACAGAAATGTATACAGAAGGTTTATTGGTGGTGTTTTATGAAAGATATTGAAGAGCGTTACGAGTTTATAGTCCCTCTACGGATCCATATTGGATGTAATAACTAAAACAATATAATATTGAAATTGAAATATTGTCAATTTCTAGTGAAATTTATTTTAATTAATTTCAACGAATTTGTTATTAAAATGGAAAATTGAAATGAATTTATGTTTTGTTTATGAAAACTATTTAATTCCATAGAAAATGATGTAAATATAATAACTATTGTTGATAACTATCGAACAAACATAGATTTAGACAAAAATCAAGAATTAAAAAGTTATGAGTAAATTTTTGAACTATTATTAAAATTATTATGTATAAAAATTTCATTGAATTTCAATCGAAAACACCAGTTACCAATTTCAATTTAATTCTGAACAATTTTTTGATATAATATAATAATAGTGTACTTGCATCTCTTAGGTTTATGCATGCCAAATTTTATTAAAATCGTTAAATGATTTTCTGAATTATCGCTAATAATAACGCAAGGGAAACTGTTAATGTTGGAGCAAATATTTCATGAAAGTTCCAAACCTATTAAAATAATTTAAAACTTTTGAAATTTGTAGGATATTCACTGAAAATACATTTCGTTAAGGTGAATTAATACATGTCTATAAATTACAATATCTGGTCATATACCATGTTGATCCTGTCATTGTAAGGAGCTCATTCACCTGAAACACAACATATTGAGAACTACATAAAGTAACAATCAGAGTACTTCGAATGTATTTCCTTTGATTTATTATTACTATATAGGAGGGTACTAATGAAATTTATTAGTTTGATACATATTTTAATTTTAATTATTTAAATTTATTATAAATTATAATTGATGTGGAAAATTTCATAATATTAAAGTTAATTAAATTATTTCACTATACTAACAATACTGGATGCACTCTAATTCAAGTATTTATTTATGTTTGAGTATATTTCCCGCTTATAGTTAAAAGACTCATATTAGTAAGGTGTGAATGAAAATTGGTAAACATTTTATGTCCATGTCAATGGGATCATACTTGGAATGGAGCTTAATTTCATATTGTTGATTCTATGTCGACAGCACTACTGAAAACAATAATTTTTCGAGTCGGTTTTTTAGTATGATATTCTTGAAGCCATATAGTATTCTATTAGTTTTTAGTTTTTTTTTAAACAAATTGTTGAATCCAGATAAGATGTATAAATGATATTGTAAATTATGCTTTTCAGATCCTTATGGATCGATAATTTATAAAAATATTTTTACTTATACAAAATTATCAGTAGGTTAGTCTTAACTGGGGATTGTTTGTCGTTAAACAGATCCTTTCTCGGCTTAAACTAGAAACACAGATGAGTTGAATTTCAGTAAGGTAATTTCAGTCGGAATTGTATGCTGATGAGTTCTGAATGCACGCAATTTATCATAAAAGATGATGACTCTAGAATCAGGCTGTAGAATTAATTTATATACATATACATATATTTGATAATTACAAATTCAATTAAAAAGATAACACATTTTATAATAAAATTTTTATTAAAATTTCAACTTTGAATGAAAAGCTCTTTTATTATGGTATTTTTTAAAAAAAAATTTTAGCATATACGCTTTAGTTAGTAATTTATTAAATTAAAAATAAAATAAAAAAATGTTTCCAATGACAAAAGTGAATCTGAAATTTTAGTAGAACAGTACATATTTTTAATATACTTTCAGATATATACATAAAATGCATATGGATATTATGAATATGTTACAATTACACTAAATTGTATCTTTACGTCTGGAAAATATATTATAATATGCATATCTATGTTTACTTTTTGGTTTTTCTCTATCTAAACTGGAACTATTTTGTATGAATAATCTTGTAATGTATTCTAGGACATTCTAACGAGTCACAGGAATATGCATTTTCAAGATAGAAATCTAATTCATAGCTTTAGCGTTGAAATTGTTTGTGAACATTTATACATTTTAATATCATAGATATATACATATATGTACTATATATGATTGTTTATTTAAATTTGTATATTCTAAATTGTAATATTAAAACTTTATTCGTATTCATTCTCTTCGTGTAGGCATATTAAAACATATTTGAATGTACAACCACTAAACAATATATATTCATAGAAATTCTATATATTCAAATATGAAAGGATACATATCTAATATAATACATAACTAGTATAAAACTGAAAACTTTAGGTGCATTATTGTGTTTATCGCGAACACTTAAAAGTGAACTCAAAGCAGTGTTTGTGATTTTATCTTTTTTGCATATATTAATCTACTAGAATAATTTAAGGATATAGAAGAAAATGTATATGTGATGTTGTATAGAATTTTTAGGTGGCCCATAGAATATAACTACCGCTCTTATATAGTCGTATACAACATGGGTATGTGAATAATAATGATGTTTTCTAGCTTGGTTTAGTTCGCTTGTAAATCAATGGAATTTATTTGGTTACCACCACACTTTAAACTATATTATACAATATATTAGGTGTGTTTTTATTCACTAGTTATTCGGTATGAGAACAACTTTTTAATATTGAAAACACCAAAAAAAAGAAGAATAAATTCTTCCATTTTGTTGTGGTTTTCAATGTGTAAATTTTGTTCTGTTCCGGAAGAACGACCAGAAAAAACACGCCTATTATTATATAACATATTTTCATATATTCATATTTCTAGATATTATATACTGTCCTAACTCATTTATTATGAATGATTTGTACATGTTAAACTAGCAATTAGTCGCGAAAGTTTTTATTTCGCACCACAACTTTTTGAACTTCGGTTTGATACTTGAAATCTAATTTTACGTAAAAGGTTTCTTATTTCACTACTGTTTTCCTTCCAGAACAATAATATCTTTTTAAGTTCAGATAATATTTTATAGTCAAACTTAGAAATACTGAATCATTTATTTATGTTCCTTCTATTGTATACACTTCCTTGAGTACTTTATTGTCACTGACGAAAGTGTCCAAGCGAGTAATAAGTAATTTAGTCTAAAAGCAAGAGCAAAGATTTTTCTTGGACATCAGGTACTTAAAATCTTCCTTCAATTGTAACTGTCCCATTGGAATAAAATCTAATTCATTTTTTAAATGGATGTCACTTAAATTGTACCACTTATTGTACTGCTGTATATTATAGTAAAATAAATTTTGCTCTTAGGAAAATTTTCTTACAGAGTGGGCAAATCCATTCTGTTCCGTTTCTTCATCAATAAAACTCGCGATTTGTAAATGTTTAATGTTTCTTTTCTTCATTCTAAATTCGATATTACCTTACATTCTTCAAAGATAAACTTATACTAATATCTAATATTCCTGCCACTTATCAATAGGAAATTATTTGTTTTTCTAAGTTTTATACATTATGAGAAGGACTTATATTTTATATACTTCGATATTGCTCTATGAATGTATTTTAAGAATCACTCATCTATTCCTTTTTGTAATGTCGATACATATTCTGTCACCCAAAATAATATTAAATGATCGAAATATATATATGTATATCGTATTTACTATACATATATAATTCTATGGTGAAAAGCACATGAAAATGTCATTCAAGATTGAAAAATTGGCTTTTTCCTATCACCCAATTCCATTGAAATCTATGTTGGTTATGTTTCCTACAGCATATTTTCCATGGGATCCTTTAGTTTTTCTTCTGAAATGAAAAGCATAACACTGTATATAGCAGGTTGATATAAAAATCATCATATACAGTAAGTAAGAATGAGATACGAACATAAGAAAAAAAAATAGAATAAGTTGAAGGACAATAAGAAAAAGGATTGGACTAGAAAGGATAAGAAATGACATTCGACGCATAAACCGTTGAAGTTGAATTGTTCGTAAAAGAAAGAAAATATTGTGGAAGAAAAAGGTTGGATCATGTCTTTAAGACAAAGTCAAGAACAAAAAAACAACAACAACAACAACAAAAATATAGACACAAGACATAGTAAAGAGAATAAAGCATAGATGAGGATATTACAGAAATGAAAAAGTGATAAGGGACTGGTGCAAATGTATAGAATGAAATGTAAAGGACATCTGTGTGATGAGTACAGATGATGGACCCTTAAAATGAAAATCATATTGATCTATGGTTTTTAGTCTATCACTTTTGTCAGTAGTATATATGGGAGGGAATTTTTTTAACATTTTGGTTCATTTCATTCCATTCATTTCATTTCATTCTAATTCATTCTCATCCCTTAAAATGAAAAAGGCAAATTTTCTTCCTTTTTTTTCATTTTCTTTTTTGTTCTAGTTTATTGGATCCTATTTCTTCGTCTTCGAATAAAAACGTGATTTAGTGTTCCTATAAAGCTTTTATTGTATAAATTGTCATTAATCAAATTTATGCCAAAATCATGACTTTTTGGTGTTTGAAGGGTGATATGACCATTAAGACATTATTCACAAAATTAGAATAGTGTTTTGATGTGATATGAGTATTAATGCTATTATTATGTTACAAAATAATATTGAAGAAAGGAAATAATTAATGATATATCAACCATTTGTCATAATTATTATTTTATAATAAAAGAAATGAGAAAATTTTGTTCAAAATAAAAAAATTTCGATTATTCATTTTGTTCGCCATATTTAAGTCGATTTATATTATTTTCAAGTTATTTTTAATAAAAAATATGCCATTTTTATAAAAGTTGAAGTTGATTCTTTATGTTTTGTATTTTGATTTTAAATATGATTTTTCTAGAACAGCTTTCTTGGTGAAGAAGTTTTTAACAATGTTATTTCATGTCATAACTGAACTACAGTTTTTTTTTCAAGTGTATATATATATACATAGATATGTACTATAGTGCATAAGAGGATAATATGTTATTATTTTTTTTGACATACATATTATATTATGTATGTACTGACAAAGTTTTAAAGTTTGAAAAGCTTAAAGAATATACTTTAGAGACATTTCTTTTCGTTGTTATGTAGAAGTAATATAATAAAGTTTACATTTCTAAAAGCTAACAGCTGACATGAAACATAAGGAAAAAAAATTTTTAACCTAAAAGATAGAATAAGTTTTGTCAGTTTGTCCAAATAATCCTTTCTTTACAGTCAATGTCAATGTATGCATTTTTATGATAACTACTATAACTGTGTTGACGAGCAGAATAAGCTTAGGCCACATTTATATCAATAAAGCTAATGAAATTTTAAAGCACTTTGATAATTTTGTTTCTGAAAAAGTGTGATGTTTTTCTTGTTCCTTAATTTTCCAGAAATCTATTTTGTTTGTATTCAGAAGTGTGTATGGAGTTCAATAACTAAGATATGCAATATGAACAATTTTCTTCTAATTTTTATACTCAAAAAAGAGAGTGTGAACTTTCTATTTTTCTTTCATACAGAATAATACTATAGGAAAAAGAAACAACAAAGTTAAACACAAATAAACTTCGAAAAGAAAATTATCCTCCATTGGGATTGAATATCGTAAAAGGTGGTTTGAATTCCATCATCCAAAAAATTTCTCCATCTTAAAAGTATAAATCGAAATAAAACTTATTGATTTTATGTAAAATTTTTCACTTTATTTTTGTTTTATATTCATTTCTATACTTTTCTCTTTATGGGCTTTTTTGTTTTTGTGTTTATCCTCATTTCAAATAGATATATCATACCTCAAGATACTATTTTACTTACCATACAAATAGCATCGTAGAATATTTCAATAGATTTAATGATATTCACTTTGTCGGATAACATAAAATGTATCACCGTATTCAGGATCGTATATTGGGAAGAAAATGATCTATACAATGACAATATAGAAATGGTTTAAGGATGCTCTTTTTTTATGAGGAAAACTTTTTCCGCACTATTATTCTTTAGTATAGTACTTCTATTATGAGTATTTCTACATATCTACTTAAGAGTTCGTAAAGAAGTGAGATAAAATTCCATCCAAGATAGTATTTAGATAAATGAAACTGAAAGGAGGGAAAGAAATAAAAGAACTGATCGGTTAAAATGGGAAAAGTTTGAGTGATCCCGGTTTGTGTTGCCTTTTGTTTACTTTAAGTTTGTTGGTTTGGAAGGAATTTCGGATTCGAGATATACTAGAATAAGAAAGAAATACAAATATATAGGTATGAGCATTCCTTTTTTTTAAAAAGAAAATGTTATGTTTCTTACTTAAATTGGTTTTGAAAAGAATAAGTTATACTGTAATCATTCCAATATGTACTTTGTAATGTTTTTATTAGCTTATTAGAAGTATTAATAAATATTTTCACTTATATTTATCATTATTCATGAATTATTGATATTTTCCATTGAATTGCATCACCAATTTCATATTAAAAGATAATATTTCTAATAAAACAATATCATATCTGTACGTTATGGAATATGTAATATCCATTTTATTATAGAAAATAAGGAAATTCTTTTGTTTGCATGTCCAACCAAAGTCAGATTTTATTTGATCACGTTCTTATTGTATATAAACTCATACATAAATAGCGAATGATTAATGGCCTCCGGGAGGTTGTGATAGGATCAATTTATATAGACACACATTTCAAATAACCAATCTATATACTGCCTATATATATGTATATATATAAATATATGAGAACTATTCGTTATAACACTCAATATCCTTAGAGAAATTTATAGATATACAAATCTACATTAAGTTCAATAAAGCTTGTCTATATTGTATATATATATACATACTTAGATTTTGAAAGTAAACGAATCATCTCCTCTAAAAGTTTTCGTTATTTGATCCTTTAGCCGAAGAATTGTTGACTTTTCGAAAGAATAAAAGCTTTCATGAGAACGAGTTTTCTTTTCGTTTTTTTCTTTTAAGGAAATATATAGGGAAGGGTATGAAATGCTATTACGAAATGGAATTTTGATTTCTAGTCATCTAACGATACGACAAATATCCAAAACCAAATGACGAATAGAATCAGAGAATACCATAAGGAGGAAGCAAATATAAAACTTTAATCCTCAACGATTTGAAGGATATTGATCATCAAATGATTAAGTGTTGTTAGTTTGAGAAAACTTTAGATAAAAAATATCAGTGGGTTGGTTTTATGTGAAATTATTAGTAGAATTTTTCAGTCCTTTGATACTTTTACACTTCTTATAAAATGCAAATTTAACTAGATATATAATGTACCCTAAGTAATATGTTTCCAAGAATTAACTGTAAAGATCTTAAGTCATTCACAGGCAATAGATTCCTTTGTACAAGTCTGATATCATGAATTCTAGACATTTATTAGGCATCTAATCATGTGTCATAGTTTTCTTAGTTCAAATATAATTTTTATAAGCTATATTTGGAAATGACCTATACACAAGCGAATCCATGAAAACACTGGATTATCCTTTGAGTTTGATCATTATGCACACAAGATTAGTTACTCCGAACTTTTGAAATGAAAGTAAATTTTCTTATCAAATGATGTGTATAAGGATATTTTAATGATGTTGGATTCATTCTAATTAATCGAGTGGGAATTATAGGAAAGTTTTTCAAAATGCTGATACGAATTGTGATGTGGTAATTTCCATTTCGTTATCTACAATTATCCTAAAAGTGAATAATGCTTATATTTAGAGATGATTGAAACCATTTTTGGTGGCTGCTATACGTAACACTATTCAATTGATATATGTGCGAGTACATAGCTGTATTATATAAAATAGTTGAAATTGAATGTTAGTATGCCGTACAATATTTAATTTTAATCATTTCCTCCCAAAACGTATGTTAAAATTAGAAGCTTTTCTTGAGAACTAGTCTCACTCCTGCCCATTTATACTATTCCAAGTTTTTTTTTTTTTTAATAAAGTATACAGGACGTTTTAATTCACACATAATAATCAATGGATATTGCATATTCAGTTTAAAATTTATACTAATTCAGTTTTCTTTCGAGAATATTGAAAAACATGATGACATACTTTTGAATGCCATCTGAAAGTCTATAATAAGGTTTAAATAAAACATAAAATGCATGTTATGGAAATCATATATGTATATATATGAATATAAATTATGTAGCTAACGTGTATGGGCTTCACTTTTCGAATTAAAGAAATCTAAATTAAGTGAATGAATACTAAAATTTCATTAAAGCTTTCGAATAGAAAACTTGAAAACATTACGTTTTCAAATAATTACCAACTTTAAGTGCAAATTATCTTAAGTTTATATTAAAAAAATTTGTTTTAATAGAACCAAATGTGTTTTTATTTAAATTGAAAATAATTATGTATTCTTAAAATAATTTTCACATGCACACAAATATGAAAATTCCTGAAAAAATAACTTCATATAATTATAAAAAGAAAATTATTATAATATAAAATCTTGTATTACACGCAAAACTTAATATGAATTTGGTTTGTTGGAAATACGTGTATTTAGCGGATTTTCTTTCCTGTGAATTTCAATTATTTTTTTGAAGAAATTTGCTTTTAGGTTGGTTATTCCGGGGTAGGCAGAACTTGGAGCAATTTGGGGGATTTAAAAATTACGTCAAAAAATAGGATTATGCAAGACGAACTAGGGTGTCTGATAATGTCTTTCATATAAGACTTTAAAAGTAGAATTTGAAATCTGAAATGTATTTTATTTATAAAAGAAATTGATCAGCTCTTATCGGAACGTTGGATATTTTGACAAACTATTTATTTTGTAATTAAGTATATATAAATCTTTTCTATGTTTAGGTTCTATTAAATCCAAAAATTAATTTCAAACCGGAGCCGTTCGTAAATACATAAATGTGGATCGCGCATTAAGAAGGAAATATTTTGATTGATCAAAATTGTTTTCAAGCATTATTTCTAGTCTATATGAAACGTTCAGAACGAAAATCGAACCAATCTGATATCCAAAAAATCTTTAGAGCATTTTTCTAAAAAACGACGATTATTTTATCTTATATTTACAGGCGAAAAATAATTTCTAAATATGATTTTGATGTCATCTTCCAATATGGTATTATTATTGTTTTTTTCTCCTGACTAACATTAACTCATAATATCCTGTTTAATAGCTAAACCACAGAATCCTGCCCATTCTGGTCATATAGCAGCCTTCGCTATAAAACTTTCAGCGCAACTGCTCACATCAAAGACAAATTTTTCATTTTCTATCATAAATGAAAAAAAAAAAACTGCGTAATAATAATAATTTTATTTTCATTTTTTTTCCTCTGCACTTCGACGTCATAAGAAAAACCACCGAACAAAATTTCCATTGTGGTAATGACGCGAAAAAAAAAATATTAATAATGGTAATAAAATTTTATCGCTATGGTTTTTTTTCTCCATTTTTTGGACTTAATAGAACGTAACCACCATCCATATCCGTAGCCCATTAAAATTGTTCTTCTACACGTGGCTTATATGAAGTTTTTCTCTGATATGGGAACAAAAAAAATAACTCCAGACCCCCAAAGACCTACATATATTACCTTATCAGTTTGAGAATTTTAACTGACCTCATATAAAGAGAAATTCCTGTTGACCGAGGATTATTTTCCCTTTCCAAGGGTGAAGTTTTTCCTCTACTTCTACTACTTATGCGAGTCTTATATTCTAAAATATTTTCATATATGAAGTTCATGCCAAACATGAAATATATCATAAAAATATTTATTCATGTCCTTAATACTATATTACGTGATTACTATTTAAAAGTATAATAAAAGGGAATATTTCCTCCTGTTTTATCAATACGATTTTCTTTTCGTTTGGTTTTATAAGGAATTTGTGTGGGGAAGGGGGGTGAATTTTCTATTACAGCTATTTTTTTCGCAAATAATGGAAAATACTTTTGATATTTTATGGGGTAGCAAATATTAGAAGAGAATGAATAATAAATAATAAGGAAAAGAAACCAAACAGGACATTACTGATTATCCGAGAAAAAAAAAACCCGATTTTTTTTTTTCTTCCAACCATGGAAGCTTTTGAATGAAGCCTAATTTAATCTTTTATATCTTTTCCAGTAGTAAATTTTGTGGGGCATGTGGAAATAGATAACGATGTTGTAAATATTCGAAATAGATATTATATTCTCTAAAAGGTATCTTGTTATCGTACTTCTCTTTTTTCAAATTCGATTATCACGAACAGAAAAAGTTGTTTTTATCTAAACTATAAGATTTATAGATGTTTTAAATAAACAGAAAAAAAAAGAACGTTACATGAATTCTAAATGTTAAATACGAAATATGTCTTGTAAAATTCTTAGTCAAAAAAAAAGAAAAAATTTAACTACAAAATTTTTTACTAGAAAATATAGACCTGCTTATCTCATCAACGTTTAACTCGTAACGATTTACTGCAATTGAATTGGTAACTAAAGAGGATGACCGTGTACAACCCAATATACGAAAAAGGAAAATGTTTTGTATAAATTATGTCATCTGTCTTTAAGTTTTACTATCCACAATAGCAAGAAAAACAAAAAAAAAAAAACTGAAACGGAAAACATTTCTAAGTGGACTATAAAAAGGGAAATCATCTCAACAAAAGCTTGATATAAGAATCGTATTTGATTCGATAGTAAAATTAATGCAAACAGAAAATATAAACTTAAAAGAATGATAAAATTGTGAAACATTCACGTATCAGGATGGTCGGTCATCAAATCTGACATGGATTGCATACAAATTGTTTACAGCAGAAAAAAAAAACGCTAAACCAAATATTACTACAACGATCCTATATAAGCGTTTTTTGTCGTCGCTATTAATTTTTATTCCATTGAACAATATCCAAGAATCTTTCGAACGTGGTTAGCTATAACAATATTGTCTATTCTGAAGGAAAAGTATTTGTTACTAAATATATGTATTCCGTACAACAATAGTGAATTTCAAATTGACGATAGTAATAGCAGCAATCCTTGAAGATATAAAAATAAGAAAAAAATGTTTGGTTTTTTTTTATATTACTATATCCTCCTTTCTTCTACAAAGCCATCATCATTATTATTTCAGTAGATCCCTACTTTAGCCTATGGGTACATACTACGCAAGAATGAAGAAAAAAAAGAAGTAATAGTAAAGAAGGTATATACTCGTATATATTGATGTAGATCCTACCTTTTACGATTATTGCGATTATTTACATTTTAAATCCCTTCCGAAAAGAGAATGGTAGATGACAATTGTATAAAGTAGTAGTATTTTACATTTTATTATAGTATATAGTATATCGGAGTATGTAATACAGAAAAAGGGTAAATAACAAAAGAATAGTCAACCAACCGACCAACTAAAATGGTTATTTCACGGATGGACCAAAACCATATCAAAAATTGTACTAAAATGGGAAACATTTTGGTTTGGGGTGTGGTGATGATTTAACAAAGGTTTTTTTTTACGATTTTATAAAAGTGTTTCAAAGCATTACTTCTTATATATATACTTTATTTGTTTTCGTTGAGACCCTCCCAATGGGGATATGATAAAGGTGATATTATTCTTTCTCTATACCTGAACTAAATTAGCTTCTGTACTTTCAATTTCTGGTTAAAATACAAAGTAAAATTAAGTATGTACAGTATGTAAATCTTTTATTCCATTATATATATAGAAAGACTAATGCAAAATACCATCCCGGTCTATTTTCATTTCTCTATCTAATCGTACTAAAGGATTATGCAAACGATGTTGATCTTGTGGACAATTGTGTGGTATATTTCACGGAAATGTAAATGAGATAATGAGAGAATTTGTGAAGTCAACTATCATATAGAGACAGAACATTCTTACATCTATGTAAGGCTATAAGGCTACATAATCGTATAGAAATATTGGAACCGGTTATATCAACAACATACGTATGATAAGGTAATTTGCGTAAATACAGTAGAAGGTTGATTATTTCCAGTAAACAAATGAGACCGAATAGGACTTAGTAAATACAACAGTATTTTCTCTCAAACAATTTCATTGTACAAATTCGAAATAAACTGTTGTTGCTGTAGAAACTATATATCGTATTCTTTGGGAATTAGTTTAAATGCAAAGTTGCAATTGAAGAATTTATAATGAAAAGATTTGTCTGGATCAAAGGTGCTAAGAATCGGTATGGTGCTGTACCTTTCAATCTTTATAGTCAACTAATTGTAAGCACATTTAGCATAAGTATACCTATAGCATAGTATAATATGATCGAATTCAATATAGATATTGTTATGAGCTTGTTTAGACTTAACAACTCGACAAGGTAGTATTATTGTAGTCCTTTGAGTTTGCTATTTGATAGTTTTATTTGTAAATATATATCTCACACCATATAAGTCCGAATATCGACCTAGATATTTTCTCAAAATTCATATGTGGTATATTTTAAGGATTTTAATAGAAATCTTTTGATAGTTCAAAGTGACATTCCCAAGTATTATTTTCTTCGCTTTTATATTTTCTCAGTTAAAAGATAGACAAAAATTTATGGAAATCCTTGTCTCAAATTCGATCTAAGAAAATTTGATTTATAACTTTCGTATATCATCTAAGAAAGGTCCAGAACAATAGAAAATGAATGGTTCTAGAATCTGCCAGAAATAAGTCATTTTCTATAAGGAATTTTGTTTACTTTTTTTTATAAATATATGAAATTTTCATTTTAAAAGGATCACATCAAGTTATTATATCACAATAAATGGATATGTATATACGTAGATATGATAAAAATCATGTAACCAAGTCATTTTTGGACCCAATAATGGTATTAGATTCTCTATATGGAATTTTTGGTATAGAATATTTTCAAGAAAATGAAAAGAATACGAAGAATCTCATTTTTCTCAGGAATATATAAACGTATTCGGTCGAATTTCTGAATGAAAATTTATCACGTAAACTTTAAGAATGAACTTTCCAATATGAAAATTATTTATTAATAGGTTTGTTTTTTTTGTTGTTGTTTTTTTCTAAGATTTTTATCCATAGGTGAATTATGATAGGAATTTTTAACATAGAAAATTATTCTGGTATTCAAGAATATAAATTTATTCATTTAGAATGAAAACCCTTTTTTTTGTACTCGAAGTACCTACGCAAAAACCTCTAAAATTGATCCTGGAAAATTCCTTCACATCATTTATATACAATTTATATATGTATATATAACTTTTTTTTTTACATACATATATATTTCGGTTCCATTAATACCAAATCAAGCAAACAAATATGTACAAAAAAAAAAAAAAACGAGAAAAGATTTTCCATTCAATATCTAATTATAATTTTGTGAATTTTCTATACCACACCAAACATTTCGGTGATGAAAGTTTTTAATCTCCTTTTCAAAACCGAATTTTAAGGGATTAGCTATAATAGCCAAAGACCTGAATAAAGATACATCTATATAAATTGTTCCCAAAGTGATATGAATGGAGTGTCACTAATCCTAAAGATTTATACAGTCAAAGTTTTGTTATAAGAGCACTTTTCTGGTCTACAGGATGTTGAAATTTTAGTATACGTTTATATACAGTAAAAGAGAATTTTCTTGTCTTATATAAAATGTTGGTTTTTGTTTTGTATGATTATTATACATTTGAATATTTCTAATATCATTTTGTTATCAGTAAATGTTACTTATACTGTAAGGTGTTGGAAATAACTTATATACATATATATACATAATTGAGAAGGATTTACGGTAGCATGATTAGGGTTTCCTTTTGAAAACTAAATTCATATAGGAATTATGTGGTAGAATTTAGATCATTTTTATACTATATAATAGTATTGTTTAGTGTTGGATATATTCTTAAAAACTTAATATGAGGTAACTTTTCCTAGTATATACTATAGAGATCTTCTTAAGTACATGTTATATGAGACAATAAAAACAATTATAACCGGGGAAAAATACTATATTACAGGTTTAATGTAAAATATAGGTAATTTTATGGTGCAATTAGGACATCTGTTTGGTGTAGATAGAAATGAGAAATGTTCAAGAAGATTAAGAAGTTAAAGATGTAAATTTTTTTTTTTTTAAAATTACATATTAAAAATGTCTTCGAAGGTTTTCTTAGAATCTTCATAAATAATGTGGTCCTACAGAATTTTAATAAGAAACTAATTAGGTATATTTGAATCAGTTATTTTTAATAAAATCGTAAGTTATCGTTTTTTTTTTTTGTAATCAAACAAAACAAGAAAGTATCCAAGGTAAAAATGCCCTCCATAAAATAGTATACATGTAGAAAACTTCCTGAATATATTGTTGGCATATGGACCGTATCCAAACAGAAAAAAAAATCTTTAACCATAATGCAGTGCCAACAACTTAATTAAAATGAAATTTATTTTCAGTCACGAAATTACAAGTACCTATAAGTGTATCCAAAAATCTTTCGTTTTACCAAGTTTTTTTCGGTCGTCTATCCTAACAATTACGTTTGTATAAGTACTTACATTATAGTAAAATTATTCTCCAAAAAAAAAAATGGGGAATATAGAAAAGGCCAAAACCATCATGAGATCAAACCTAGTAGATATATATATATATGTATATGAAGAGGTTTTTATGTTAGATTTGGATATTATTTTTCTACAGGATCATGCCAAAAAAAAAAAAATCTGTTTTTACCCATGCCTGAAAGTACAGTACTTGTTACTTATTACATAAAAGAATTTCTGTTTAATGAACTCTATTTCATCCACGAAAAATAATATGTATATATATATATATATATGTATATATTTTATTTCCAGGAAAAACATATTTTTAATGAATAAACGTGGATACTTTAAAGTTACTATGGAATTGAAAGCATATACTCGTAAATGCTTTTAGTACTGCTAAAATTCTAATTAAATTTGTTTGGAAAATAAGTAATTTGATTCTTGCAGTAAAATAATTACAAAAGGTGATAGTTCTCACAATTGTATATAAGTAAGATTTTTAGATGTAAAAAAAGAACGAGCAAAAAGCTATGAAATATGTATTTTTTTCGCGGTTTATATCATTAGTGTTCGTTAAGAAATGGAATTTTATTCGAGATATAGTTTGTAATTGGTGATAAAATGTTTTATTACGTCAGTTTTCATGATTGTGTGAACTAATTGCTAATTTTAGAAAACGCAATAAATATTTATAATCTGTAAATTCATTGTTATTGAAAGAAGATCAAATTTTATGTTCGAATTTCCATGCTTTAAATCCTTTTCCGGAAAATACTCACGTTTTTAATGTTATTTACAATTTTTAAAATCTCCTGAATAGTTTAGTACAGTTTAATTGGTAATTTCCATTAATTTTTTAGGTAATTTTGCCTATCGAATATCTATATACATATATACTATGCAAAATCAAATCCACAAGTTTCAAACCAGGCTGATAAAATATAGGCTATATTATTAAATAAAAATCTAAAATTATAAATTTATGAACAAAACTGTACGAATTTTATATGTCATATCCTTTTTTGAAAAAAAAAATTTAACTATAAATAAAATTAATATTAAAAATTTTATTCATTTTTCCTTTTTTTATTTTAAATATTAATAATAAAAGTCTCTTTCGTCCTTTTTTTATATTTAAACCAAAAATATTATTTTTTTTAAATATTTAATATTTTTCATAATCAATTTGTTACATTTCATCTGTTATATTATTTGGACGAAATATATTTATCTATAAAAAAAAAGGATTGCATTGAAAATTCAAAGTTCGTTGGATAGGATATAATAATTTTTAAAGCTGAAACAACTCCATCATATGATGTTCACGTTTGGTTGGAAATGTTGAAATATCGTGTCTGTACGCCACGTTAGTTATCATACCAAAACCAAGCTCCATCATTTTGTTCCTCTTTTCTCTCTTTTTTTTTTGTAAATGCAAGAATTTCGTATAATTTTCAGAAGTAACATGAAATATGGTTCAATTTACGAGTATATGTTACACAAGATTTATTTTTTATTTTTCCCTGTAATACATGTAAGCTGGAGGAAGAAGGACTTCATTGGTATATACCTTGGTATTCCATATTGTATCAATTACATAGAATTACATAGAACCGTTGGTATAGATATATTGTATATGAAATGTCGAAAATTTAAGCATTAATAATATCGTATTTAGGATTCTTATATTTATCATGATTTATAATGTTTTCCAATTTACTAAAATACATCTTCCTTTCTTATTTCCATTATACATCGTTTTGCTATATGTATTTCTGTTTTTTGTAATGTCTTGTTTTCGAAATGATCATTCATTATGTTTGCTTTTTATGGAAATAGTTTCAAAAAAAAAAGAAAGAACATGTTTCTTTATGTATTTTCATTTAAAATAAAAACGAAAAACCTTTCGAAACATAATGAATAGTTTGCACAACAAAAAAGAAGGAAAACCAATGAAGGGCTTAGTTTTTTATACTATTAATAGCGAAAAAGAATTTTCTTTTTTTTGTTTCTCCTGAGTGGTAATGAATTAATTTCCCAAGCATAATAGAAAAGTTTCTATCCATTTGACTTTCATTTCAAAGATGAATTTTCTCTTTATGTTTTTCATGTTTTAGAAACTAGTTATTAAGTGTAGGTAATCATTATATATTTTGGAGCTGTCCATTGAAAATATAGAATAAAATATAAACTAATACGAAAAGAAAGGATACATTTCATTCTGTCAAAAGGTAAAATATTTTAATTTAAAAATTTTTGTAATTTTACACCAAAGATAAACGTTTTTAGTAAATTTCTTTATAATTAATTTCTTCTGTAACATCTGAAAATATATATTAAAATTAAAGGTAAAAAGAATGTATTCAAATATATTAGGAATAGTTTTTTTTTTACCAATTTCAAATATTCTAATTAAAAAATATTATTTTATAATACAAATGATATATGATAAATTCAGGTGAAAAAAGTATGTTGTAATTGAAATTTCTTAATAAATCCAAAGCAATTTTCATAAAGAATCATATAGCAATTCTCTTCCAATTCCATTACATTAAATGGAAAAGCTTTAATCATATAACACAAATTGAATTGTTGTCATGTAATCCACAAACAACAAGTAATAAAAAACAAAAAAGGAAAAAACGTAAAAAAAACCACCACATACTTTTTATAAGTAATTCCATTGAAGTAGGAAAATATTGTTCAGAACAAATCCATTTCCTTTAAAGCCCTATAATACACCATCTACACCCAGTCATCATTCATCCAAAAATGACCCATCATAATATTCGTGTTTCAGGGTTGAGTTAAGGATTCTTCTATAATAAATCCGAACAACTTCTTACATAACCCGATAAAAGATAACAAGAAAATTCTTTTAGTTTTTTTTTTTTTTTTTTTTTTGAAAATTTTCCACCCACAAAAAGAAAAACCGTATAGAAGACACTTTATATGAACACCAAAAAATTTTCAGAGTAAGCAAGACATAATATGAAGAAATGAAATGAGACAAAAATATGAAACGGAAAAAGAATTTTTTCTTTATTTTTGTTAATGTTTTAGTCACGAAAGTTTCGCTCTACCATTGCTTCACCATCTAAAAGAAAATTATAAGAAAATCCTTCTTCATATTCACTTCACATAGTCTTACCATGTCCAAAACAGAAAAGAAAAAGGTTCTTTTTTTAATGGAGTTTTTCTTTAACCCACACATAATGTATCCCATTCCATTGAATGCAAAAAAAAAAATTTATTGGATTTGCAAAAGTTTTGACATTCGTGTCCTGTGCCCTAAGCAAGGTGTCCACACAACAAAAAGATTGTGTATGTTATTTGTTAAGAATAAACGACTACACAACAATAACTAAGAAAATTTTGATATCCTTTCGCAAAAATTTGTAACAAATAATTTTTCCTCTTCTCGTGGAAGGAGTTTTTTTTTGCTGCGGGTCTTACATTCTCCTTATATCGGGTATTATTTTGCTACAAGTGCATAAAAATGGATGACGTTGAATGGTGGAAGGAAGTTAAAAGGAAGGAAATAAAATTTGGTAGGTCGAAAACCAGGGAAAAAAAGAAACACGAAATAGTGACTGGATGAAAATAAGAAATGTGAGCATATAAAAAATCAGGACATTAACATCACTTCTACTTTATTTTTGAAACATATTTCTTCTGATTTGACAGGTTCTTCAACATTGTTTATGTATCTTTTGGGTAGTATCTGTGTTTCGGTTTTATATAGTATATAAATGGGTTTGAGAAGAATAGAAATTATTTAATCCAGACGAAAACTCCTTTTCTGAATGAAATGAAAAATTCTTTTTTTTAAATTTTTATTGAAATAAATAAATACATATACTTAGTTTCATCGAAAATAGATAATATAGTATGTAGTATAAAACATATATAGTTTCTGTTTTTTTTTTTTTTTAATTTATATGTTTTTTTGAAACGTGCCACTGTGTAAACAGAAGTTCCTGAAGATGAAACAAATCGTGCAGGAAATTAACACGTTACTACTATACTTTGGGGATTTATGTGACCATTTCAAAAAAAAAAAGTGGAAGAATTCCTTTTTATGTTGGTATATCACGCAAACAACTTGTTTCTCATGATAGTCTTCACTTTTCCATGTTACTTACATTCTTGGGCTCCATATTTTACTTCGTGCCGCCATTGTTTTCTTTTTTTTTCTTCTCTTATATAATGTACTTTGGACAAAATATGGAATATACTAAAGCCTATACACACTCAATTACTAACTATGTATAGAGAAAAGGTGAATAAGTACAAGGATAAAATATATAGGTAAACAAAAAAAAAGAGGAAGAATGGATAAGAACGCGAGTAAAAGTTTTAAATGATAAAAAAATGAAATACACTTTAAACACCGGGTTGAAAATTTGTGGGTTGTTAAATATTCTATTATAGCATAACAGGAAAACCAACAAAATACAAAGAAAATGAGTTTGTTGACTTTTTGGGCTTTTTCTTTAAAAAAAAGAAAAAGAAACAACAAAATATATAAATAACACCACCAACAGAGCTATTTCCAGTCTATTCAAATGTTGCTAGAATATTAACAAAATAATATTGTCAACATTTATGTCACGAAAATTATTTGTGTTTTTTTTCTTCGTTTTTCTTATGTAAAACATTTTCTATTTTATGTAAATGTTAAAAACTTTTCAAACAGCTTAATAAAATACGTAAAAATATTAAACATTATTTAAAATAATGTTTAAGATTAAAAGTTTACAGTTTTTTTTGTTTTTCTGTTGCTTTGTTTTTTTAAGTACCGAACATAATTATAATTTATTATTGTTTTTATTAGACTTTTCTTTCTTTTTTTTTGGAAAAATTCAATTAAATATATTTAAAGGTTTGTTTACATGAATATGACTGGGAAATTGGGTTGGGAAATATAACTAACTATATGAAATGGAAAATATAGAAAAAGAAAACAAACATATTTATGCAACAAATTTAGGAATTTCTTAAAATGCTTAATGTTGTAATTTGCAAGGGATTTTACCCACGTTTCTATTAACTCGCTTTCTTGTTTGTTTTTTGTCCAGTACAAATCTTGTAATCAATTTTTAATACTAACTTCCTGACTAGCTAGATCAGAACACGATGACAATGCATTCTTTTAATACTTTTCGCCATCTTTAAGCAAAATTGAATTAATTTTCACTAAATTTTGCTTTGTATGGAAAGTTAGTTCGGAAAAAAAAATTTAAAAAAGTATTTATTAAGACATAAAATTGTCAAGTTTATATGATTCAACAAAAAATTTAAAAACTTGGTATATAAAAAGTTATTTTTATCTTATTTTAATAAAATTTTTTTAAATTTTAGTCACCTGCCTACATATTTCTTTCTACTTCACAGAACTTTTCAAAGATTCTGCTATTTTCTAAGGTTTTCCGGATATTTTACATGTACGAAATATTTCTAAGGAGTCAGAGTTATGAAATAATCAATAGCAAATTCATGTTATCTTTAAACATATTTTGAGTTTTTATTTTTAAACTGCAAAATGTTAGATATATAGGCATACTTTAGTAATTTGTCCTATTGGATGCAGTTTTTTATTCCTCCATTTGTCATCATTTATTAGGCATAAAACCTAAAACAGATTTATTTACTTACTACCTTGATCCCGTTTTATATATTTGTCCTCTATGAATCCCTAGCGATTAGGTACATTATATTCCAAGTTTCATGAAAACTTTCCGGCTATTAACCGAATTAAGGATATTTATCTATTCTACCACTCCCGCGATCTCCCTGGGCACTGAAGACTATTCACTTCTCCAGAATATATGTACATTCCAAGTTTCATCGAAAATTCATCCACTATTACAAACCGAATTAATACAATTTTTATATTTCTATTACAGACCTAAAAATAAAACTCTCCTTTTGTCCGTCTAACTATTGCAAGACATATTTGTACTAATTAGTTAAGTTAACTAATCACCTTTTAGTTGAAACACACCTTTAGAATTTCAAATATTTCAATTAATAATATATTAATGCTTGTACTAAAACTGGATCAATTATTATTTGTAAATTGTAAAGGATGAAACAATAAATGCGTGTATTTAGAACATATGTTTTATTTTTGTTTTTAAATTCATATTAAAATAATGTAAATACACATGTAATTGTCCTTTATCTTTTCTATTATATTATATTTATAATGATTTATATCCATTTAGAGGGTTTCAGATTATAAATTCCACAATAAGCGGTTTTCATAACCGCGATATAGTATTATATAAACAATATATGATATTGTAACAGATTTAATTGCAATTATGCACATTTAAGTGTACAATTAGATTCAAATGTTTTCAACATCCAACCACCCTTCTTCATTTAAATCCCGCTAAAATTTTACATTATTATTATTATTATTATTATAATTATTATTGTTCGTTTCCAATAATTGAGGATAAACGGGGTCAAAATTTTGGGTTTTTAGGGGATCCGTTTGATTATATTTTATACAATAATTTTCTACATGAATAGTTTAGTGGTGAATATTCATGATTATCCAAAAGTATTTCCTATATTTGTTCAAATATGTAAATTATTAGTATAAGCAAACATTTTCATAAAAAATTAAATTATACGATTATTATAAAGCACGCATGGTCATACTTCTATAGGCTATAATGGCGACATACTGCCGAAATCCTCTAGCATGGATATCATTATTTGTTGTGGACAGACAGGAGACACTAAGGTAAAATTGAAAAATCAAATTATGTAGAGTTCAGTTTTTTTTCTTTAAAGTAAATATCTAAGAATAACAAAAAACTATGTTGACAAATAGTTAACTATAGTCGGTAGACCGCAATAGATTTATTGGCCATGCCTGATGTATAAATATTCGATTTTTTTTTTGATTGACTGAAATGAGATTTGTTGTTATTTGAAAAGGAACTGATATTAAAATTTCAAATTGCATTCTTGTTTCCATTGATACTATCCGTTGGAAGCATTTTTACGAAGTACAGAAAATATTAATTTTAACAAAAGCTCCATGAAAGCATTTAGAGATTGGCCTTCTTTTGCTTGCTATATCAAATAATTTGAGGATATGAGCGATTTTAACGAATTTATTATTAGTTTGTTCAAAATAATATTTACAAAGTCGGTTTTAAACATAAAAAGAAATTACGTTCTATTCATATACGCTATTTATTAATTTAACAACAACAAAAAAAACATAAACGTTTTAAATTAAATTTAGGAATTACACTCTTTCCTAGTTGAATTAAATATATTTAAAAATTCATATCCGCACTAAAGAGGATATTATTAATCTAATTTTCAGAACAATTTGTATTATATTAGGTAAAAGGATTCTGAACTTTTAAGGAGGCAGAAGTATGATAAAATCTGTAATGAAAATTTGTTTTAATTTAATAAATTAAATTTGAATGCATCAAATTCGTTACGACTTGATGGAGGTGATTTCTGAGTTAGAAAAGGATAATAATGTGACAAGAGGTCCTCTTCTATGAAATTTATTTGATCAGCAAAAACGAATTAATGAAAAATTTCTAAGAAAATGAAATGGGTTGAAGAACTGAAATGTTAAAGTGTATAACAAATTTCACATCCGCCGCGTTAGAAGCAGCTTGAATAAATTCCATGCTTATTAACATTGAATTAAGAATTGTATTGGATCAGAATTGTACAGCGTCGAGCAAAAACTGTTCCATATAACGATTTCGAAGAAAAGCCCCAAAGACAACTTTGTGGGTTAAATAATATGCGATGTAACCTGCATCGTTAGTTATTTTAGTTACACGTGTATATTTCATATATCACTGCACACATATGATCTTGGTAATTCATTTATTTCATAAATTGAAATAGCATAATATTATTGAAGTTAATATAAAAGAAAAACGAATTTCTTATATTTTATTCATTTTGACAATCAATGAAAATCGTTGTACTCAAGAATAATGTTCATGTAATCATTTCTAAGGAAATTGCACATTTATATTTAAGGGATATTTACGTCACGCTATGTTCGTAGAGCGTATGCTACCAGGCTTTCTTGTGTTTATTTGTGAAAAGCATAATACTTATTTCATTCTATATTTTCATTTCCTGATACGTGCTCATTCAACAAGAAGCATCTCTATTCCACCTAAATATTTTGTTTGAAAGTAAAATGTTGTAGTATGTCTCCACGAGAGACTACCTTCTTTTCGTCCAACAAATAATAATGTTTGCCATTATTGCTTTCTTTTTTTTTTCCATATCTTGTAAACGCTATAAAAACCAAAGAATACAAAAAGATCTTTTTCACCTCTTTTTTTTTTATTTTGGCTTTAAGAATCCACTTAAAAACCTCGTAGAATACGGAAGAAGATAATGGATGTTTCATTATACGGATTACTCTCACAATTTTAGGACGGATGAATAAATCTCCGAAAAGGCCCTACAAAATATTGAAGCGAAAAAAAGGAATAATGTAAAAATCTTTGTTATACTTTAATTTAAAGAGTTTTTAAAGATATTTCATCTAAAATTTTTAATTAAAACAAAAATGATTCTCTATTAAGCAATAATTCTACGAAATTTAATCATTTGTTTTTCCAGGTTTTTCCTTTAGGAATATAAATTCACTCGAAATTTCGTAATTTATTAAATTTCAAAAGAAACATAAATATAATTAAATCAATTCTTAAAAATTTTTATGAATTTTGAGACTAGTTGTTTGTATTGAAGTTTAGTGACTCCTTGATTTGAATTATGTGACTTTCTTTAAGATATGTTGACCTCGCAACAAAGTTTATTAACGTTCATTCATTCGATTTTTTAATTAAATTTGAAAATTAAAATATTTCAATAGGTTTTTCTAGTGAAAATTTATTGACCCAATACAGGATACAGGCCTCTGATGTGTACAGAACTTTATGTTGTTAAGTAGCATAAACATACCGAATAAAAGGCACAGCTGTATCAAATAATAATGTTGTAAAAGTGAAAAGGATGATAGAAAACTTTCTTAACCGTATACCTGATTGTCTTTCCGGTTTAAAGTTACTTTAGTTTCTCGGCAAAACTTAAGATTTAAACTAAAACAATTTGTTATTGTTTTGCCCATTCGTTTCAGTTATACCATGTATAGAAGACTATAATGATATATCGCAAAAACTCATCGTCCATTTCAAATGACCTTTCTAAATAATGAAGATTACAGGGATTGGAATTATTCTGTACAATCAAAACCATTCGTCTCACTCCTTTTGTACATTACACAGCATCTTCAGTCCACTTTATTCCAAGCCAAAGCTTTATCGATCTTATCTATTTTTGCTATCACCATGTATTACACGGTCGTCTACACTTTCCACCGCCTGGACGGTTCCAATCAATTTAGTTGTTTTACTTCATTAATATTGAATATTCCTAGAATTTATAATATTTTGTATCTCGATACTAAATGGTTTTAGAAATAATTGATTTATTTCCGATACACCCAATATTGCTATAATAACACGAAATAAATATAATATTTTATTACATTTATTTCAACTAGATTTCAATTTCTATGCAAATTTTAAAATATAGTTGATCTTAACTCAACTTATGGACAATAAATTCAATTAAATAGAATTTTAATTAAATAAAAAGTTTCGACCAAATAATTTCTTATATTCTCAGAAATTATTGTTATTTTGTCTAGACAATATTTTTCTATATTAAATAAATAAAATAGTTAATACAATATTAAAAAATACCGAAATATGAACACATTTAATAAATTAATTAAGTTTTACTGAAACAAAAACGGCACCGCAAAATGAAATTTTTGTTCATTCATTTCGTAATAAAAATGAAAATACACTTTGGTCCTTGGTTCTTGGTCCTTGTTAAATATATATAATAATAAATGATTTTTTAGTGTCATTGAAAATTTCTACTTTCTCTCTGAGAATGTGAAATCTTTTATTTTACATTTTAGAAATGGTGGATTTTTGCTAATTAATTCTACTAAATTGAAAATGATAGAAAAAAAGATCAATTCCCCCAATAAGGAAATAATAATAAATAAAATTTTTAAAAAAGGACAAAACTGAGTTAATTAAAAAATGAAGAAGAAGATTAAATTTCATATTTCGAAAGAAAAATCACGAATACAAAATCAATTTCAATTATTCCCAAAGAATTATGAAAAATAATTGAAAATTTTCCTTTTGAAAATTCTTCCCTCTTAGAAATGTAAATAAATATTTCTTTTTTTTTCTTGTTCCAATAAGTAAATTCGATAATTGTTAAATTTCTAATTAAAACTTGTGATAATTGAAATCATTTTTATGATTTTCGAAATGAATATAAAATCATTTAACACACAAAAAGAAGAAAATATTAAATTATAATAAAGCAATTTATCAAATATAATTTCCCATATTCATTAATTCATAATCCTTAAAGAACAAGTTTCTTTTTACGATGATAGCTATACCACAGAGCTATACAGCTGGAAACTTCTAGATGGTGTCCTTCTGTACAGAAAATCTCTTGAAAAAGAAAAGGAGAAAGAAAAAAAAGTGATTTCATATGGCCAATTATCCTTAAGTGGTCATTATTGGCTTAGCATGACTATTTTTTTTTCTTGCGTCTCCTTTCTCTTCTTTATACCAGTTTATCTTGATTCCATGAATCTCTTAAAATACTCTAGAATCATTTATCGTTCTTCTGCATGAATGTATGTTATATGAGTAGAATTAATATCTATTATTTTTTTTTTTATGTACAAGTATATTTAGGTATATAGAAGACTTTCTTATCCTGGGTTATTGGAATTCAAACTTAGGATCGAAATTATTCTTGTTGCTGCACTCATCTGGAAAGCAAGAAAACTGAACTTCGTATACTATGAAAGAGTAAAAACATAGTAAAAAAGAAATAGCTACTCATAAAAGTACACAGCATCGTAGTTCAATAGAAATATATATGCCATAGAAAAGATATCGAAAAAAGTATATCTTTTAGAATAGAATAGGAACTTTTTCTTCCTTTCTCGATTCTCGGTGGATGAGCATGTCTATACCATCGATAACGAAAATTTAATTTCATGAGTCAGTTAATTGGCTGAAGCAATTTTCTTCTATTTAGCTTGGGGGTGGATAAAAAAAAAGAAATGAAAATACGATGGTGATGACTACTAGTAGCCTTCTGTATATACATATAAAAATTATATTTGTTTTCTTCTTCTTCTTAGCGTTAACATAATAGAATCTTAGTCGATGGAAATAGAGGAAGGTATATTATATTATGAAATACTAAAGCTTTTGTTACATACTATAAAGTACTTCTACCCCTATTGAGAGCCATCGAAAGATTTCCTTCGAGTATAATCACTGAACTGGAAAATCTTTCAATTGTATCCTATTGATAGGATGCCTTTCTTGCACTAATATAATATACGTGTATTGATTTTCTATATATACTCTCTAACTTAATTCCATTTATTTGTACGTCCTTTTTTTTAGTTTATTTCGATGGAATAGGTCACCTAAATTGTAATTTACTATCAGAAAAAAATTGGGATATAATTAAATAGTATATAGTGCTTACATTCAATTCGCAAATATTCGAAAGATTTATTATACAAGACTGAATAATCAAAATAAATGAAGATAGAAAAATCTTCCTTTTGACCATATCCGATAAATTGATAAATGATTACATTATGATATTTTCTCTATGTGAAATGTATTTTCTCACTCCATCACAGTTAGCAGAAAAGGTTTTATTAAATTTATTTAGTATTCCTATCATATTCATTTATTAAATGAGAGAAATATTCTTAATGATGAAGCAACCAAAAAAAAGGAACATATTTCATATACCTTTGATAAGATCACAGGTATCTCACACAAGACCTATACATAGAAGGATCACAAAGAACTAATTCAGCAATTACAAACGATAGAATTAAGTTATTTATCCCAAATCTCAAGATAAACATTTTCTTTTAATACATAAATATCTGGTAGATTTCATCCTAGATTCTAGTGCCTATTTCATAATCAGGCATTTGTTTTATTTACAATCTGCAATCATAAGTCTATCTTTAAATACGAAACAAAAACAACAATTAAATTTCCCGAACAATTTTCTTTAGGGAAATCTTTTTTCTAGATCTTAAACATTCGAAAGATGGAGTAATCCATAGTGACCAAAAGAGCAAGAAAGAAAAAAAAACAACAATAATAATAATAATAATGATGATAACAACAAAAACAGTAAAATGAAAAATACACCCAAAAAAGAAGGAAGCTAGAATAAAAATGAAGTATTCAAAAACAAGCCCATGGGGACATAGTGACAATAAAAATGTTTCGAGGTAAAAATCTTCCGGGTAATATACGTTAAAAGTTAGAAAATCCTGGTTTGAATATGAGTTTAGACAGAAGATAAAACAAAATGGATACGATGTACCACAGAGGCATTCAAATGAGGAAAAAGAAGTATTAGAATCATAATATGTATTCTTTTTTCTCATTTCTAGAATATGAAATCCACAGAATTATGTCTATTTAAAATTTATAGTACTAGAATATATACTTATGTAGTTTTGCGATGCCTTTCAAAAATATGTAAGATATATCACTAGAACACAAAGCATATGTATATGAATTAAAGGAGCACCTAAGAAAGTTTCTGATTTCAAAAAATCACTTTTATCATTCAATAAGGAAATTCTATCTTCAGCCTTTTATTCAAATATAAAACTTTGCATATATAGAAGATCACAAACCATCAAGTCTCCGAAGAGATATGAAGTTTCAGTTTAGATATTTTTTTATAGTTTGTGGGATATTGGGTGGATGTAGAAGATATCAGGATATGTCAACTGGTTTGTAAGCTTTCTAAGGTAAAAAAAACTGATTTTCCTTTAATTTATTTTTTTTTTTTTTTGTAGCTCATGTTAGATTTATAAGATATATGAGTCCATAGGGAAGAGTAAAGATTCCGGGGATTGTTAGATATATAGCATGTAGCATATGTTATCCGAAGACATAGATCCCAGCATTCATGCATGAAGTAAGGTTGGGTAATAAAAAAATCTTTTCCTAAACTCCTTTAAATTAAGATTATTTTTTAGAATATTGAAATATAAAAATGTTCGTAAGGTATTTCTTATGTTTTCTTTTTATACATATTGAAAGGACCTTCAGTTCCTACCTTATATCATTGATATTTCATTGATATTGTGGTAATACTTCGTTTCTGCATTTCAATAAAATTGCCTAACTAACGCGTTCAGAAACTAAAATAACATATGAATATCCTTTTTAGGAGACAATTTCAAATTAATTTTAGTTACTACTAAACTTTAATCGTGATGAAATCAACATAATATTTTTCTACAAAACAGTTTATATTATCGTCATCCGTACTTACTATATGTTATATCTAATCAACAAAAGCTCTGAATCCATTCCATTCTATCCGAAAGATATAAAAACCATTAAAGTACATTTTTTTAAATGAATTTCTCAACTGAATTCTTGAATCAAACCTTTTCTATGTAAGTCATCTTTCATTAAATATTATCATTTCGTATTTTACTCTACGATAATGTTGAACAATATTTTTTCTTGAAAGTTTTCTGAACGTATTTTTATCCTTCGGTTTAAATTTTGTGACCTCCCAAACAGTTTGTTTCTTGAAATGATATCTTAATATCCTTTTATATATTTTCAGAAATTTCTTTCTTCTTCTTTTCCTTTATATTATCTTATATATTATGCTTGTTTTTTGTCTTCTATTTTAGAATACCATATAAAACGTACAACATATATGAGCGAGTTCAAGCAAAGACAACCAAAAAAGGAGTTTCTCATCATGAATTTTTGGAGGACATAAATTGTGGGTGGATAAAATGAACAGCATGGGATGTAACTTTTATATCCATAATATATATATATACATATGTATATATATTCACATATGCAAGGAAAATCATAGACAATCGACTATTACTGAAAACATGGTTGAATGGGCCTTTCTTATCAGTCATTGTCATGATTATTCTGATGTTTCCTTTTTTTTCGCCTTAGTTTTCTTTGGTTTGCTTCTTTCCAACCAATAAAACTAATATCAAACTATAAATAACTTTTAGTAACTCTCTGATATTGTGTTTAGTATATTTTTTGTGTCTTGAATGGATATGAAGTACATACCAAATAATTCGTAGAGTATACTTTATAAGGAGTATATTTTATCGTTATAATATTTTTTTATTATCAATATACTTCAAATATTTACAATGAAATATAATACAATACTATTTGGTTGGAGTTTGATTTCATTTTTGGGTGGTCGAAATATGATTTTCTTTTCATAATATGGCAATCGACATTTTGTTAAGTAGTTACACATATTGGCGGAAAGTTCATCCTTAAATCAAGCTATCGATATGTATTTTATCTTATATGGCTTTATTATTGTCACTTTTCGAATGGCTTATCATCATGATTATTGCGTGTTTATTATCATGTAGAATAATATTATTTCTGATATCCTTTTTTTTGTATTTTAGATAAAATTCAAGTATATGTATTTATTTTAATAGTATTTTGGTTGGTTTCTGTTGAAGAAGTTCTTCGTGTAAAGGTGATTTTTATTATTTTATGATGAGTTTTTTTACGATTTTATTCATTTAATGATAACTAAATTAGAAGTTCTTTTATGTTATAGGTGAAAGTATTAATTCTTGTTTATAATGATTAAGAAAATTTTAAGAAAACCAAAAAAAATTAATTGAATTAAAATTCAATATTTGCGTTTTTATGATAAATATGGATTTTTAAAGTCACGAAAAAGTTTATTAGTTAATTTTAAGAACGAAAGTCCATATATAATTTCTTTGTCACAGAAATATTTGTTCATGACATTATACTAAGCTTTGACCATCAAAATTTTGACACTATATACCCACTTCAAAAGATGGAGTTTTCCCGTCTATATATGTATACATCTAGAATTTGTTATTAATATATATGATAATATTTTCCTTATAATCTGTTTATGACAGTTCGAAAGAATGTCTTTCTGATTTTATACTAGCTACTTGAAATTCTTTTAACATAAAGATTGAATTAGAATGTAGTTTTAAAATTGACGGGGAAAACTTAAGAAAATCAAAGGGATTTATGCCAAAATATTGAAAAGTCCTTCCTAGAATTTTAACAGATGTATCAATTATAATAATATAATTATATGCATAATAAATAACAGTTTAAAAGCATCAAACTTAATACATTTGTAAACCCTTTTAATTTGGGAAATTATAGAAAATAAATCAATTTCCTGGCTGAAACATATAAATTCTTTATAATTAGATTTTAAATTTAGAACTCTTTTTTTTTTGAATATAGAAAATATTTTCGTACGTGATTTGATCGACGTCTATTCGAGGAAAAAAGTATAGAAAATTCATTTCAATGGAAATCTATTTTTCGTTTGATATATTAAGCCGCTTGGGAAAATATTTCTGCAACTTTCAGATTAGTAATAAAACTTATTTTCTTGTGGGCAGGACTATTTTTATAAAAAATCTTATTAAAATTTTATAGTATTCAAAATTCATTTTCCATTTCATTATTTAACCCGTTTTCTCAATATTCAATTTTGAATAAGAAATACTAATTTTTCGTGAAAGTTTTCGTATATTTTTTATTGTCATTGATAAAGGTTATTTTTATTGCTAATAATAAAATAGGTTTTGGAAAATATTTCTATTAAAAATGACTTAGTATAAAGTTGAAATCATTTCGAATTTGAATTTATTTTTAGGTTGTCTTTTGTATGAAGTCAACTTTATTGTTACTATGTACACAAGTGACCTTTCACTTATGCCGACGATATATTTTTAATGATTTAAAGAAGGATTTGAAAAGGACAAAAGTTTCATAATTAGATACTCTCTCTACATTGTTCATAAACAAAATTTTCCAAAATTTTTCAGAATTTTAATTCAATTGAAAATTGTAATATCAATATTTTATAAGAACCAAATTAAGGAAATATTTTCATTTATAGACGAATAGAACGTTCCAACAGGTGTATTTCTCAAGCAAATACTGAAAATATTATGACTTTTCAGTTTACACTATTAAGCTGCTTCTGAAATCATAATACAATTAATAATTCATAAATAATAGTATTTATACAAATATCAAATTAGATTTGATGCAATTTCTATCAATTATTTTCTGCAAAATTGTACTTAGTATTCATACTTTTCTGGTTCTAAGTCTACCTATTATTATTTCATTGTACTTTTGGTTTACGATATTGTCTGACTTTCGAGAGCATGTTAGAATTTTGTTGCTTTCCAACTCCGTACTATACTTAATAATAATTTCATACTTTGATGAATATTGTAAAATGATTTCATGTTAATGGATATAATCTGTATAAATCAAATTAGTGAACCTTATTTAACTTTCATAAAAATACTAAAAAATATTTAAAGAATTCCTTAAATATATTCTGTTCTATATTCTTTTTAATCGGGAAAATATAATAAATTATAGAAATATGTTTTTTTTTCTTCCTTATTTGAGAACACAATATAAAGAAAATAAACCAAAACGAAAGGAAATTTATTAAAATAAAAACAGATAACAATGAATAATTATTCATTTGTTGTTTAAAACAAATGTAACAATCATTTGCAGACATTTTAACAAAACGCTAAGAACAGGGTAAAAACACCAGAAAAAAGAAATAAAATGTAAAAAAAAGGATACAAATTCAAACAAGAAAAGTTTCCAGTTTTGTAATCATCCAATTCCCAGTGTAAATTTGAATAAAGTAAAATTAATTTAGCATACAAATTTATATATATATACATATTTCGCATTCAATCACATATATTAATAAATATGAAAGGGAATTTCTTTTCACATATTTATAATATTTATACAAAATACTTTATTTCATATATTTTGTATTGTTACTTTCCAAATATGTATATATCAACATTTTCACATATTTATACGAAATATATTCAAAAAATTAAAGTGTTATATCGTCCCAAAGTCATGTAAAGTAATTTTTTTGATATTTCTCTAGAGATGCTATAATAAATACACATACTACATATATGTTCAAATATATTCAATGCCTAGTAAAATGTTTTTGAAAATATAAAATTAACTTTAGTTACTTGTATATACTATAGTATAGAAGTGTTAGAATTTGTGTAGGAAAAAAATTTAAGCTTTAACATCATCAAAAGGATAAAATTGTAAAGTTTTTCAACATTTTTCTCATCTATATGATGTCCTGAAAACTCGATTTATGATTAATTTAATATGATGTAACTTTAATCAGTCCACCTTTATAACACTAAAATCTATTTAGAACTGAAACTTTGTCTTAAAAAAAAAATGAAATAATAAAATGAATATTATGTTCTATCGTTGAATCATAATTATATTTGAAAATCTAGTAAAATTTAATCGTTTATGATTCCAACTTTTATTCTATACACAAGAAAAGAAAACAAAAACCAGCATAAAAATCAAGTTCCATTTAAAGGATTTACATTGAGAAATATCCATTCCAAAATAGTATATATAGTATACGTGACTATCAGTCATATATGATAGTTAGTAATATTTTTATGGACTTGACTATGTAGTTTTAAGAACAAAACCATATACAAAACTATAAAGTAATACTTTTTGATGATAAAAATATGAACATGAAACATTTACTATATCCGAAATAGAATTTTAGTTGGCTTATGTGGTTCTATAGCTAAACTAAGCTATAGTGTGAAGAAAAAAAAAGAAAATTTCTACAAGATGGAAAAAGAATTCTCGTATGCAATAAAAATGTCATCGAAACGAACAGAAAAATGATAAAGTTTGATTTTCAGTATGTTCCTAGATTTCTGTGTGATACTATAAAATCTCATTCTATACAAACTATTTTTCTTTGAAATATCCGATTTTTTTTTTTTGCATTTCCATTTAGTATCTTACATATATAGTTTCTTTTTTTTCTTATTTTTTTACTAACTGTTCATACAAAGTTTTCAAATATGCATTTTCCTTTTTCCTTTCGTTCCAATCTGGGAACTGCAATTGTTAAAGTGTAAAAACGAAATAACATTTTTTCGATTTTTCATTCTACCAAGATAAAAATATCACTAAAAAATATGAAAAAAAAGAAATACATGAATGATATCAAATATTGTTATATCCCGAACGATAGTTTATAACCAGAAGGATATATAAAAAAAGAAAAGAAATGAGAATCCAGGAAAAAATTCTATTCTATAAGGAAGATCGTTGATAACAATCCTCGAAGAGATTTACTTACATAAATAGAAAAGATACAATTTAAATTGTACATGGAATACAATTGGAAGGAAAATTTTCAGAAGCAGAAATAAAATTAATAGGAATTGTCGATTACAGATTTAATGATTATAATTTATTAGATTTATTGGTTTTCAGGACAGAAACTCTGAAATATCAGTACGAGATTTTTTTTTGTCCAGCAAAAACTGAAATGAAACATTTAAATTTCTAAAATCTATTTTTTAAAGTCCCTTTTAATATAAAACCGATGACTTTATATGACTTTATTTACGGTTACTTTAAGTACTCTTTCAGGATATGTCTTAATGTCCTTTATTCATGTTCATATTACTATAATTTAGCTCTGTTGAATATATTTTGATGCTTCACATTTCTTCAAACTATTCAAATCTAATAGTAAAATTTTCACAATTTCCCAGAAATATCCTTTCAAACAAAACACATTTCGAAAATTAATAATTATCAATCAAATTTTTTAAACGAATTTTTTTTCATGGAAATTTTTCACTTTAAACATTAAAATTTCTTTTATAAATATTTAATATGGAAAATTTTCTTTTCATTTTTCCAAAAATATTTTTTTCAAATATGGCAAATATTTGAGAAATTTTGTTTAACGAAGAAAGGGATGGATATCGATAGAATACACTCATGAGATGATAAAATCATTAAAAATACATTTAAGGTTATTTTCTTTCTGACAAAAAAGAATTTTTTTTTCTTTTCTTTTTTATATATGAATAAACTTTCTTCTTTTTTTTTTTTGTTCGTCCTTATTGGTATAACTGGCACTTTAAAGTATCCTCATGGTATCATTCCATACGATTTTTTGACAGATTGATAAAATATTCACAAAAAGCTGAAGAAAAAAAAAATGTTTTCGATAACTTTCAAACTTCTTTTTTAAGCTTATAAATGCTGTTCTCATGAAACTTATACTCTTGGAGATGGTGTATTTTTTTTTTTTATTTTTTATTTTACAAAAAACCTTTTCCAATCCTTCGTAAAAAAAAAGAAAGACATATGAACCCAATATTCCTTTTCCTTAGTGGTTTATTTATTCATCGATAGGCACGGCACATGGATTTTTCGTTATTTCTTCTAGGAAAGCAGTATTTTTTGTCAATTCTTCGAAACGAAAAGAGAAATATCTTTGATTTCTTGTTCACTTTTCTTTTCAATAAATTTAAAGACTGTTTTTTTTTATGTAGCCTAGCACACTACCTCTTTTATCTTCTTTCAAAGAAAAAAATAAAATAAAGAAGAAGCTAAACTTCTCATTCTCTAACTAAGTATGGAAGGTTTTTCCATTTGAATTCGACAGAAATGTTATTTTATGAATTTGGCTAGACATTTTCATATATGTATCAAACAAAAAAAGTTAAAAAAGAAAAGAATTAGTCACGAATTATTGCCCATCGCTTCCTTAAAATCCCTAAAATCCTTAAAGAATTGTTGATTTCTCGTCTCAATTTTCATAAGATTCTTTAAAAAGAGTTCTTCCAACCAAATAAATCCCATAAATATATAGAAATTGTTCAGTTCTTCTCGAGATTTATACTTTTATTAGGAAAAGTCTTTGAAAAAAGCGACATCAAATTAAAGTCCACAGAAGAAACTTTTATTTCTATATTAATAATCTTTCAATGCATATATATATATATATAAATGTAAAGAAATTTATTTTTTAAGTTCACTTCAATCTGTTTCCGTCGATCAAAGTGGAAGTAAGGCTAACAAGCTTGAACAAAATTATACAAAAAAAAGATACGTCTTTGATTTCTTTTTATTAAGCAGACTGTAGTCATCTACTAATAATGTAAATACTTCTGGAAAAAGGATACATATCCATGAATTTGTATGTGTATATTGAAATATCTATATATATCTGCCAATCTCATATATTGTTTTATATCCTAGATGTTGAATCCATCCTTCTGAAGCTTTATGTTTTGAAAAAAAGAAAAAAAAAATCTGATTTGGAAAATCTTTTTTTTTTTTTTGATTTCAAGTGAATAGGAAAAAATTGAATCAAGTACCTTGAACGCGTTTTTATATTCTTTGTCGTTTATTGTTTTTTGCCGTATTTTCTTGGTATATGATAAGATTTATTTGAGATTTGAAAGAAAAGGACACGCTAAAATCTTCAAAGCAATATCTTGGAGTAAAACAAAATTGGTTGGAGCAATATTTTCTACTACCGTATATCATTGTTCTATTCCTGTTTCTGTATTTCCTCTTTTATTTCAAATACCCCTCGAAATTATAATGAAATTGGATGTAGTCGTATATAGTTAAGTAGTTTGACTGTTTCCAGGATGAGTGAGTTAATGGTTGAATGAATACTATTGGTATTTATAGTGAATATGGCTCCCAAATGGAAAATGATTTATCTCACATCTATTTAATTTTCTTATATAGCATTTTTAAACTTTTGATTTAATGTATTATAGAAAGATTCCAACGAGAAGCGCCTCTTCAACTTCTGTTGTATTTTAATGAGTTGACAACTCAACAAGCATAAGATTTCTTTCGCAATAGTATAGATTCTTTTGTTCTTATTCTTCATGTACATTAAATTGTTTGTACATTGTAATTGGAATGAACACTTTTATTACGATAGTTAAATGAATTTTCTGTAATAGTATCACAAATTGTTTGTTGGTTGTTTGTAGAAAAATTTAAATATCAAAGAACGTTTGTTAAACCGTATTTACGTTAATGTATACAATTTCCAGAATAGTTAAAATTGGATTGTTAAAACCAAAGAATGGGATTTTTCTGAATTGATATTTTAATTTAATTTAAGATAACATTTTTTAAATTAAATCATTTTCTCATTATTTCTATTCATTTCATTCGAAAACCGAAATGATACCGACAAGTAGCAATACTCTATACGTGATTATTCGACATTCTTGGAATAAACTCTGACTAACGTCACAAAGATGCTATACGATTTTAAACCAACAATATTTACGGGCACTTGCGGTATTCTAGTTTTTTTTCAACATCACTTAGTTCCTGCAAAGAAGGTAGGCATCATCTTAGGAAGAACCAGTTTCAATAAATACCGTCTGATTAAAAGCATTGAAATGTAAGGTGTTGGTGTTGGAAATCTATAAATGAGCAGGCATTAACGCTACCTTAAAATTTCTTCCTTCTTTTTCGGTAGAAACGCAATCACGAAATAATCAAAAAATATCACAATATCCATAAATACTCATATTTATCCTCTTAAAAAGAAGCTTTCATTTTTTCAACAATATTTTCTATTTAATTTTTGACATTTTCATCTTCAAAATCTGTTCAACTCGACACTTTTCCGAGAATAAAAAATTTCTTGTTTTATTTTAGGTTTTACTTAAAAATTATAATAACACATCATTTTTTTTTTTGTCTCTCGAAATAATATTCTACATTCTTTTTTCTCTTGATGCTGCTGACATGACAATAAAAATCGATGTCATACGACGATAGAACGCTTATCAAGACTTCCGCTAAAAGATTAGTTCCGCATGGTAGCTTTGATAACGAAAAAAAAAATATTCCAAAAAAGAAGTATAAAACTCAATCCCAGCGAAAAACTTCAGGCTTATTTGGAAATTCATTTACTTTCTCGTCTATAAAATAATGATATCGTCATCGTTCATATATTTGACGACCAATATAAGCCAACATATATGAAGATGTACCATAATCTTCTTTCTAAACTTTTACGAAGAACAATCATATATTTTTTTTTCTTTTCCATTTTTCCTTTAGAATTTGTTTGGAGAACATCATCAACGCAGCATATTTACCTACGAAACCAAACCAACAATCATCGAATCTTAAAATCTCATACCAATATGATACAAACATAAAATAGGAATTCATCAACACACCACCCCATGGGATTCGAAATTATTGGACGACTTAATTTGGTATCAGAAGATGCGATGTGTTATCTTATATAGTACACACAAGGAAAAAAAAAAGTTATCATCCACCTCGTTATAAATACGAGATTTCTAATAGATGAAAATGTTGGTAGCGATGGCGATAATATGAGGAGAAGATTTCATCCACTCTCGGTGTGGAGGTCAGAAAGGTGGCATAGATATGCCATGTGCGTATGCATAGGAATATCAAAAGGTAATACCATCATGATTATATGGTAAAAAAAATACTGAAATATTCGATTCTTCCTTTTTTTGGGGTAGTATTTTGTATCTTTTTTACAATCTAAAGCTGGCGGTAGATGTTGATTGTATAGATTCCCGGTTTGTAGAACAAAATCTCAGAGTATGTTGATAATTCTGCCGGGGATGAATCTCAGAGGGTATATGTATAAGCCGTATATGATTTATTTTTGTTTTCTTCCCTCTGTTTTTTCTGGATATATTTTTGTTGATGTGTAATTCGGTTTCTTTATAATACAATTTTTCTTTCCTTTTTTTTTATTTTTATTATGATTTCGTTTCGTTTACTCTTCTCGGGGATTTGCCAAAGATTAGGTGCGGTTTCAAAACAAGAATTTTCTTATTATTATTAGTACTGCTGTTTGAATGATTTTCTTTTTTTTTGGTACAGATTTCGGCTCTTTTAACTGTTCCAATGATAAGTTTTTTTCCTTTTTTATTCAGCTTTAAATTTTCTATTCTATGAAGATTTTTATTTGCTAACAAAATTTCATTCTATTAGGAATACAATTTTTTCCTTGTGTTGATGTGTTGATTCAATTTTCCTTCAAATCATTTCCCATCCATGGGTGGGAAAGCGTTTATTTGTCTTTTTAATTTTCCATTTACATTTCATTTCGTCGTAAAGATATAAATGCTTACACTTTCGAAAAAATAGCTCTCATGATTTATTTTTCCAATTCGTATAAGACGAAAGAGAAATTCTTCTAATAGGATTATTCAACATCAGTTATCCGTTCCTATAAATAATTTTTACTTACGATTTTTATCCTGAAACAAAAAGAAGGAAAAAGGAAAGAATATTTTGTTTTTTTTTTTGCTATTCCTGGGAGTTTATTTTTGTTGTTTTTGTAGTAGAATATGGATGAGGGATTAATAGGAGTCCAATGAAAAGGAAATGTTTTTATGAATCTATTCGTTATTTCGTTTTTTTTTCTATGCTTGTTCCTGGAATAATTTCTTCAATAAAGATTTCTTGTGAATATTCTGAACTTACTTAAGCTTAATCATAATAAAATTTAAAAGAAATTTATAATAAATTTTTCATCTTCTTGTTTTGGCTTTTATAGAACTGTTCAAGTGAAAAAAGGAAGCATTTAAAAAGAAATACAATACAAATACGATATAAACACAGCCGTTATAGTGAAGAAATTAATCGGAAGGATGGTTTACTTTATAGTTTTATGTTTTCTTCTATATTTCAGGCTAGTTACGATAACCTTTCAAGAATAGCTGCAATTATATCATTCAAATCTTAAGAATAACTATGCACACACAGTTTACGTTGAAGATTTTTAATAATGTTTACTAATCTAATGATTTTGCTATTAAATTTATTGCTTCTTCAAAAACAGTTTTAAAGATGTTCAAGTCAATTAAAATTATGTATGAAACTGGTTATTCCGCCATAGTTTTCGTAATAATTGTGGTAAGAGCATGCTGTGCTATCTCATTTATTATAGAATATAATATCTTCGAGAGTCATAAGATGTGAATGTAAGATTAATAGTATTAAAACTTTTCTTTTTTTGGTTGGAAATTTGCTTACTGTTTTAAGACCTTATTGTTTCCTCATGCTTCGATATATTGAAAAAATACTATCATATATCCTCATAAACTCAAAGTTTAAAAAAAAAAATTAAACCATCACAATGTATTTAGAAAATATATTTGAAAATATGTCTATGAGTATAAGCCGGCATCGGTGCCAGGGAAGTGTCAAGAATCTTCTCTGGTCTTACATAATATTTCCTACTCATTAGTCACTCGAATATTAGGTGTATATTTGTAAGTGTTATTTTCAGAATTTTCCGGGAAATCACCATTTTATATATAGACCTATTTATAAGATTTTTCAATAAGATTGCTTCTAATTATAAATTAAAAACAAATAATCTCATTAAAAATAGAAATAGTTTAAATTTTTAACATCTTTAAAGTTTTTTTCAAATCCGTAGTGTTGAATAGAATTCTACCTCAATATTTTACTTGTTTCAATTATATAACGTACTTCAACAAAAAGGAAAAAAAATACCATATAAATTCCTTGTCATAAAAAGTTTACTCATTTATTTGAACATGCGTTTTATCATTAACCTCCTTCTACAATCCTTAATTGATATATGTTTGTACAGCAGATGTAGTTGAATGATGTTTTCCCTTGAGATAAAACTACACTTCACCATATATAAGGATTTCTACGTTTTGTTTTTTTTTTCTCTCTCCCCTTTTCTATATCACCCAAACTTCCTCTAAACATTATGTTTTATTCTTCTATATAATATTTGTATCGTTATTGCTGCTCATAAATGGGTTTCCTTAACTCAATTCCCATGTCACTTTTCATTTGAATTATACAAGTTTTATGCACATCTACATATATGGTATATTTGTTAACACTATGTTTATCTCAAATAATGATATGCAGGATAACAAACTGCACGATATAATGCAAAAGGTGCTCTTATCGTATTCTGTGTCAGAAATCTTTCATATTATATATCTGTACTATATACTTCCTTAGATATGGTTTATTATTACTAACAGGATTGATGAATGTTGAAAAAGGCTTGTGGGGATTTTCATCCATCCTTTATTTAAGTAATTTATGATATAGTAGATGAAAATAGACTTTAAAGTGTTTCCTTATATGTGGATGATGAATTTCTCATTTTATATATAAACATTGAATAAACAAAAAGAGGAAAATATTAAAATTATATTATTATGTACACATGTGGCTGAAATTTCATTAAGAAACACGAAGAACAAACTGAGATCATATATATTTTATATTGTTTACTTGATTAATGATATCAAATATATATTTTTCAATATTTTGAGAACAATATTGATAAAAGTTAATTGTAAAATAAGGTTGTATTTTCTATCTTCTTTACAATTGGTATTCTCAGAACCACAATCTGGAGGAAGCTTTCCTTAAAATTAAAGTAACAATTTTATATACCGGATGCGGTGAAGTAGTAATCTATCCAGAAAGCTCAAAAACTCATTGAAATGTTAGTGTTTTGTTTTTACCGAAATTAAATAATGATTTGCACAAAGCCATATGACCATATTTATTAATAGTAATTAAAATATATTGTTATCTTTCCGTGATATTTACTTCAGACCCAACTATTTCCAACAGAAAAAAGTACATTATATTAAAGTCATATTGAAACGGTGTTAAAATAGACATAAGATTTGATATATCTACACTTTTGACTTAGTAATTAAATTGTGGCCATTTTTGATGAAACTAATTGCTTCAAATCAAAGCACGCACTTATGTCGCTCACTTGTTACGTTCGGATTTTTCGGATATCCATTCTCCACTGCACGCTGTAAAAGAAAAATACTATAGTCATAATCTTACAATTCAAACAAAACTTTTTTACCTTTGGTATATCTTCTTCAATTTCTCAAGAAACACTTAACCACCATCTGTCCGTAATTTTTCATCTTGCACAGCCAGTACCTTACTTCCGTTTTTTTTTCTCTTGTTATCCATCTCTATATATCTAAGGATTCCCCACGCATGTTAACTTCTTTCTAAGTACACAAATTTATCAAAAGAATGAAAAAAGAAAAACATACTATAAGGATAAAAAAATTTCTTAAGTCGTATGGCCATTAGTGAAGAGTCCTTCATCTTCGTGTGTTTCAAGTATGTATATTCTTTTGTTGGTATCCAAGAATACATCTATAGTTACATTGAAATACCAAGAAGAAAAATAAAAATAATAATAAAACAATACAAAACAAAAATATAATCCATAATGCCTCCCAGTCATGTCCCATTCACAACCATTTCACATATAATATTCCTGTTGTACCAATATAGGCCGAAAATATTGTATACAAAAGTTATACTAATATCTATATCTTGAACAATTTAGTTGAACTAAGTAGAATCATTCTATATATAGTATTCAATATTATTTTATATAATATGGAGAAATATAACCTGAAAAATATGAACGTTAAATGAATCGAATATGAGGCTTTTGTACTAATATATCTTCGTATACTTATATAAAACAATATACTGTACGTTTCGGGAATGGACACAATGTTAAAGGAGAAGTATCATTTTTTTTTTTTTGTATTTTATATAAAAGTCTCGTCATATCGTCGGTATTTTCTCCCAAAAAACAGCACCCGCAAAAAAAAACAATCAAAGAAGGAATCTAGGAATTTGTTCGTATTCGTATAGCATATGCTATACTATATATTCTCATACATTTCTAGATATTCTAGGATGCTGGATGACCCAGAAAATAAAAGCAATATATAGTGTTTATGGATCATAGAAATGATAATCGGCAGCAAGCGAATGAACACGAATAAAGCTAGAATATACTATAGGTTGAGGCGTTTTGGGGAATATTTGAAACTAAGAATGATTTTCTTTTTATTATAGGATGTGGAGAATAAAAAAAAACTTAAACTTACAAATAGACTATAAGGATTTCTATGGTCAGAAATAATAGAAAAAATTTCACAATCCAACATCAAGCAAGTATAGAAAGAAACAAACCCCCAAACGATATCGTATACAATTTTCTCCACGTCCTAAAATGTTTGAAACAAATGATATCGAGAGGATATGGATAATAAATACCATTCTCCTCCTCTATATATGTCTATACGATATGTACGATTTCTTGTTGCCCATCCTCATCACAATCCTCTGTATAACACTTTTTTTTTAAAGCTCTATTTATTTCAATCACGCCTTAAGCTATCTGATAATGTTTCAATAGCGCTTAACAGTTTTATTACCTTCAATTGAAATTTATGTTTCCAATTTTGGAGTTCGGCCTGTTCCGGGATTAAATTCTATTCTGGGATATATCGATGGTTGAAAATGAAAGGATGGATCAAATAATGGTCATACATATACGATATATATAAGAATGAATATGTGTAATCGAATGTTAAGCCTGTCCGTTACTATAGGGAAAAATTATGAGAAAAGTTTCCAGTTTTATTTCTTTCCAAGTAAAATCGTTTCTAATTGTGTGTTGTTGAAATTATTGTAGTACATATTTTGGGAAAAAAGCTTACATCAACATTAATGATGTAAGTTTTTTTTTGTGATTCTAGAAAATATTCAAAATTAATGAATTATTTGCGGAAAATTTCTTTTAGATTCAATTGATTAGAAACAAAGGAAATATTTATTGGCACATTTGATGCATATAGGACTTAACTATGCTTATATTACAATATAATATATTAGGTAGTCGGATTAGAGTATTTAAGATCTATAGACGTCAAATGTGCTCCTCATGAGAGTAGATTCTAGATTTATTGGTTCAAACATTTCTTGACTGAATTATGAATGGTCTAGTAAGCGATCCCTTCTAACTAATACAAGTGGTACACATAGGGTATTCATACCTTTGTACCGATGCTAAAGTAAGGCTTGTACCATCCGCATAGAAAATCATTGTCACACATTTAACGTAGTCTCAACGTCTCTACTACCGATGAAATTTTGTGTTTTTAAATACTGTTTCTAGCAAACAGTAAAGAGTATATCGAAGTGGCTAAAAACACTAAACAAGCAAACGTAAACAATGTACATTTTCGAATTTCAAAACCATATTTATGCTACGCATTTGACATATTTTTAAGATAGTATGCGGTGACACAAGGTGTACTCGATGACATTCTTAAACTTTGATATGAATATCCCAGGTCTGTCACTAATATTAGAGACTTTTGTATATCCTTATTTGATGGAGAATACACTAACTATGAGTATATATATATTGCTATAGTAGAGAAAAATATGAAATAACGCATATTAAAATATGGATGCAGAATGCATCATTAATTTTTCAGAGTGTTTAAAAGGAAATTTTCTATGATTTAATGTAACTATTAGACGTTTTTAATTATTAAATCATTGAAATCAAATCGGATTCTATTAAACATTTATTTCTAAAAAAAAAATGTTTTAGTTCTTGAATTCCTTGAGTTAAGTTTCAAATGCATTTGAAACGGATATTCCTTAATATTTAATTGTTCTTTAATTGTATTGAATCCGAAATAATCGGTCTCATATATGCCAATTTAAACACTGAACCATTATATTTAAAATGGTTTTTTGTAAGATATAATAGAAGAAAATGCTTCTTAATTCATATTAAAATTGCTTTTTCTATACACTTTTTCTACCCCAAATATAAAACCATTCAAACAGAATTCATTTCTTATATGCAATTCCGGCAAATGAAAGAAAAAAAAATACTTAAGAGCTAGAAGTGGGTAAAAGGCGGAAATCATTACCGACTTTAATTATATTAAGTGGAATCCCTACAAAAGTTCTACATGTTGGCATGAAGGAGATAAAATTTCAAGCTAAAGAAATGAATTTTTAGGGATGAAGATTTTTAATTTTCTTTTTTCTTTTTGGCTTACAATAATTACTGACTTTATGCTTCCCCTTAGGATATTGTAGTAGGTACTGCGGTTAAAAATTAAGGATTAAGAATTTTATGATTTTGCTAAAGGGGTTAGATCCATACAATTCTTATTTTTTTTGGTGCTCTTTTTTATTTCATTTCTGAAGAGTTACTTTATAGAAGGAGATTCATTTGAAGATTCTAATTTTAGTTTACTCCCTTTGAAAAGCTTCAATGATGTTAATTTAAAAATCATGATGAAAATAGTATAATTTTGTATTAATATCCTTTTCCTTTTACATATTTTTTTTTTTTTTTTGGTAGCATAAAAAACAGTATTAATTTTAAAATATTTAAAAACGTTTTTATTCATATATTCATTTCTCAAGAATGAAAAAGTAAATTCGCGTTTTATTTTAAATTCAATATTAAAATTAATGAATATGAATTTCTTTCATTTTGTTAACATTTATTAATTATTAATTTCAATTGATTTTCCGTTTCTGTTATTTTTTTCCCGACAGAGTTTTCGGCTTTTCTCTTCAGTTTTTCTTTTTTTTTTGCAAATTAAAAGAAAAGGCAATATTTATTTGTCTGATTACATTATATAATTTTCGTTTTCAATTTTTCTTTTTATCATTCTTTATAGTCATTTCCCAACTGTGTAATTCATTAAATACAAAATACATTTTAGCATACAAATGCGTTTTCCCACAACAAAAAAGAGGAAAATTTTTCTTCCTCGAAAAACGAAAAACAAAAATAGCACAATTCATACTATATAGTCTGACGTGATATTATTTATACAATGGATTTATTATATAATATTTTTATAAGTGTAGATACTGGAAAATATGAAATTATTATGAAAATGTATGTTCTGGCATGATAAATCTTCAAAATTTCTTTAAAATCACGAGCCGACAATTGTGATTACCATAAAATACGAAAGGCAAATTGAAAACGCAAATATTTGAAGAACCTAACGAGAAGAAAAATGAAAAATATCATCCCGAATGGATTTTATTTTTTTTGCTCATATAAGCGCTTCATTTTTGCGATTATTCAGAATTCTATAAAAAATAAAAGAAAAAGAAAAACCAAAACAAAAATGAGAGCAACTAAAGGACGTTGACAGCTCATACCAACAGAATGAGTAAAATTTTCTGGAATACTAATGGGAAAAACACCCTGTTTTAATTCATACTCTCTATCTGGTAAGGATCGATTTTGCATAAATGAAAATATAACACCCTAAATACCGCACCCAAAAGAAAAATATTACCAAATGTTCCTATTTAAATATATATGATGACATTTGTGTTTTTTTTTTTAATTCTACACTAAACGGATTACAGTACTCTTGTCGCCTGTCATTGATGGTCCCCATTTCATTTTGCTCTCAATTCTTGACTCCAATACTTATGATGTATGTATAAAAGGAAACTTTCATCCATATTATCATCAATATAACTCGTAAAATACACAAAACGCGTTGAAAATTATCGAAAAACTTCGTCTCAAACTTTATCTGGCATATAAAATATATTTTGAAAATTTGCTGAAGGCCCATTGTAATATCATTGCTAAACCATCATTCTCATAATACAATATTCAGAAGATTTAACATATGAAGAAATCGTGAGAAAAAGAAAAACTTCACCACCCCAGAAATCAAACCCACTACATTAGAACAACTATCGGTTATGAAAGAAAAGAAAAAAATGAAATATTTACTTTTTTACTTTTTCGATATGGTGTCAGCTTGGAAAATGTTTCTTCTTTCGAATGTCAGTTGTTGTCAGTCATCGCATGTGCCAACTATCTATGTTTGGGTTTTTCTTCCTGCTGAGCCTTTTTTCTGTTACATACCTATCTACACGACTTCCATTTATGCATATAACGTATGTAATCCTTAGGACACATCAGCATATAGAATATAATGTTTGCCTCGATTCTTTTTGAATAAATTTTTGTATGTGTTATGATGTAATAAAGGAAGTCGTTTTTCTTTTCCTTTTTTTTTTTCTTTTCCTAAGAAAACTGAGAGTATATGTATATAATATATTGGAAAAGTATATGAAACGACATTGGCAAGGACAATATGGATTTCGATATTGGCCCTTGAAGACGACACGAGTGAGAAGAACAAAAAAAAAAAAAAATGGCACGCAAAATAATAAAATTCATTCTTAAACCAACAAAATAGAATGTTGAATGCGGTTTGATTTAAAAATAAAAAAAAACGGAAAGAATTTTGTTTTTTACTTAAGAAAAATATCGATCGAAATATTATTATGTAAGAAAAACTGTAATAAGGACAGTAAAACAATTTGACTGGTGATCCTTTAAATCTGTCATTTTTATTCCTTAAGCTCTTTATAACAGATTTTAGATGCGGCACATGGTGGGATTTGTTTATTCTTTTTTATGTTCACCTTAAAATATTTACATTTGTTCAATTTAAAAATATTTTTTTATGTATTCAATATTTTTCGACAATCTGGAAGATATAAACTTTATTTTTTTTCTTCTGTTTACTTTTGTTTATCTTTTATTTGATACTAAATACAGGCTATACAAAGATTGAATTTGGAATTTTCCAATTTTCATGGAAAAATTCGTGTAAGGTTATCAAATTTAAAAGATTTGTAAGGAAATCAAACATGTCTTGTTTTTTTGATCAGAATCTCTATTTTGAATGTATTTACACTTGTTCAATCGTTGATGTTCTTGAAACACTGGAATCTCTGAATCAAATGAATTCAAAAGTTGGTATTCAAAGAAATTACTAAAGCATATAAACATTTTCCGAAAGACACATTTTGAGAATACCCTGTTTATATGTATTTTACTTCGTCCATGGTAACAAAGTGACTAACTAAAGATATAATCTTAAATTGATAAAGGATAAATTTGTTAACAAATTTTACTTGTATTATTTATTCTTATTTATTCTTAGTATAAAAATTGTACTTTTTTCATTTTCTCTTTAAAATATTAGGAAATATTTTTGGGTATATTATTCTCCAAGAACGTATCACATTTTTCTTATTTTATTTTGATATACTGCGATTATATTTCCTATTCTTATAACGATAACTTTCTTCGCGTTAAGGTAAAAATGTGATCCGATAGAAGAAAATATGATAAGAAAACCTAAAACGGAAAAAATCCGAAGAAAATTGGGATCTTATAGAGGAGAATAAGACATTGATTTAGAGGATGGTATCGTTGACAAATGGACTGTTTCTCTTCTAGAAATGTATTCGATCGATGTTCGGTTGTCTATTCAGGTCAATGAAACACCTCAAGAGTTTTGTAAACTCTATCTATATGGAAATTTAATATAATTCAAGAAATATCGGATAATATATGGAAATGGTGAGTTTTAAAACCATCATAGGTTTTTGATTAAGTGATTTTATATATTGTTGTCGTTATATATTTTAACTTTATAATAATAAGCTAAATAAGATTTACAATCTATGTGTTAAGTCATATCGAAATAGCATTTTGAAATAGTAACTCTTACTGGAACTCATCAGAACCATTTACAATTCAATTTATGTATTTATCTGTTTACTTATTTTAAATAGATGAACACCAAATAGTGCAAAATATGCTAAATAATTTTAGTTGTTAAATCAAATTAAATATTATTATAATGAAAAACAAGCAAAATAATATTTACCTTTTAAAATAATAGTTAATGGAAATTTTCAACTTTCGAAAGATTTAATACAATTGTAATTTTCGAAAACAACTACCAAACACTTCCTACTCAATATATTGAATAAAAAACTTTTATTACAGAGTCCAAAAACTTTGTACAAATATAATTTCGTAGAAGTTCCATTGATTTTATCCAAAAATAAAAAAATTCATTTATTTTCAATAGGTTTGTATAATTTTAGGATTTTAGTTGAATATGGTGATTTTAATGTGCGAATCAGCAAAACTATATTAATTTTTTTGCATACATATATATTTGAACTGATCATTATCATTATTATTTTATTTAACTAGAAGGCTCCTGTCTAGAATAGGAAATATATTTTACAGTTTACATAAAATTTTGATTTTCAAAATTCCATTCAAATTTTCATTGAAAAAGTTCTATGACCGGTTGAAGCGATTGGAAAATATATCGATTATATTTTTTTACTTTATTTAAATTGAGTATAGATTTAGTGATTACCTGAAAAACTGAATGGAATGATATCATTTCTAATAAACGAAATTACAAACAACTAGGCTGACGAAGTAGTATAACCAAAAATAAACGATTCTGAATAGCAAGTTATCTCAAAAGATAATTGAATTTTTAGTTGATTATTGATTTAAATCACATACGACAACTAATTCACTTTAATTCAAAATTATTATTATCGAAATAATAAAAATTTGAATTCTAGACAATACCAGAATACCAGACCAAAGACCAACTAAGCCCATGATGGCACATTATTATTCTGTTCAGATTTAGGCTGCTATTCACAAATTGTAAATTCTCTCTGTAACAGCAAAAATCAGTGACTAAAATAGTGTTCTAAAATCATATGTGTATGTATCTGTTCTGTAAGTTCCTGTCACATCAATAGTATATTTACGATTGATTTTGAAATATCGCATCATAAATGTCGTATAGCATTTTTGTAACTTTGGTTATAGAATTGTCTGTATGTAAAGTTACGGTTACATAGACAAACAATTTAAGAATACGACAGTTAATTTTACCTACATTGTATATTGCTTAATTAATTTAGATCCTAAAATGCTAATTATTTTCATTGAACTTCTAAAACTTCTACAATATTAAAACATTCTTCCAATCATGTATTATGTGCAATAAAACATCATTCTATCCTATCTATTCCAACATTCATTTAGATTAGGATTTTAATCATTTGCTAAAAATAGGACATTATAAGTACGAAATCTAAAATAACTTGTCCCAATGGAGTAGTAATAATTAGATTAAATTAAATACATGTATTGTAAATAAAGCAATTATTTTTGGAATGGTTTTTAGGTCGCTCGTCAGTACACAAAATTACTTTTAATTAAACTTTCATTGTGTGTCACGAAAAAATTAATTTAAGAAATTTAATTTCTATTTTGAAATAAATTATTTACAATATATCAATGTTATGCATTAGGTTAACATAGAGCTTCTAATAATATAAATGAATCTGTTGTTTCAAAAAGAGCATGAATAAAATTTTTCGAAAATTAATTTTACACTACAAGTGTTATGAGTTAATTTGTCCCATATGGAACTTTCTCGATAGGATCGTCGAATTAAAAGTTTTTCAATTTTCTGGATGTTAACAAATTATTAGTAGCGCTTTTTTCGAAAGAATTGATTCAAATATCTTTAATGATGTTCATGAAATAAACATGTCCCTTTTCATACATTGTAAGTAGTCCAAAATTAGTATTGGATTTTTGTAGGGTGGATAAAAGAGATTTGTCCTAAAAATTAGCATTCATAATTCTGAACTTTTTCTTTATTCAAATAATAATGCTTCTCTAAAATACAATTCAATAATGGCTAAAAAAAAAAGAAAGTAATTTAATATTCCATCACATTTTTCCTATCCTAAATTAAATGTCGATTCAATCCAACACATCGTTCTCATGTCAAATTCATTTTCCTCAGTTTGGTAATGAATTGAAAATGAACATACACCAATCCAATCTATATACTCCTTCAATCATTTGCCGTCATATTTCCATCGTTTAGTCGCGTATTACAACCAAAATATATCACAGTTCATCCACAAGAATTTCATATATAAAATTCATAATCACAAAAAAAAGAATAATGATAAAAGCGGAAAAAATATAAATACATTTATATGTGTCCATGTTTACATCATCAATCATTTTTTCATTTTTTTTTATTACGGAAAAATTGGTGGGAAAATTGAATTGCGCTTACTCGATAAAAAGAAGAAAAGACAAGCCAGCAACATGGAAGGAGATATTACTACAATCAGGCATAAAAGGGTTTTCTGCTTCAAAAGAAAAACAAAAATTCCTACTATATATCATCACCCATTTTCCAAATTTCATATTGGTCACAATCAATTCAATGATGGAGAATGTTGAAAATTAGTCCTTGTCATGATTATTATAGATGTGTGTACGTGTTGTATTATTCTTTCTCAAATTTCACCAATTTTTCGCTACCAAAAAGAAAAAAAGAGCAACATTTAACTTTATGGTAGTTTCGTAGCGAAAAAATGATGAATGAGTGACATTTTTGATCTAAAAATTTATTGCCTTTTTGCCCTTAAAATTTTTATTTGAATCTTTTTTATTCCGGTTAAAAGTTTGACATTGACTTGGATATGATGTGTTCGGGTGGAATGGAATTATAAGCTTTTTCAATAGGCTGAACGGATAGAAAGACGTGAATACAGGCTAGCCCTTATATTTTCATAGTATTTGTTACTTTAGTTTGTTTTAATTTAATTACTTACTTTTGAAGAAAATCTAATCTTTTGATGATCCTACCTTAATATTGTAGTATAGTATCCTCTGTAACGAAGGGCCAGAACAGAAAAATGTAGAAAAGTTTAATGGAAGGATCAATTGACAATTGAAAATGGCTCCTTGAGAATACTTTCGTTTTCAGGACTTTATCCAATTCAGATTACAAATTCGAAGAAAATAAATTTACAATTTATCAGGTATTTATTATCGATTTTTAATTTCCAAACAATCATAGTTTAGTAGACTTTAAAAATTTCTTTCAAAATAAGAAATAAAGTTCAAGTTTTCCATATACATATGCTTATATAAATTAAATCGAAATTTATAAATGGTTTTTAACATTCGTTCGTAACCATTTAATGGGCAATTAACCACCTCAAAACCATGCACGTGTATAAACTACAAACCACCAAAATTAAATGTATTGGCTTCATGGAAATGTGTTCCTTTTGAAGGTATTAGATGAAAGGCATTACACTTCCTTGAATGTTTAAAAATAAATCAAATTATTTACAATAAGTTGGTATGTATGAGGTCTTTTATTTCGCGTACATAAATAGTAAATATGTAACGCGAAAATGTTGTATATTGTTTTAATTTCAACACAATTATTATTATTGTTATAGCATATATAGTTAAAAGCCTCGTGCGTATTTATGAATTAGTGAATCGATTCTAGAACCTCAAATGAACTTTCACGAATCTGAAATTTTTGTATTATATATTAAAATGGATTCAGCTATATTCGATATACTCATGTAGTAACCAGGAAATTTTTGTGTATATTATTTTCTTCGGTTAATCACATGTCCAACAATAGGCCACCATAATTTTCATTCCTAATTTCCAATTTACTTCTTTCGATAATCTAACATCAATGATTAACAGCACTTTTGCGTGCTGTTGAAAGTTTTCTTGAAAATTTTTCTTTTCACAAATACATATTCATTATTTATGTTTTCTTTTCTGTTTTCCCTTTTTTTTTTTTTATTCATGTGGGTGGTAATGATATGTATACGGTTTGACTAGTTAATGTGGATCGTTTTGAAAATTTCTAATATAAATTACAGGACCGTAATATTATTACTTCCTGCCACTTTAATTTTTACCGTATATTTTACCTTTCGATATATTACTAGGCCAGCTACCGAGTCTCTTGATAATAGTATTTTTGAAAATTGTAAATAAAATGGTTTATTTGTTGTTTCTATTAACTAGAGAGAAAAAAAATGTAGAAAATCAAAATGTATATATACAGGGTCCTTAAACCGTTTCTTAAAAGGAAAATTTCAAAGTTCATTGGCTTCAAGAAAATTGTTCATGCTCCAATTAATGGTTAAACAAAACAAAAATCTAAAATCATGCAATTAACAAGATTCTTTTTTTTTTTGGTTTTAAATTGGATTTTTTCAAGAAAACTTTTTTAATAATAATATAATTTCCCATAATAAAATGGTATTTGAAATAATTAAGTAATATTCTTTGGGAAATAATCTATCTATTAAAATTCTCAAATATATAAAATCAAATTTAAAGCCTTTTGTTTATTGAATTTCTTAAATACATTTTTGTGCTTTTGTTTATTTCAGAAATTTATTAAAACCTTTAGAAAATATCATAAAACGAGCTACAAAGTTTTCATCATTTTTCTTCAGTTATATAGTTATTAATTAATTTCATTTCCATAAATTACTGCAACAAGACCAAAAAAAAAAAAAAACGAAGGCCCGAAACAAGGAAAAAAAACAAATTCACCATTATTCCTGTTACATCATAAGAAATAATCCCCGTTGGAATATAATAAATTAATTTAGTCATTTCTTACTTAAATTATCTTCTGAAATTTATCTTGGCTACTTTAATTTTCTTTTAGTTGAAAGTGGTTTGAATGCTTTACAAAGAAAATGGAAAGGAACAAGAAAAAAAGTGGAAGAAAATCACTTGAGGAGAAAACGAGACCTATACAAAGATTTAATTTAGCCTTATACAAAACTCTATAATAATAATAATATTATTATTTATATACGAAAAATATTTTCCGAAGAAAATCCATGCCGCGCTAAAATTTCATTAATTTGTGTTTGTTAAGAAAATGTTTTTCGCATTTTTTTTTTTTTTATATCCATTAGTCTGTCTGGTTTAGTTTACATACATATTATGATTGGGAAATGAACAACGGAATATTTTTAATGTATTTAATGCGTGAGAAAAGAAGGTCGAGCTCTACAGGATTTTGCAGTAGACTAATTATGATCTTTCAGGGTGGTGTCGTGTATCAAAATGATTAAGAAAAATCACATAATTTCATGTACTATGGTACTGGTAAGCTTGATAGGAAAAATTAAATTATCGATTTATTAATTTAATACCAGTTCTGGGAAAACAAAAATTCGTATATTTTTATGGTCTTAAACAACAAAAACTTCGAAACACAGTACAGGAATACATGTTTCGAAGTGAAGGGAATCCGAATTGCCCATTTTCGTAATCATTTCTGAGTGCAAAAATGCAAATATAAATTTGGAATAAAATGCCACTTGTTAATTGAGTTCAATTACAAGATTCTGGTTATCATCTGGATTTGTAATCCAAAAAAAAAGAAAGACCTGAGTTTGTCAATCTTTTTTTCTTTAATTGGGTTTTTTAACCTGATTTGTTTGCAGAATTTATTATATTTACCTTAAAAATCTTCTACTATATTATGTATAAATAGTATACTTCTAGGCGTCACATCAAATATTATTATTATTTTATGAAGAATAAACACTTAACTAAATTTGCCTTTTATTCTTTAAGTAAATGCCATTGAACTGCTCGACATTTTCTTTTTTTTTGGATATATCCGCGAATGTCAACATTATTCATATGATGAGTGCTCGTTACTTTCATATAAATTCTCGTGGATTAGAAAAAAAGACCCGAAAATTACTGACCTTTCCATGAATAACATGTTTTCGTTTTTTGATAAAATATCTATTTTTGTCAAAAAAAAAACAAGATATTTTTCACTTCACTAAACTAATATGAAAGAAATTGATATTAAATTCGAAATATCGATAAATCTGAAAATGTTTATTTTAGTTTAAATATCATATGTTAACCTTAGGAATACTTCTTTTACGGATTTGTTTATTTAATTCATTAGATTTTCTGGAATACTGAATTTTTAAAAATATTTCATCAAAGTAATGAAACGTCTTTTGTCACCTTTAAATTTTAATAATAAATGAAATTATTTTCGGAGTTAGAACATAAATAAATTCTATACTTTTGAAATTTTTATTATTTTTCTTATATTCAAAATAAATCTAACATCCTTGGAGATAAAATCAACTTATTTTTGTTGATTATATAGATTTTGAGTTAGATATTTTAAAACATGAATTCACTGGAACAACATTGATGTCCTTGTGTATATTTTATAAATGAATACAAAGCATAAAACTGGTTATATTTAAAATTTCATGGAATCACGGTATTTATACTTGTTTTGTATTTGAAGGTTAAGAATAGCTTATTTTATATTTAAATACCTTTTGGTTCCTTTTCAAAGTTATTATAAATAAATCGGAAAAAAACTAAAAGTCTTAAAAACTAAATAAAACAAAATAATGTGGATGAAAATAATTTTCAACTAAAACCTTTCGTATGAAAACGGATATGGGACAATAGGGCTTTCAAAATATATATACAAGAGGAATATGTGAAGAGAAACCTCAGAGTACCTTATTATAGTCAACCTTTTAGGAAATATTATAATATATTGTTATAGGTATATGTTCGACCTATTAAAATTTGAAAAACACAAATATGAAGTATTCAAGATGAATGCTAAAGATGAAGGACGATGATTTTTTTATTGAAATTGTTCTATAGAACTTGGCCACGAAATTCTTATTTCTACAGGATTCGAAGCTTTGCAATAATATAAGCGATCTATAAATGCCTATAATTGCATACACCATATAGTTAAGCTATGTTATATTTGTCGTGTTGGTATGATGAAAATAAAAGATTTAAATTAGACGACTAGATTCGAAGTAAATTGTGGATAAACATTATTGCTTGCGGTTACAATTGAACCAATTCTACTAAACATATATAAATGCAACGAAACAAACATTTTCCATTATTACTTTGTTACTATTGCAAATCATATATTTTGTTTCCCGTTTTTGTGACTATATGATGATAGTCCATTCAATCTGAAAAACTAGAACAACCAATTTTCGTGGTGAAATTATTTGTATGAACAAAAACGATCCCAATAGGTTATATATACCATAATACGAAAATCTATGTACTCAAAAAAAAAAATGGAATGGGTTAAATTTTTTTTGGTAGAAAATCGGAAAATGTTTATGTATTGAATAAAAGGGATATGTAGTATTCATATGGTATATCGAAATTATATGACTCCTCGGTTTTCTGTATTGAACATAACAACAATAATATCCAAAATCTAAACGTAATAGAAAACCGTTTCTATTGTAATAAAAGAACAGAACGAGATATATAGTATATAACTAACTAGAATTAGAAATAGGTTACATATGTAGATATGTATACAGAATGTAGTAAATGCTAAAGGAAATACAATATTAGATACATATGAAGTTTCGGTATATTATCATAGAAGTATGAAAGTACTTTTAGATTTTGATTTTCATTATTGTACGGTATTTAGGATTCTCACATATACCTTGGGCAGACAAATAGTTTCTTACATAAGGATTTTACCAAATTTTAGAAAGGAGTTGTATATATTTAGTTGCCAAGACACTTAAACTTGATATTTAGATCCAAAATTTGATAAAAGCTAGGAATAGCGTTTATAAAATTTTGTTTTCTAAAAATGTGGATCGAGTGTCTACGTTTTTTCTTTGAGTATATGAATTTGAACATTGATGAATTTGTTCAGAAAAATATTAGGAAATAAAGTCCAGATCCCAATTGTGTCAAGCCTTTAAAATCCTAGTGGTCTTTGTATGGAATTGGATTTTACCAAATTGTGCATTTGTGTGGAATCACAAACGAAACGAGGTTTATGAAATATTAGATAAGCCGTAGAATTTGACCTGTTCTCATGATGTGGAGTATGAACAATTCTTTAAAAGATGAATGAAGAGGCCGAAAACTTCTATTGTTCTCCACGTATCTTTTGCAATTCCCACCAGTTTTTTCGTATAATATCTCGTCTGTGGTTTTCTATAATGGTATTATTCTGTTCCAGTTAGATCCATATGGAAAATTCAATGAAAATAAAAGGATAAAATACATATTTTCGTAGAATATTATAAAATGAGTGTCGATGGTTAACAGTATTCGAGAAAACACAGAAAAGTTAAACAATTTTCATATTATCATCACAGGAAACAAAAAAAAAGGAATTTTAATAGTTATCTATAGAAAATTGTATAAACCTAACAAATATTTTATCATAGTCAGAAATCATTGGATTTTTATTCTTAATTAATGTTTCGGTTATAACGACTGTATTTTCCTTTAAAAATCAATCACATTATTTCAATACAACTTTTTATATATTCCAAATAACTATGAATGCCGAAATTCGATAACAATAAAATTTTTCATTTCATAAAGAATAAATTCAAAAGCCCATACCGGAACTGTTTTTATATCACACCTTCCATGTGGTTGATTACATCCAAAAATCTACTAAATTTTTTTTCTTCTATGGTTTATGTTGGTCAAATGTAATCATAAATAACATTATTAAAGCATACCGTATATATGTTTTTAGTTATTACAATATATTTGGGGAAAAATCGAAAAGAAAAAGAAAAATTAATGGTTATTCAAGGTCTCAAGTTTATATGTTTTGTATTGCGTAATTCCCATTTACCTTTTTTTCTTCGATTAATTCTTTCGAACATTATTTCACTATTATTAATTCAAAATTATTCAACTGGTATGTGAATAAATATGTAATATATGTTAAAATATGTTCTAAAAACAATCCATAAACTATATAGTACAAATTTCAATGTCGTTGTTATAAGCTTTCCCCATTAAGTTTTAAGAAAGCGTACTAAAAGTGTACTAAACATAATGTCGAAACACAGAGAAATATACTCAAACCCTTTAAAGGTAATAAATAAGTCGTTTTGGTACTTAGTTTCCTGTTCTTTTTTTTTTTTCTCTTGGTATATATTCTAATAAATATGTACATAGACGTATATTTCCAGGGAATTTTTTTTTTTTCATTCAATATTAAATAGGATACAGAGAGCTAGTAATAAATTTGGTTGGAAAGCACGCAATCACCACAAAAATTCAGTGAAATCGGTTACACAATATTCTCTCCTTTTTGTTTTCATTACAATACTATATTTAGGGATATTCAACTATCTAAATGGGTAAAAGTGGACCTACATAAATATATGTATAGTATATGAAAACTATATAGTTATATTGTATTATAGAGAAAATTTTCGAAAAATCATTGTATTTTCATCAATCATATAAGCTTTATATATACATATAGAAAAGGATAAATGGAAAATAAAATTCGTTGGGTGGTAAAATGTTAAGGTATCTTTAAGAAAGTACTATGAGTACATGGACATCCTGAATGTCAAAATTATTAAACTTCAATGGATATATATCATAATATTTGGAAAGTAATGCGTGTTATAATACAAAAGTTGTATAAGACTATAATAAACGACATGGAATGAACATTTTTTAGTATCCGAAATAAAAATGAAATATTTAGGAATATTAAAATTTTAAGTACCATGACGAATTATAAAAGGAAAAGCTACTATTAACTTTTATTTTAATAATAAATTGTTTAGATTTCTGTTCTTTTTTGAATTAATGTTAATGAAATAAAAATGAATCCCACCAAAAAGAAAACAATTATAATAAAATGTAAATTATCACATTAAATTGAAAGACATAAATAAATGTACTTATCTGATGAAATAAACGTTAAAATCTATTCCTTTTCTATAATAGACGATTCAATATTCTTATTTTTTTTTTTTTTTTTATGTAGAATAAATTGAAGGCAAAACATATAAAACATATAAAGTCCCCAAACGCCCAAAAGTAATTTGCTTTAAGCTCTCTTCAATCATTGTGTTCATCGGGTAATACTATTGTGGTTTTCATATAGTATAGTATCCATATTTACAAAAAAAGGAAAAACTTCTGAATATAAGGTAAAATCCCAAACATCCCGTCAAGGCACAAATCATAAGAAACAGGACGCAAATCTTAAACATTTTTTTTTTCTTTTTTCTTTTTCTTTAATTCGATAAAAATAAATATGGGTCTTCCTTAATTTTCTTTTCATAATATTGTTGTTGTTTTTTTTTTCTTTTCTTTCATATATATGTATATACGTACCTATGAAATACGGTTGGCATATTTTTTTTACCTATCCAAGGATCTACACACAAAACAGAAATCTCTTCAATATCCCAACCCATTTATCCCGTAATCCTTAATTGTACCGTCAGACGCCCACAAAATTTTTTTTGGGTATTCTATACAATCCATCGTTGAATTCTCGGAACATTAAATTCCTATTTAATTGGAAAAGGTCCTTGCCCTATACACTATATATTGTAAGATTCTTGAATGAACAATATATACCTTTAATACAAGAAAATTTTTCAGCTTATATCAAAGTAAGTTATCCGAGATTAAGTTAGGTAGATTGATGTAGAAATATATATATATATCATGATTGATATATAATCACTATCAACGCGTAAATAAAATATAAAATACAACTTTAAGATTAATTTTGTTTCTCTTTTCTATTTTCAAATTAGTTTATTTGCCCCGTTTCGTAACTATATCTAATTCCCACTAGAATAATCTTGTAGGCCTTTTATCATCGTCATTGTACATCAATAAAAATCCGAATTCTGATGTGACTGCATATAAAATTATGTTATCAAAAAGCATGGTATAAAAGCTCACGTTCTGCAAAGGACATAAATAAGGGTTCACGTATAATCTGAAATACCTTTATCATGCACTGGATTTTATATTGGCTCATTGTTTTCCAGGAGATTACAAAGAATCCGCAAGTTGAAATTGATTTCCCTTGTTCTGTTCTGTTTTTTTTTTTTTTTGTTTTTTTGTTAAACCTTTTTGTAGGTTTCTGTAGTACCGGATTGTAATTTTTATATATCATTTTGTACGAATTTTTGTTTTCTTATTTTACTCCAAATTTTCCCGTTTTTACTTCTCCATTGTTATTTATCCTTTTTTTGGTATTGAAGCTAAATATGTACTTTTCCATATTTTCTCGTATATACTTTTCATAAATTTTCTCATAAACCAAATAGAGTGGAAGAAGAAAATTCGTTTGGTCAAATTGTGGATTTATTAGAACCTTAATAAGGCTATGGAAATATGACACTAGAATTATTCTTTTTCTTTTTTTAGCTTGAAACTTTTCTTGTCGGACCAGAAATTCCATTTGATTTGTCTAATAATCGTTTTATATCACGGTTGCTAATGTAATGGAGACAGGTATTCAGCTATAAAATTACCAAAACAATTAGAATGATTGTGCTCCAGAGAGTGGGAGAATGAAAAAAATACCTTTAGGACAAAAACGAAAAAAAAAAACAATTCGGCTCCTAATGATCATAATGAGTCAAATTTCTGATTATTTATTATGTACGAAAAATCGGTCAACATAGTAGAATAAATTGAAACGGGCTTGGAGAAAGTTTCAATTAGTTTATTACCTCAATGGTAATAAATTACTGATATTTTGTGTAGATTTTACCATTATACTTAATGGGCTTTCTAATTCCATTCTTATTTATATTTAATCTTATTAATACTATCAAATTAGAATAAAGTAATCATTGTTAGGAATGTATTGAAATTCTTTTCTTGAAAAATTTAAATTCGAAAATATTTGGAACGAATTGGAAATTCAGCGGAATTCGTATCAGACTATTTAAAAAATTCTTATAATCCGAAAGAAAAGCTCCTTAAGAAAAATATTCAAACCGAAAGACATTAAGCTTTAAAAAATTGCAAATTGGCTGGCAATTTTATAATATAACTTAAAGTGTAAACTCGAACATTCTGTAATACTTATATGTATGGGATATGTTATATCCGCAGAAATTTTTATATGGACATGGTTGTTGTGTGAAAAAAAATCATAGAAACTTTGGTTCCACAATGCAGTAGCACAACATACTTCTAGTTAATCGAAATAGGGTAAACTAGTAACAAATATATATAATAAATAATACTTGCCAATTCCAAAATCGTTGCAACCAATTCGCACTTTTCCAAAATGGTTGCACCAAGACAACAAATTTAAACAAACTGTATATCAAAACTCGCCATTTTTGGTTATCTAAATTTGTTATTTGAAAATAGTTGCACGTACAAAAGAAATAACTTAATAAAATGAAATTTATGAAAAATATGAATCATTTTGAAAGGTAATCTTTTTTCAGTTTAAATTTTTTAAATTTCGAAACAAAAACAACCAACATTAAAAACTGAAGCTCAAGTATCAGATCTTCTTGGTCCGATCCTAAACTTTCATTTGCTTATATGTATTGCATTGGTCACTCCAATTGTCTTTCAAAACAAATCTTTCCCAAAGTATGATAGTAATTTCCTTTCAAATAACATATTTTCCATAGAATACATTCTGAAAAATTTGTTTAAAATACCTTAAATTTAAAATTATTATCTATTCGAGTGTAATGAAGCTACGCCACTGATTACACAGATTATAAATTCATATATAAGAACATTGTACTATGAAGTACTCTTATTCCCTAATAAATACAATATTACCTTATGATCATCCATATATGTGTTACCCCCATTATACATGCACCTTATGTTAAATAAGTAGCTCTTAAAGAATTTTCGTATCTCCAAGAAAAGTATGACAAGCTGTTGCCTTGTCTACTTCCGAGTTGTCTTCCTTAACCCATTGTTTCTAACAAATACTACAAAGCTAACAACATCATCGATTCTACTATGTTTTCCATCCACCCATTTAGTAATACAACCTCATCGTTACTAAAATCGCGTCAATTTGTTCACGACAAAAAAAAAAAGAAAAAATATTTAAGTAGGAAAACCTCAAAAAAATTTACGTAATCCGATTTTCAGTCGATTAATCGGATCTTAAATCGATATTTTATTTTTATTATTATTTTTCTTATTTACTTTAAGGTTATTGAGTTATTAAAGGTTATTTTAAAAGAATTATTATGCAATTACATTAATAAATTTAGATTTTTCATTTAAAATTAAATAAAATTCTGAATTTTTGAGAAAATAATATAAATAAAATTAAAGAATTAAGATATCTTAAATAATACATATTCAATGGTTTTCTTAAATAAATAATTATATTTCATACACATTGTTGTTTATATGTAATTTAGAGATTGGAGTTTTTTTTTAGATATATTTTCATTTCTTTTTGCATTCAAAATGAAATTTTGGCAGAAAAGGAAAGTAAAATTCTAACGAAAAATATCACGCAAAATAACACTTTGAAATTATTTGGATTCAAAGAAAATGTTAAGAAAATGTTCACAGAATATATAAAAGAAAATTCACATATATTTTAATCCTCTTAATTCCATCTCTTACCTGCAGGATTACTCAATATATAAAAAACCATTAATATTGAAATGTTTTTTAAAGGTTAAAAATCCGAAATATCAAAGTTCAATTAGCATACAAGCTAAAAGATATTCTCTTTTGTGAATTGTAGAACAAATAAAATCAATAATTGACTACACAAAAAGTCCTTGTAAAATGTCAAAATTAAATACAAAACATTTTCATACCTGAAATATATATATATATGTATATATCAATTCCAAGTATTCCAACTTTGGTGCCTCACCATATAGTGCTAAGAGTCTAATCCACAAGTATGAACTCATATGTTCCTAATATCCTAGCTAAGAGGTTTTACTGTGTATTCTAATTAGATTAGGATGTTGACTCAGTGCCAATAGTTAATACCGCCAATATAAAAAAAATCGTTTTCATAATAATCAAATATTTATAAAGATCGACAAATGGGACAAAATACTTTTAAATACCATAAAATATGTTCCGCAGCGGTAGAGAATTTCTACTGATTTAATAAGTACCACATAGAGTTTGTTAGCATACCTTACCTCGTATACAAATTTAATTTAGACCATATGCCTTTTATTTTGTATAAATTACTAATAGAGAGAGACTTAGAACCAAACCTGACTATTAAAAATAATGTTTATTTACCGACTTTTTATACAAAAATAAAAATGATGAACTTCAGACTTGTTTAATTAAAACAATCTGATCATAATTAACAACTTACAAAATTGTTTTTATTTCCCAAGGAAGCGATCAATTATTTCGAAATACCTTAACTTTCGTACAATAATTATAAAAGAATTAGAATATTGTCAAAAATATCTTTTATCGTTATTTATGAATTCTAATTGATAACATTTAATCACATAAGAAAAGAAAAATATATAGTAACTGAAAATCGGCCTATAGCCGATTTTTTGTTGTAATTAATTCAGAAATCTAAAGCTCAAGAAATTAATTCTGAAGAAAGAGAACCAAAACTACTACAAAATTGCTGCACAAGCTTTTAAATTGCATTCGAAAAGCGATAAAAAAAACGTCAAAACTTTCTGGTCATCCTGTTTTCTGCTTTATAACTTCACTCCCCCTCGTCCGATTTTCCTGAAAAACAATACCGAACCAAATTAAGGAAGATCGAACACATCGTAAATTTCATCAAAATTGGATAACGCATTTTTGAGTTATCCTGTATACGGACGGACGGACGGACATGAAGGGATCGATGTAACTTTTTATTCTCTACACAACGAAACCCTTGAAAGTTTGATACGATGATTATTTCTATGTGTTATAAATGTAGTGACAAAACGGTATACTCTCTGGTAGTATCTACCATAGGCCATAAATATATGAGGAATAACCAATATGTCTTCATAAATCTTTTGTTTGGTTGTCAAATCCTAATTGAAGACAAACACATTCAGGATTATTAACTCACCTGAATTACTTTTTATCATTGTGTCACTATCATAAAAATTTGAAAGGTGAAAGGGTATCAAATCTGAAGAAAATTTCGAACATGAATCAACCATTAAAATGTCAATCCTTTTAATTTTCATATATAATGAAAAATCGAAGTAAAAGTTGATTACTATATACTTTCTTTTTTTAATATTTCCATCGTATTGGTTAAGTAATCAAAATAAATATGTTAAATAATGACCAAGAAAAAAGGGAGAAAGTGAAATGATCAATATTCAATGTTATGATTGAGCGACCTAATTGTCATATATTATATACTTTTATGAATTCTATCAGAATCTAATCAATACACAAAAATTATTATCCATGAAGAATTTAATTAGGTAATTTCATTTGATGGGAAAGAAAATTTTATCAATTTTCTATACAACATAAACTAGTAATTCTCTCTAGAGTTTTCCACTTAGATTAGATACAAATACATTATAAATTGCTATATACAGCCCAGTTAAGTCAAACACATGTTTCTTGATTGTTAAAAGTTTAACTAACTAAGAGTCCTGATACTGCTGACTCTAATCACTGCTATTGTGCCAATATTCAATTTCTCAGTAGATGTTTATTTTCAATCGAATGGGTATTCAATATCAGCGAACTCTAATGATGTATAGTAAGACGAAATATTGCCAACCACTTGGCTATTTAATCAATTTATTCTATTTTTGTATATTTTCGATTTTAACTAAGTTTGGATTTCAAAAAATTCCTTTGGAGTCAAGTATTTATTTAAAAACTTTTCTATTTCAAATAATCAAAATCTTAAAATAAAAGAAACTTAAATTTGTTTTAGGAAATATAAATTCAAATATTGTTCGTTTCAAATGGAAGAATCAATAATCTAAAAGTAAACGAAAATATCTGGTATGAAAGACCCACCTAACTTTCTTATATATACTTTTTCAAGTTTAATTTTGTCATAAAAAAACCTGTTCTATATAGAAAATATCAAGAATTCAATTTTTTTCAAAATTATTTTTGATCTAATAAAATGATACACTTCCAATTTCGCATTAAAACTTATAAGATCATGCTTTCATTACAACACAGCTGCGTACCAATTTTGCATTTAAGATTAGTTAACTATATGGATTTAAATTCGTTGCAGACTGTTTAACTGATATTTGAAAAATGTTATTTTCTACCATTAGGTATAATAATTATGAGAAAGTGCTGCAATATGACAAACAATACTAATGTGTATCGATTTTCCCCGAATATGAATTAATATCCAAGAAGATATGTACATACCTCTATTCACACCAATATATAGTACTAGTCAAGTTTTATACATGAAGACAAAAAAAAAATTATGAAACATTTTCCAAATATTAAATGTTTGGCTAAAGTTAAATTAGAAACCGATGCTACAAGAACCATCGCTTAACCCAGAAGATATCACAAAATTCATTATATAAAATTAGATCATACATATGGATATACCGTTTCGTCTAGATTTGTGTCCTAGAAATAGACGTTGTTCCCATTTAATAAGTTTGAAGAATTAAGAATCGTAGTGTAAGCTTGTAAAAATTATAGAAGTTCACAAAAATCATAGAATACATTTTGTGGAAACATCAAGTTTTAAAGATATGATTAAGAAATGAAATAAAACTAAAGAAATTATATTTGAGGTACTCGTAGAATGGTTCAGCGATGAATATCATATGTGTAACATACGGGATAGAAATATCCATGACAAAACTCGAAGTGAATGGGACAAGTTTCTGGAAAACTTTTACTGAGATTTTATGAAACTTTCTCTTCAAGAAAAAATGGATTTTTATATATATATGTGTATTTTTGTTATACATATACAATTGTCATGATTCTCATGATTGTCACACAACTATATATTCATCTAATATTTTGTTCTGTAAGTTTGTTTGTAATATGTGGGCTATTGGGGTTTGTTGGACTATCATATAGATAGATAAATAAATATATACTTGTATTCCCTCAAAATATCTGTACACTATTGTAAAATAAAGGCACCGCAAAATAAGAAAAGAACAAATAAACAAACAAACAAATTTATATATATAGTAGGTCCGTATATGAGAGGTTCATATATGTAGTATTCTATAAATTTTTATGAGTTTTGAGGTTACATATCACAAGATAAGTTTGTCTTACAAATCCTAATTTGGTTGCAATTAGATTCTAGACAACATTTGTATGGATCAAAAGAAGATATCATGATAGTTATGGGTTTGTCTGGAAAATTTTATACAAAAAGAAAAACCAAAAAAGGTTTTACAATATTATTTAATGTGTTTTTTTGAAGGCTTTAGTGCCAAGGGGCCAAAACTACAAAAATTTAAAACTGGTAATATGGGCGTAAGACTATTAATGATTTCGGAAAATTTCAAAAGTTAAAATTATTGCAATCGTATTTAAATTTTATAATTGATTTGGAATGAATTTTCCTTTTATTTTTTAAGAATATTATCATAATAATCTGTCGTAGAAAATCCAATATTTGCTTTTAACTAACTCTTGCTACTTTAGGTTGATTCTTTTGTGTTAGCATAAATTCAAGAAAAATAAAGCACACATAAGAAAAGATATATTTTGGTAAAGCTATGGGTCTTCGGTATATCTTCATTCATGCATAATATTTGTGTTCAACAAATCAATCAAAAGGCCGGACATGCAAACAATTCGTTCATGGCCGGATATGAAACGGATGTTAAAGGCGTCTATCCTAAACATACATATATAAATATCTTGTGAAATGAACTCATCATATCCATCTATCCAAACCATTCATTGGATAAAGTAGAATCATATTATTATGTGAAGTGGCCATATCTAGTAATAGAAATAATAACAATAAGATAAGGGAATGAAATGTATAAAGGGAAATCAAGAATAATATACGTTCACGACAAAAAAAGGGTACTATACTAAATACAATAGAAGGACCACCCTATGGACATAGTACATGAGAGGATTTCTTTGCAAATAACTTATTTTTTTTTTTACATTCTCTTTACAATGGATCCAATAGCATAAATATGACAATAAGCTTATTTTTCACTTCCATTCTCCATATTATACTAAATATATTCCATTTTATACGATGGCACCTCTTTTTTCATACTATTTCGTTGGGTTCGTCTTAAAAATGAATTGAAAAAACAAACAAATATATCCTTTTTTCTTTTGTATGTCATCTTTAATCTGAAAACTGTTTTTGATTTTTATTTTCATAATAAAAAATTTCTTATGGGAAAACTTAGGTTTAATTTCTTGCCATAGTGTTTATCGACAATATATTCAAGTTATCTTAAAATAGGTTTGTTTCAAAATATCACTTCTTAAAGTGATTCTTTTGAATTCCTATAGAATAAGTGTGGAAACTTGAAGATTTAAAGTTAGTCTGAACCTATTTCTCAGATCAATTTATTTATATGGCGTTACTCAGAATAATTTACCATTACCATTTACTTCATGTCGAACATATTGAAATCTTCATTCCCATTTTCATGCAAAACAAAAAATATCTTAATTATATAATTTGATACTTATGATTTCGTAGATTTTTCGGTTTGAAACCATTCGGAAGTCTCAGAGTGTTCTATACTCTTTCTACCTTAGCCTCATGATACTGGAACTGAACTTGAAGATCGCCATCTAATTCAATGTGCTATGGAAACAATCAAAGTTGTGCCGATAGGAATTTTAATAGTACTACAACTCTAGGCAAGCATAACTTTTTGAATTGAATGTTTTCTAAAGATTGTTATATAACGGATTATTTACAATATACTAAAAAAAAAAAAGTCCCTAAATTTTATGATGATAATATACAAAAAGGGAGGAATTTTATAGAAGATTATCTGGAAAACATCCAATTTTCTTCACTAACAGAACAAAAACATTGCTCATGTTGATTCAGTTGGCTCAAATCAAAACAAGATTTCAATTTAGAAATTTGTTGAATGCACAAATAGTATCGCATATTATGTATATTTCAAAGGGTTATATAGAACCCATTATAAAAGTGAATCTTTGATATAATGAAAATTCCTAGCGGATTCCTTTCATATATAGATAACGTTCTTATTTATAAAAGAAACAAATCTGATTACATCTTATTCATATAAATATACTGATTATTTATAAGTCAACATTCTTAAAGTCTACTCTCAGATCCAATTAAATTTAAACATTCCAAAGTAATAAAAGGAAAATCATTTCGAATTAAATTTCATTAAAATGGATTTAATCGAAACAAGCATGTAAATCCTTAGAAATTATGATAAAATTACAAATAATAAGACAAGATTGGAAAATATTTTCTATATTTAATATCTCTATCTTTATGTCTCCATATAAAATTTTAACCGACATCCAAAGATTACCGTAAAGAAGGATATCAAAAGTTCATTCTTGTAGACGTTGTTTTTCTAGCTATGAGGCAGCTTTAAATAGTATCTCTCTCTGACTATATGTTATACCGGTATCCTTGTTCTTAACATCATCATCATCATCATCCTAGTTGCTGTCATCTTAAAAGATCCGAATGCAAAGTGCACATATTTTCATATACTCATAATATTCGTTATAACTAAATAAACATTTCATATAGGTTGTAAATATGTAGAATAGAGACTGCACAAGTTTCTATTGCAAAGCATAAAAAAATACAATTTCATATTTTTCTTCTACGAAAAAAGAATTTAAAAGCAAAACTTAGTATATGTAATTTTTAGATACTTCTGTGTTGATATTGTTTTTTTTTTATATTTTTTGTTAAGTTTATTATTTTTACTCCCTTTACTGTTTACTATAATAAGACGAAATATACTAGTCATATGTGTCAGTATATATTCATTTTATTTCCTTTAAATTTTACCTGAACATATTCCAAGGATGCAAGAATATTTGACGAACATAAATGTTGATGGCGTGTCTATTGAGATACAAAAATTTTCTATATACATAAGAATTCGTCACAATGCGTAAGTGTTCGGTAAGTTTAGATCTACATATGTATATATATGTATACAAAAGAATCCTTTTCATAAAGCTTCTCCGCAAAAACCTAGAAAAGGAAGAACATGAAAAAATAACGAGACACATGGGGTTTACAAGAATGAATAGAACTGAGTGGGTTATTGAATGAATATATCTAAATAATTGTATTTACAAAAAATGTATGTATATACATATAAGTATGTCGTAAGTGAAATGAGGTTACGTCGACTGGAACAAATCATAAAATTCCTTCCGCATTTTTGCTCAAATATAGTAACTATGTAGAACGTATAGAGTAACGACTATATACAGTTTTATTCAAAAATATTATATAGAGTTTTGTACAATGATGGTGGAGTATTTTACTTAAGACCGCCTTCAGTGCTTATATATTCTCTGATATTTATAAATTCTGATCCTGACATACATTTATGTTGGATTGACGTTAGGATCATAAGAGAAACAGAATATTTTTTTCAACTTTATTATTTCATTTTTATGTTATTTTCAAGTATTTCAAACTTACGATGGAAATTTATCATACACATATATGTATGTATTTTGTATACAAAAGCTTATTCAATATCGTGCAATTATAGTATATTAAATGACATTCTTAGTGATTTATATATTGTGAAATTTTTTCTATTTTAATAACAAAAATTATTTTTGCAAATTTACAGATAATTAAAGTAATGAAAGAAGTCATAAACGTATGTAATTCTACATTTTTAGGTTTCGTTATTATTTCACATTTATTTTTCTATTATATTATGAAATTCCTTTATTATTAAAACTATGAAAATTCGAATCACAAAAACGGAATACCTATTTTAATTTAATTTATGTTTATAGGGTACAATTATTTTCTTTGTAATACCCATGATACCTTCTTAAAAGGTTCATTTACCTAAGACACTGAAATACGAATTTAGTTTTCATTTGACTTTTTTTAGGAATTGGCCCCAGTTAGTTATTGACTGCAATTTCGTACATTTATCCTATTAAGTTTTTTTTATACACTGGATTTCCTCTTTCCATATGACTTTTTTTAGGAATTGGCCCCAGTTAGTTATTGACTGCAATTTCGTACATTTATCCTATTAAGTTTTTTTTATACACTGGATTTCCTCTTTCCATATGACTTTAATTGTTTTAACGCTATAAGAAAAATCAAAATTTCTATTTATATACTTTATATAGGAACAGTTTTCTTTTCCTTGTTCTTTCTTAGTGTAAAAAATAGAGCAAATGTGTACATTGTCTAAGCTCGAGCCTGGATTAGAAATCAACACTTCTCAATTGCTAATAACATCTAGTAGTAACCAATTTGTATTAACTTCGCCACTTTCAAAATAAACGGCTCATATATGTTACACCTCAAAAACGAAAAAACAGCAACAAAGCGTTGTGGATATTCGTAGATGACTTCGTCTTTACAGCGTAAAAAAATTCGTTACAGTCTTATTTTAGTTTCCGATATATTTTACGAATACCTGCAATTTGAATTGGTACCTGTAACGATAATTTGTAATTTACAAAAACAGTTAATTTATAAAAATACGTGGAAATAAAGCTAACTACTCCAACCTTGTAAAACTAAAAAATTTCTTGTCTTTAATTAACTTTCTATTGTGAAAATTCATATAAAAGAATATTTTCTAATAACTTAATTCATTGTTGTAACATAAAATTAAAATTTTAACATGTAATTAAGAATAATATTGACGTAAAATATTTATGTCCATTATTGATCACGCAGCCATTCATAAAAATATAAACTTCCTTATATTTATTGCATTTGAAATCCCAAAAAAGTAGTATTTAAGCAATTGCACTGTAATTAATACATTCCGAACATTAAATCAATGAAATACCAAAGTACATCGTTAGATGAATGTACGTTACATAATAGAAACCTGCTATTAAACGATTAAATTATGTATTTTGCCCTATTTAACGCCTTTAAATAGTTTAATAATTCAATATAATAATCTATTAATAGTTGTCCGGATATTAAACGAATAATATTTGAAATAAGACAAAATATTTTCGCGTGATAATTAACGACATTTACCGGTTAACCGGTTAATATACACCGTCATATTTCTGTTTGTCTTCAATCATAATAAAGTTTTTCAAATAATACAAATTAAAACTGGTAATAATTATTTGTATTTTCTTTCTAAAAATCGTATAGTATTTAAAAAAAAAAACAAAAAGTTCAAAGCTTACCAATTAATTGCTCGATTTTCATTGGAAAAAAAACGAGTACACATAAAATCGATACAAAGCAGGTCAACCAACTAATAATTTGATAATATTTGTTCATAAAGTCAAGTCCTTTTTCTAAAAAAAAGGAAAAAAAAACTAAAATATAATCAAAGTGACAAAATACTCAAATTATTCGTGACCTTGTTTTCCCAGTGCCACTAACTATTAATAGTATTTTCTTTTTTTTTCTCTCTCGTTTTACAAAACACTATAAAAACTAGTTCATTTGATTATTATATTTTCATGGAAAAACTTCCGAAAAAGCTAAATTTTGATAAAAAAAAATATAAAAAAAAAACTGAATTCCAAAGTGCTCTCTAATTTTATATTAGAGTTACTAAAAGGGTTAATTTTTCGCTTTATGGCAACCAAAACATAATCCTCCACCCTTACCCGAAAACAAAAAAAAAAAAATAAATAAAAAGTATCCTTTTTCTCGTTTTTCATATTAGGGTCGTGCGTGCTTTTGAATAAAATTCAGAGCTTTCCTCCAAATTATAAAATTTTGTGAGTTCAAACAGAAATGTTTGTGAAAAAAAATTCTAATTTATACATTTTACAAGTTTCGGTTTTCATTTTTCATGGAATAGTTTTCAGAATATAATAGCTCGGCCATTTACTATGGAGAGTTTTCGGTTAAATTTATAGATATAGTATATGAATCTATATCTGCTCTTATACTCCAGAGATACATATCTAAAAACTATAGATTTCCAGATCAGTACTAAAAAAGTTTTACATTAAAAAATAAAAATTCTTTTAGAATGATGACTGACAGCAAAATGTAGCATCAAAATACATAAGTAATAATGCGATATTCGAATTAATTATTATTTCTTTCCTTGGCTGGAAGTCATAACTCTTTAAACGCGAATTACAAGTACGTCAGAATAGAAAAGACTATTTGGTATAAATATTTTTTCCCATAGAACTGAAAAACCCACAATCGAAATATATATAACGCTTTAAGAGTATAATTAATTAAGTAAATATACAAAAACTTAAACAATTATAATAGCACTTAAAATTTAGCCCCACAAGAAGTTTGTTTAATCAGCGTATGTAATTTGAAATTAGTATGAAAACTCTTTTTCGTATATAAAATATTTATTAATTTTATATTTAACTATTAAATTGTATAATTAGTGCCAGTAGCATTGGCACAGGATTTCTATAGTTTCATTTGAAAATAGTATATTTTTATAGATCTTCTTTTCATTACAATTCCTTTTAAAAAAAACATTTTCATTATAATTTGAATTAAATCCCATAAAAATGAAAAAATAAATAACTTCGATATAATAAGAATCTAAACTTCTGGATAACGAAAAGGATTAAAAGTTTCCGATTCAAATTCTCTATATATATTTTTTTTTCCTGCTCCACATCCTCACACATTTTCAATTCATTTTTTTTTTCTTGTTTCAAGCTTATTAAAACGAAAACTTTTTCCATTTCCATTATCCTTTATGCTCTTACCAAAAAAAAAAAAACGAGAAAAATTTCCTTTCATTCTCTCATTTTAACATTTATTCCATTCTTTTAAGATTACCATCTAACACTCATACCGGATGGAAAATGGAAAATTTTCATATATGTAGAATATGTTCCTTAAGAATTTTCACAGTTTTAATACCCCAATATACCCACAGTTACGACCATCCTAACGTCCATATGGTAGGATTTCTATACCAACCAAAACCATCTTATATTGGCTAAACATTTAAGATATTCCACCACCCAACTTCTTATATATGGATATGAGCTTGAAAGTTGCCAGATTATTGTTTGTCTCTTTTTCTAATCCAGAATATGATGCTCAAGAAATTGAGAAATACAAAAACAAAATGAAAATATCACAAGAGAAGATACAACAAAAACATTAGGTTAGCAAAAAAAAAAAAGTTCGAAGCCAAAAGCCAAGGATAATCTCGTTCAACTTGTTTTAAATTCGGGAAAAAAGGAAGAAAAAAAAAGTTGTAAGTTATTGCTTAACCCTCCCCCCCCCCCCCTCCCCAAAAAAATTACAAAATCCATTGAATATGGCAATGCTGTTTTGTTTTTCTTATAAACTTATTATAAGTTCGGTTTGCATCAACATTATCATTATTTTCGTTTATGAAAATCGCGTTCACGGATCATGATGCATATTTTGAATGGGGCGAAAAAAAAAAAAATGTATAAAAATCGGTTTGAGAAGAAGGATATTTGGGGTTGAAAGATTTCATGGATGTTTGGGATGTGTCCTTTATGAAAGAAGTTTCCAAACAATTGGAGTATGAAGAAAAGAAGATTCCAACGAAAATAAAATAATATAAGTATGTCGGATAAAAGGAATATCTGATATATTAAAATGTTAGTGGGATATACAAAAAAAAAAAAAAAATTGAAATGGAAATGTAATATTTTCAAAGCAAACTTTCTTATATACAATATTTGTTATTATTTTTTTTTTTTGTGGTGATCTTTTTATGAGGAGGGTGAATAAAAAAAAAAAAAAACGAAAATCTTTTACTACCAATTTGTAACTGGTATATAGATCGCCAGGTCCAAAATATAGGCGTTATCACAACACAGTGGGATAAAGGACGAAAATATCTAGAAGATATGAAATAATTTTTATATCATAATAACAAACAACAGCCAACAACAATGATGAACCACAAAATGTCAGTCATTTCGACTAAACTGCTCAAATGTTATTCAAGTTGTGGGTTTTCAGGAGTCCAGAAATCATGATGATGAGCAATGGGAGAGCAATGGAATTTCGATTGTTGTTGTTGTTGTTGTTATATAAAATAGGCTTTACGATTTTCATACATAACCAACCAACCAGAAAAAAAAAAAATATTTTTCTTTTTTTTTATATATATATATGTATATATCAATCACGTACACATGTATACATTTTGTGGGAAATCCATATTTCGGTATACCTTTGAAATGTGCGAGTATGTTTTTTTTTTTTGGGTGGGAGGTGGGTGGTATCAGGATCAAAACCATGGAAAGAAATGAGCTGAAGAGTATTAGTACCATGAAAAGTTACAAACATGAAACAAAATGTATTGATTTTTTTTTTTTTTTTTTGTTGTGCCATACCAACACCCAGTTTTTGGCCCATGCTATAAATTTTCCTGTTTTTTTTTTTTTTTTTTTTTTTTTGTTCCTATACCTTGTGGTTGAAGTTTGTTGAAGAAAAATTAAAGCTTGTCCAAAAATAACTTTTCATATACATATGTGAGTGAAAGAATTTTCGTTTTCCTTTCTTTTTTGAGAAAAAATTTATTAATTATGTTTTTATTTTTTAAAGCATTAAAAACAGTTCTCCCGCGTGTCAATTTTTATGATTTTGTTGTGTTTTTTTTGTATGTTAATAAAATAGTCTATTATTATGTTTTTTTTTTTTCTTATGTGTGTGCTATTTGTTTATTATCTTGTTTATTTTTTAGATTGGACATTAAATTTCAATTTGATTAAATATCTTTAAGAGTAATAAAAACGAAACCTCAAAATGAACACAAAACAATTAAATCTCAGTTTTGTCACGATAAATTTTCGATATGTATCTTCCTTTTTTTTTTCTTCCTTTATTTAGTTTTAGTATTTCCTAAGATTTAATTTAGATTCTTCAAACACATTAACGAAGTTTTATATCATTTCTGCAAAAAAAAGGAAAAATATTCTAGAAAAAAATAAGTGTATTCTGACCAGAATGTGACTTTCCCTATAACTAATACTTTGTTTACATTGTGACTTCAAAATTGACTTGAGATCGATTTGAAAGTCAATACGAGTTTTTTTAGCTTTACTAAAAGATTGACTTGAAATTGATTTAAAAACTACTTTCCAACAAATTTTTTATTCTCCAGATTAAGTTTCGTTGCTGTTCATAGTCCAATTGAAATGTTCAAGTCGATCTGAGTTTATATGCAAATTTCAAGTTGATCAGAAAAATGTTTGTGATCAAATCGACTCAAGCCGGATTCAAGTCGAACCGAGTTTATATATACGATTTTTGGATTGAAGTCGGCTTCATGTAGATCATGTAAACGAAGTACATATTTGTCTATAATCTCAAGTAAATAACGAAAAAGCAATGCACTAGACTTTCAAATCACGACGTTTCCTTTTAGATCCTCAATAGCGGTTTAAAGTTAACTAAGCGAAATTAGTACTTAGTACTGCTCATTTTGATCATCACTAATACTGCTGAAATTACTGAGACGTGCTTAACAATTACAGCCATTCAATATTCTCGTGCATATTCCATGTTTCGAAATATTGTCAAAGTGCAGGCGGAAATTGTACGAAGAAAAATTGAATCCTACTTATTAGTGTTCAATGTGTGTACACCTAAAAATGCCGAAGTCCCATCTTCATAGTAGGTTTCTTTCTTTTAAATCAAATAAATGAATAAACTGTTCTCTAAACTATCAGAATTTGAAAATTACTTCATTAAGTTTAAGTTTAAATATCACAAGAAGGATTTACAAAATATTTATCCCGAAAATGTTGACCAATTCTTGAGTTATTAATGATTTAAAGCATCAGGGTAGGCATATGTGTGGTTTTCATCCCTTAACATAATATAGAGAAAGTGAAAAATGAATTTTCTCATTCGATATAATATGTATTTTCGTAAGGATTTTCATTTCAATTCATTAAAATGACCAACGAAAAATAGGAATGTGGTTAAAATGGGGTTTTAATATGTTTATATTAAGATGGTGCCAACGGTCTCCCATAAACACCTACAATTTCTATACAGAGAAACGAACTGAGTTGAGGTTTTTTATGTTTTGTTGATTTTAACCAAAATTTTTTGTAATAATATTAGCACATATTTAAGGTATACTTACATTTCGTTGTGTATAGAATGGAATATTTTTCTTTTTCTGGTTTAGAAATAACAGAAATGTTTATGATGTAAATAGTTTTAATGATTATAGACACGTTAGGCAATGTTGTTCTTACTTGTATTAAGTAAAGTTATTTTTCTTTTTCAGATTCAAACTAATAACGAAAAGCTAACAGTTTCAATGTTGACCTTTCGGATAAAATTTTAGTAAATTTATATAAATATTCTGGAATATTGCCCGCCGGTAAAACGAGGCCCATGAGTATAAAACATTGTTGTCAATTTATTTCGATTTTATAGAACGTTATATTATTTATTTTTTCTTTTCTTTTCTACTATATGGTCAAAGTGTAAACAAGACTGACAAGTGTTGTTGGATTTTCTTATGGAATTTTCACAATATATACATTTTCCATCTTAGTAGAGAAAAAATCTTCAATTTTTTATGTATAAAAAACAATTTTTATGTCTCATCACGTTTTCGAAAAGTAATCCACTGTGGCCGATACTGTACAATCTTAAAAATGAAAGGCATATATAAGGACTCGATGGAATTTTCTTTTTTTTTTTTTGAAATTCTTCTTACGGTACTAGGTTCTTGAGTTCCTGTAATTGATGCTTCAATTCCTAATGAAGACAAATAGACATAAACTTAACTATTTTTGTATTACCCATTCTAGTATAAGATGTTTTCTTTTCTTATTGTTATTCTTTTTTTTCTGGTATTTGTTTGACACACACAAGACACATGTGTAGATTTTCAAGTAGATAGTTTATATAAAACGAAAAGTCATGGTCAGGACTATGGAAATGATATTTCGAAAGAAAAGAAAATTGTTAGCCATCATCTCATCATTTTATCTTTTTTTGAAGCATCCAACACTATTATTAGCCCAGATTTGAGGCGCATGAGTGAACCACCCTATGTATTTTTCTTCTTTTTTTTCCTGTTGTTTTGGGAGTAAAAAAAATGAATCACTTGCTTTGGTTTTCCGCCTTTGGTTGTATATATATATATATCTACATTAGTGATGTACATAATTTATGGACGTATGTATATATATGAGCTAACCCCTCTGCTGAAGAACTACTTTAGTTATATCCTGAGAAGACAAGCTTCTATGATAATGATTCTGATGATGATTCCAAAGAATACATGAGTAGGAATGGTGGGAAAAAAATTAAATCTTGGAAAGGGATGTGTGTGTACGTACATATATAAATTGTAGTGGTTGAATAATATTGGGCTAACAGTTCTAGATGGTTTTGTTGCCCCAATACGTGCTTTGACTATTTATCGGCCACAGAATACACTTATCTATGTATCAAAACGATATCATGTATGTTCTTTCCATTTTTTCCCGTCTATTCTTTTGAATACAGATATGAAGACGAAACGTAAGTGGTACGAAAAAAAAAATATATGAGGTTGTCGTGAATCAGCAAAAATTAAGTTTTCTTTAGATAGAAAAGAAAAACTAGAAAAGATTCAGAACCAGATTTTTAACAAACGGAAAAACGAAATATCATTTTCACTAACATCAATAGACAATTTTCTAAACTCTAACCAATATAATTTATTTTTCCTTTTTTAGTTTGCATCATTCATAAAATTTCCAAAAAAAAAAAACAGGAACAAATGGAAAATACCAAAACCGCCTTTCCAGAACGTGTCATTTCTCAACTAGCACCAGAAGTAGTATAATATTTGAAGCTGCTAGGAGAAAATTTATCTTTATCCATGACCATATGTAGACTGAGTTTATCTCTATATATTTCATGTCTACGACCACTTTATATGTCACATTCATAATTTACATTCATATCTTTCTTTTGTTCACTGTGTGTTCCCTGTGAATGACTTTTTAGATATAATGTTATGCATTCTTGGGTTCCATATATGGTTATCCGTTTCTAGTATCCAGTAAGCCTTTTATTGCTCAATTATGTAAAAAAATAAAATATAAAGTAAGTAAAGAGTTAGTAAAACCAACGACATCTACATAAGTACAACATTCAAATAATTCTTTTCGATATCAATTTAAAATACTTTAGACTGGATTATATTTGGAAAGAAAGCTGAAGTAGAATTTTTTTCAACTTAAAGAAAATCAATCAAATTTTATACTTTTGGTGAATATTTAAAGAACTTTCATAAAAGTTGTTCATAAATCTTGATGTAATTACCATAAAACCAAAATTTTAAGCGGGAAAAAAAGGGTATGATTATTTAATTAAGTGTAATTATTAAAATGCAAGGATTAAGAAATCGTCTTCTTTAATAAATTTTATCTTAATTTAGACGAAAATGATTCAATCACGAAAAAAGATATACGTTTCTACTAAGAGAAAATTTTTGATAATCGGATCCATAAAATATTTTCCTTCTATTATGACTCCTTTTCTTAGGGCAATTATTTCTATTGTTTTTGTTTTATTTAGATACTATTTGTTGGCTTAAAAGCTTTTTTGGGAATGGTCGTCTTTATTCTAAATTTTCGTACAATAAAGGATCCTAATATCATTCACTTTTAACTAATATTCCGAAATAATCTAATTCTATTGTATAAGTATTGTATTTTGAAAATGCCAACGGCATAAGCGTTTGACAAAACGTTTTCGAAACATTTAAATTTTCAGTAAAAAAAAAAAAACAAAAGGAAGAATGAAATTCCCAAAAATAAAAAAAAATTATTCCTTTTCCCCTTTATCCCGATAAAAAAACAGCAACCAAATTTATATTTCATCTAAGCGTGAATTTATTAATTTTCAGTAGAATGAACACATGAGAACGTGTAGACGTCAAAGTAGATGGACCTAAGAATGAAAGGATTCTGTCTTTAATCCTTAAGAATTTATAATATTCAACGATAAGGATGTTGATGACGATGATGATGATGGGGAAAATTCAATTTACTTTTATCGCTACTTTGGTCGCCATTAAGCTGAGCAAATTATTGTCGTTGTTGATGATTAAAGTTGATTGATTGCACAAGATTAAAGGAGATGACTATACAATTTTATATCCAAAACGAATAAATTTTCGTATTCATTGAAACGTAAACTTCAAAAGAAAGTAAAAGCTATGGAAAATTTGTTTTTGGGTTGAAAGAATATCGAAGAAAACGGAAAATTCTAAAAGGATTTCAAATGATGGTTTTCTTTTCGAACAGATTTCTTTTTCGTTTTCTTTTTTTTTTTTGTTGCTGTAACAGAAGAAAGTGGTTTAGTGGGAATATCTTTGAAAAATGACTGATAAATGGATTGATAAGTGGACCCAAAAAAGAAGGATATAAGAAAAATGACATTTATCAAAAGAGGAAATGGAATGATTTTATAAAAGTTAATATAATAGGGAAAAATCTATCGATTAAAATAGTTATTGAAAATATCATATTTAAAAAAAAATAAAGATATTATTAAAATAGTATTATATAACAACTCACCTTGTTGACATCGTTTTCTTGAATTTTTCTTTCACATTTTTTCCTTTTACTTACCTTTAAAGAAATAATATCGATTTCTGATTGCTATTAACATGATTAGCTATTTCATAGAAAAAAGGTAACCATATAAAAGAAATCACAATACTAGTTTACATTTAAAAATAAAAGTCCTGTTTAAAAGTATCTGTTAACTGAATTCATTACAAAAGGTTTCATATTTCTTTAGACAATCAATTCATAAATCCTTTTTTCATATAATCCTTAAAGGAAAATGTCAAGTATACTAGTTGTGTTGCCTTAAAGGAATATTATTTTTAATATTCTACTCACTGATAGAAGAGAAGGACATTTGTGGGACTTTTTAAATTTGTATTATAAACACTACCTTAAACCAGAAAACCCTTGATATAATTGTTATTTTGCTATTACTTTCCTTCTTTTATTATAAAATACTTTGTAGTGTTTGTCTCCTCAAGACTGTTTAGTAACAAATGAAAATATATTTTCTTTTATTATATTATTTTTGAAAAAAGATCAGGGTATTGTGTCAAAGAGAAACTAAGTGCTGTAACAAGAAAAACAGTAGAAAATAACATCAACAAACATAGTCTAGAAATTATGTAATAACAGGAAATATAAGAAAAATTGTTTATCCTTTAGGTTTACATCGTTTTCCTTGAAAATAAATGCTTTTTTTTTTCTTCTATATGAATTTTTCTCATATTGTTGTTATTACAATTTTCTATTTGAATTTATTCTCAAGTGAAAATCTTATAAAATATACCAACATAAGGATTACCATCTGTGATTACATTTACTGGGTACATAGTTTATGATATTCAGTTACTAAAAATCGTTTTAAAAATTTTAATATAAAGATACATATTTAGTATTAAGGCAAAAAGTATATTCGTATATATATATATATACTATGGAAGTGATAATGTAGGGCGCGAATGTTGCAAACAAATCCCATGCAGCAAAAAAAAAGAAACATTTTCTTAATCCCTGTTTAGATCTAATATTAAATTTAAAAAAAAAATTATCCTTTTTTCTGCTATTTCTCTATTTTATTTTCTGCATTGCATGTGAAAAAGGAAAACTCTTTTTTTTCTAATGTTATATAAAATGGAAATGCAGTTCAGATTTTCCATACAAATATAGTTTATGGGAGTGTTAACATACTGTATTCTTAGGTGAATTTGATTTTAGTTATTTTTCTGATAGTTATATACAATATAACTGTAATCAAAAAATTGAAATCTAATATTATGGTGAAAATGTGCAACATAAATGAATGAATGCAGTAATTCTTTAGATTGACACAAACAAAAAAAGCTTGTTTATAATACACATAAAGAGGAAAATTTTCAATATGAACATTCGACATTTTCTATTAAATTTTAAATACAAGTCATAGAAAAATATTTCTTTTTCTAAATCAAATTGAATTTCATAGACATTTCACTCAAATGATTTTAATACTCTTTGAAAGGACATTTTCTAAACGAATGTTTTGTTATTCCTTTAAACGCTATTAAGGTTTCTTTATACGTCGACTTCTATTGTACCCTATAAATATCTATGAAATGTATTTATATTCAAAAAAAACCATGTCTGTATTTTACTCAGAAAATATATATCCACCGATTTATATATTTTAGGAACATTTTGAAAACTAAGTCTCTTGTATTCCATTCCTATGATATAATTGAATTGCAATTTGAACACCAAATAAAAAGTATAAGTTTGAATAATTGGAAATATGATGCCCAAAAAGAGTCAACGCAATTGTTTAATAAATATTTTAATACATTATGTCCTTTAAGAAGCTTAATAAATGTTTAAAGTGTTCTTAATAATTTGTTATTATGATCAATGCATTCTACACACTATATTCTGTTTTGATCAATTTATATGGTATATTTAGAATCCTTAGTGCATAAGCAATGAATATTAAAATACAAGCCAATAGTATTATACTGCTTTAATAGTATAAATTCTTATGATATTTTACAAAGTAAAGACGCAATCAAAATCAACTTCTTTAAGGTGTTGAACTAAAAAAAGAGAATTTAAAGAGCTCAAAGACATTTCGAGTCTATACCAAATCTTTCAACTCGCTTTTATGAAAACAGCTCAATCTTTCTTCTGTAACTAAAATCACTACATAAGATAAGTTTTCTAAAAATATTAAAATTTTATTGTCATTTTTAAAACTCTGGAATAGATTAGAATAAAAATTATATATTTTCTTCCATTCTATATATTGAAATTTTAGGTTCTGCGAAACTTTAAAAATACTGCAATTCTGCAAGTCGAAAATAAATTGTCAGTTCCAGACATCACGTAAGGCAATTTGTAGCATGAATGTGATAAATTTGAGCATATAGCTATTGAGTTGACACTTTCAAATAAGTTTTATATTTTAACCCCAAAACCCATTCTTTGAAACTATCGCTTTTGAAAATCCCTAAGGTAATACTCACTATCGCTTTACAGAATTCAATTGATGTCTCATTATTAATTATGAATTGCCTATTTTTAGGCGCACATTAAAATTATTTATTACTCGAATATTTAAATAAATTCCTTTTCGTGGATAAAATCAACTAAATTGAAAATATACAATTTAATTCAAACTCCCTTTAAGCTAAAGAGATTATAGTATAATTTGATTTAAAGCAATTTAATGGGTTTTTCTAAAATGGACAATTCTGATAAATAAATACGACAAGAACTTCTCTTGTTCCTTATATTTACATTTTGCGTTGTCTACGTTTTCTTTTTTATAATGTAAATTTCAATTTTCATCTAGAAACATTTTTTCTCTCTCTTCATATATAAAATATATATATATATATAATATTAAATAAAATGAATTGTCTTGAAATTGTATTTCTTTTTCACATTTCAAGATTATATGATATTGAAATACTGCCATACACATATCTGTCAATCAATCAACCAATCAATTGGAAATTCTAGTCAAAACCATCTCATCCCAATCCGATAACATACTATCTCTAACCAACCATCTGACACCAGTTCCTTTTCGTTTTGATAGCCACCAAAAGAATCGTTCTAAAATTGTACAAGATACATCTTAGAAATTTTCTATCTTGTATTTTTTATTTTTTTTTATTTTCACGATTTGAATTTCAAGTTATACTTTTCTTCAATGTTTTCCATTTTTTGTGTTTTTTCTTTTGCTACTATAAAATAGATTTTTCTTATTTTTTAGTCTCTGTATGTAATACAATGTCAGGATTCTGAGCTACCAATTTTGATAAATATAAAAAGAAGTCGGTCTTAAAGATTCGAAATTGTTCGATATATTTTTACACAAAATTTATATACATAAAATCTCTCTAGGCAGAGTCAGTCAACGATCTAGAAACCCAAAATCAGAATCACAAAAAGGAATATAACCTTCGTACACACAGCATGTGTGTTATTGCTTCATGTAAAATAATTCTGTAAAAATGAAGCACAATAAAAGAAAAAAAAAAACGAATCTTTTTTTTTCCTTCAAACAGAAAAAAGAAAACCTAAAGTAATTCTTCTCAACAATTCTCAAGAGGATTTTCCGATTTTTTTTTTTCTTTTTTTGGAGTATTTTCCAATTTTTTTTTTTTTTTAAAGTCTTCTACTAAAATGATTCACCGATGGATTTCATTCCAGGTGAACTTTTCTCAATATGAAAAAAAAACCCAATTTTATATTTTCCATCCATCCATATTCCTTCGTCAACCGAATTTTCTTTGGTAAACATTTTTTTTTTCTTTTAGTATGAATTTACAAAGGACATAAATCGATTTCTCTTCACGCAGGATTTGAGAAATTCAGGACACAAAAAAAAGTATGATGATTTTTTTCTTTTCGATATAATTCTTTTCATTTGAATATTTTTGTGGTTATGAATTTCTTTTTTGCTGCTGAATGGGCTTTAAAGAAAGCCAAACGAGTGCGTTAAACTCGATAATAAAGAATATTTTTCTTTCATTCTTCCAAGGATACACAATCTTTAAACTATGCACGAGTAAATAGTCTGGAAGATTCGGATAAATTCGAGGTAATTGTGGGTGTTTTTTTTTTTTATGCGTTTAAAAATAATTTTCTCCTTTTCTTTTGTATAATAGCGATATCGTTCACTTTAGGGTTAAAAAAAGGGATGAATTCAATGAAGATGGATCATTCAAGTAAAAAAAAAAAAATGAAAATTTCAGTTTGACTAAGTTTTTATCAAAGCCAAGAAAAAAAAGAAGTGCTTTTTATAGAAAGATTTTGTATTAAATTTGCATATAAAACTTCTTTGTCTGAAATTATTCATAACTTTAAACCATAAACTGTACAATTTAGCAAGCGCGTCTAGAAAATTTGATATTTTTAAATTCTTATTGTTAACAAAATCATTTTCTTCAATCTTTCTAATAAAGTCATTATGAACACCAACCACAGACAATGCCAACCATTTGGCCTGTATTTCTTTAAAGTTCGAAAGCTAACCTCAGAAAAATCTTCTAAAAGGTTAAAAGTGTATTGCAGTTTGAATACAAAATACGGTTTTATTAAAAATTGTACCAATAATAATCTTTCTTTTTGTGTTCAAATATACCATCGATAAAATCTCCTACTGCTGCCACCAAAAATGAAACTAATAAAACACGATTTGATCATGACGAAGAAAAAAAAATACACTAGCAAACCATTACAAATATTATAGCATTGCGTGCTTAGAATGCATTTCTTCAATTTTCAGGCTCATTTGAAGCGACAAAAATGGAAAAAATTTGAATACTACTATAACTACACAACACTGATATCGATATATTCTAGTCAGAATCTTTTCTGTTCCAATAACCATCGTTTTTATAGAATATTTCCTTCCTTCTGGGTTTGGTGTCCTTTTTTCCATCTTTGACACTCAATAACACGTTTCGCTATTTTCCTGTATTTTTTTTTTTTTGCTCCGTTTTGATGTGTCGCTTCCAACTGATTATTATACATTGTAGACGTGGGAAAAAAAAAATTTTCAGTTTGAATTTTCAAATCGAAATTATAAAATTGGTCTCCAAAAAGAACTACGTAGAAAAATTCTTGAAGGTGCCAATGTTAAAAAAAGGGAATGTATAGGAACCCTTCAATTTGGAAGATGGAAATAGTGATAATGGTATGAATTTTATATGCAGGAAAATTCTGGTTAAATTTGTTGAAATAAAAAAGAAAAAAAAAAAGGATATGAAAAAGCATTTCATTTTCTTTTTGTCGTGAATAGATAAAATGTTATTCGATGATGACAACAACAACAATGAGACCAGGTAAAAGTCAATGTATGTGTAGTCAGGTAGGCACACACATCAAAACCATCGGAAACGGAATCATCATCGACGACAAAAAAAAATTGCCACTGGGAAGGAAATTTGGAAAATTTGATTCAAATAAATTTGAATTTTTCTCATTTTTTTTCGGATGATTTTCATTTTCTTCTATTTTTTCTTTTTATGGTACACACACTTATGGAAAATCGATTTTGTTATTTTCCTGCCATACATTTCTCAAATTAAATTCTTCTTATTTATTTTTTGTATTATTTAAAAATGTGGGTTGTAAAATGATTGAGAATGGTTTAGTATTTGATTACCGAATGACTAACTCTAAAATTGATAAAAAAAAAAATATATATATAAAGGTTTATAGTTGAACCTTTGACATATTATGTGACTTTTGAGGACATTTCTCGTACCAGGGGCCTATTAAAAAATTTAACATTTGACATTTTTATGAAATAATATTTTCCAATCACGATTTTTATAAATAAATAAAAAATGAAAATCTAAAAATAAAATTTAATATTAAAAAAAAAAATTTAAAAAAATGAAACACAAATTTAATTTTTTGTTTTTTTTTTTTACTCATTTTTAATAATAATTTTTCAGTTTTTTTAAAAGAAAGTCTTTGGTTTTTCTCATGTTTTTCTCAAATATATATAAGAATATATATATATATATATTGTTGCATTTATAATATCTCTTTTATACACAAAGATGTTATAAAAAAATGTATTTTAATTAAATCTTTTATTTGTTTTGTTTTTAATTTAATTTTTATTTCTTTTTTTTTTTTTTTGTTTCTAATTTTAAATTAAAAATTATGCAAAAAAAAGAAAATTAATTTACAATTTAAAAGAAAAATTCAACATTTTGAAAATGTTAAAAATTTTTTTTTTGTTTTGATTATTTTTTCATTTTAAAAATACAAAATCAAAATAAAAAAATATTACTTAAGTTTTCTTTCTTTCTCATTTCTTTTTTAAAAAAATATAAAGTCTAATTATACAAATTTTCGTTTTTCTTTAATATTATCTTTTTTTAACTTAATTAATTAAAAATAATTATTTATAATACAAAAGAAGAAAAAAAAGCAGCTTTTGTTTTTTTAGAAAAATGATTTTGAAATTTTTGTATTTTAGTTTGTGATATGTTCTTTTAAAAACAAAGAATAAAGAAAAACAATAATTTCAGCATCATGTCCATTATACTTTGTGAGAGGAATATTTTTGGTTTTCGTGAAGAAATCTTATTAAGAAAGAATTGGTGTTTAGACATCCAATTTATATACAAAGTAAGTCGATTTATTTCGAGTTCAATCTAATTTTAAAAATAAATGTAAAAAAAATGTATCTTCAACATAATTAGAAACAAGGAAATTGAACGTAACTAAGAAAGATTCCCGAATAACCCAAATAGGAGATGTGAAAAAATTCTAAAGCGTTTTTTCTTCTTCATTTTCTATTCTTGGTACATCATTAAAGTTCGTTAAGATGTTATTGGCTGTCAGATATAGCTCTGGATAACCTAGTGATATAAGCAACGCTATCAGCAGCATAGCCCGAGCTAAACAGAAAAGGAAATCTATTCAAAAAGTGTTTAGGTAAGTGCATACCGGGGAAAAATTTAATGTATTAAAACAATCAACACTTTGAATAATATATATCCATTCGAAATTTGAATTATTCTTGCAATCCGGAACCCCAACTTTAATGATATTATGGAATGGATATTTGTAAGGAAATAATCAATTGCTTATATTGGAAAAGCACATAAATTATGTTCACATTAAATTTTAGATTACGAATATTGGTTTAAAACTTTTTCGAAATTGCTGTTTTGTTTCTTTTTAAGCAATTTTGAAGTTCTTTATAGCACACTTCAAGTAGGACTTGAAGTCGGACATGTATGCAGAGTGAGCTTCACGATAGAACTTAAAACAATTTCTAATTAAACGAAACTAAAATATCGTAATCTAAGTGTTAAAAATCAAAGATTTTCTTTTCATCTAATGGAACTTTGATATTTTCCACGTGTATACAAATATTTTCCAAATTATATCGGATTTTTCCAAATTTTTCTTTTCCCATTAGAATATTAGACTTTAGAATTTTCAAATGAATATAAACTTTCTATTTCTTTCAATGTTTTGTTTGTGTCGTTGAAAATTTAAATTCTTATTGATTTTTATTTCCATGAAAAAATTTGAAAATATAGAAATATAAAATATTTTCTATATTTAAAAAATAAATCGAATATTTTTCTATATCATTTTCTTTTTTTAATCTTTCTTGATGTATCCTTGCTAGTAGAAAATTTTGTCTTGATTCTAAGAAAAGGACATAGCGCAGAAAAAAAAACTATATCAAAGAGGAATTTTATTTTACGCAGGAAATATTTCTCGTAACCAAAACGATAAATACTTTTGAAATAAAATTAATAAACAATCTGACTTTAATTTGATGGCAAATTAAAAAAAATATTAGGATGTCTAAACGTGTAGCGTTTTTTTTTTTGAAAAAGGACGAAAAATTAATCTAAAATTAATTAAAAACAAAAAAAAAAGGAAGAACAAAAAATTAAATAGAAAATAATGCTCTAGAAGACAGATCTTCGATTTTAATTGCAATAATTATCATTTAATGATACTTCTGGATGACACAATGATCCTTATTCTTGTGATTCCAAAATTTTCATAATTTTTTTAATTTTCATTGCACAATGTTTATTAATTATTATTCAATGAAGTTAATTTATTTTTATTGTTTTAAACAAAATTCCAAGAAATATTTGGAATAAAAAGTATTTTCTCTCGTTTTAAGGTTATGTGAAAGAAGAAAACATGTCAAAATCAGATGAAATTTTTAAAAACTTCAAATGTAGATGCCCCTGTAAATAATGTGAGGCAAAAATATAGGATCTCTTCACAATTTCATTTGATAATTAAAAACATAATGATGCTTGAAATAGATACTTAAAATTGATCATTATTACATAAATAAAGGTCATTATCAAGTTTTAATAACCCATTGGGCAATAATGATCATTAAAATCGGAGATCTGTCTAGGTCTCTAGGATATTACGTTAAGACAAAAATTAACCAACTTACATTCTCATTTTTTAATATAAAAATTAATTATTAAGTTGGTACATATTTTCTGTTGGTATTTCTTTTTTGCTTTCTTTTTTTTGCAGCATTACAGCATTACAGCTATGTTTTAATTAATTAATTAATTTATATAAATATGTATATATATATATTTTGAATTGGTTTTTTCTTTCTTAGTATTGTAGTTGTAAAGGTCGACAGAGATATATTTTCATATATATATATATATATATTTTATTTTTTCTTATTTTTTTTCTTGAATTACTTAAATTAATTCTTGTATTTTTAACTTCTTTTCCATACTTTCTGTAATATAATATCACTGTACACTTATTAATAACAATATACATGTATAATACGCTTATTCGTTATTATTAATTTTCATTTTTTTTCATTATTCATTTAATTAGGTAATTAAAATTAATATTAATAATAATTACTCGTACATGTATTTTGATTAAACCTAATCAGATATTTTTTTTTTCTTCAAATTTTCATTTTTTTTTATTTTTTCGCCTTGATTTTCTTCTCTTCTTTAATTTTTAGTACAAATTTTAATTTAATTAATTATTTTCGTTTAGTATAACACAGTTTAATATATTTTTTTTAATTAAATGATTTTTAATTTATTTTTTTTCTTCTATATTTTAATATATATATATTTTGTTTTATTATTTTTTTTTGTTTTTTAAAGTACACTATCACAAAATTATGTTTTTTTTTTAATTTTTATTCGTTCAGTTTCCATCTCATTAATTCGTTTTTTTTTTTTTTAAATTATGGTATTTTTAATTATTAATTATCATTAATTATTTGTTCATACAATTTCGAGCAGATGAAACGAACGAAAAAAAAATACAAAAACAAAACAAAATTAAAATAAAGAAATTATAATATTGTAAATTTATTTAATAATAATTAATTAATTAAATAACGAAACTAAACATCAGTACCACATCCTTCTTGATAGCCTTCGTCCGGTGAATTTCGGCTGCTACTAGTTAATGCACGTTTTAAGGCCGTTACAGGTGGTAATACTGGTACACCACCCTTTTGCCATACACGTATTGTTTTAGCATTAATTGGCATACCATTTGGTAATAATGTCGGTACTGTGCTATTATTTATTGTTGATGAACCTAATTTACTATTATTATTATTATTATTATTATTATTATTATTATTAATATTATTGTTATTATTATTATTATTATTTTTATTATTCATAATACTACAATTATTATTGTTGTTCAAATGTTGCGGATTATTATATTGTTGTTGATGATGATGATGATGCTGTTGTTGAAGAGGATGTACCTGTTGTTCGGCGCCAGGTACCAATGGTAAACCATAATCCGATGGATAACCACCGACCGATGAAGATAGTGTTGTTGTTGTTGATGTAGTTGAAGTAGCACCACCGCCATTATAACCAGGTGCTGGAGTTGTTGATGTTGATGATGAACCAGACAATGTACCAAAATGTGTACGCGGAAATGTTTTACTAAAATATTCACTTGATCTATCATGAATATCATATAATTGTGTATTATCGATTATTGGTGTTTTATCAGAATAATTATAGCCAGTTATTTGTGTACTGGTTGCACGTTTCAAATAAATATCATCATGATGTGGATTTGATGATGTTTCCCATAAACCAGATGGATATAATGAATCACAACCACCAGCCCGACTATATTCACCGCTACCCGGTCGTTCTATTGATGCTGCTGCAACAGCAGCATCGATACAGTCTTTTGTTGTTAATACAGTTGGAATTTTTAAATCAACAAAATCTCCACTACCAAATTTTTTTGTATCATTTATTAAATCTGGATTATTACCAGCCGATGCTGTTGGTGAGATAAAACATGAAGCAGCGGATAGTACACTACCATTATTATCATAACTACTAGTTGTATACGATAAATCAGTCAAACGTGGTGGCTTTTGTACAGGATTTGTTAATTTGGAATCATTTCCATTACTCATAATTTTACGATCTAAACTATTAGCATCGATATTATTAACAATGCCACCACTTGTTGTGATAATCCCAGTTCCAGTACTATTTACAGATGTTTGTTGTTTACAATTTATATTATTCTGTTGAACGGGTGTGATTACTTCAAGACGATTTGGTGTTTTACTTTCAATGAATGATGGCCGCCTTAATTTCATCAATAGGAAAAGTGCGATGAGTACTATCAAAACAATAACAATAAGTAATGCTGCAGCTAAGCCAACAATTTGTTTGCTATCAAGTGATGCCATACCGACTGCGCGCATCGTTACATGTAATGTAAAATTTGCTTCGGCGGTACCAGCACGATTCTCTGCAACACAATAAAATTCACTTGAATCAGTTTCTTGTGAATTTGTCAAAATCAAACGACTACGTTTCTCAAATTGTCCATCCTCATAAATATGGATATTTTGATATGAACTAAATGCTGTTCCATTCACCAAGAGTCGCCCATTCCAATACCAATTTACATTTGCTGCTGGTACAGCTGTCGATCGACACATGATCGTTGAATTATCACCCATTATTGCCTCAATATACCGGCTAACCGGTAACATTTCTGGACGACATGCAAAATCATCAACATGTAAATCGGCAAATGTACGATCAATAATACGTTCTGGTCCACCAGAACATATCGGTGCAACTGGATATGGTATATTATTTTCAGTCAACCATATTTTTGCTGCACGTAAACGACAATCACATATCCATGGATTATCATGAAGTTCAACACCATGTAACTGTTGTAATGTTTCAACAGTACGCGGTTGTAATTCAGCCAATTTATTACCATTCAATTTTAATGAATGTAATAAATCTAAATTTTCAAAAGCTTGCGGTGCGATCATTTGTATATCACAATGTGATAAATCAAGTTTATTTAAACTTGGTGTATTACGAAATGCATGACTTTCGATTTTTTGTATTGGATTTGAGGCTAATGTCAAATCTCTTAAAGATGGTATATAACTTAGTGTTATTGATGGTATCGATGTTAATAAATTATGTGATAGATCAAGTTCAACAAGATTTGTTAGACCCTTAAATGCTTCACCATCGATTTGTCCTAATAGACAATTACGTAAATATAATTTTTGTAAATTTAATAAATTCGCACGTATAAATTGTTCATGCGGTAATATTTGCAAATTATTACCAGACATATCTAAGACTTGTGTTGATTGATCAATATTTTCGGGTATCGTTATTAAGGCCCGATCAATACATTCAACAGTTTGTTTACCACCTTTCCATTTACACGCACATACTGTCTGACAACTACTTAAACCAATCATCATATTTTTATTATTATTTAAATCATTATTATTATTATTATTATTATAATTATTATTAATATTATAACTATTATTACTATTCCGACGTAGTATACTATTTGTTAGTGTATTTCCATCGTTATTGATATTCGATATTGTGCTACTACTGCTACTACTAATTCCATCGTTATTATGATTTGATGAACCTCTTGATCCGGACACTATACTATAATGTAGCAGGATCAAGTATAATGTCAAAAGTCTTATGTAATAACTATTTTTATAGAAATAGTTAAATGAATATCGATATTTTCTTAACGGTTGCATGATCTTTCGATTTCTTTACTTTTTCTTGTGTATTTTTTAGTTGTTTTTAATTTAAAAATATAAAAAAATTCATTTTTTTCCTTTCTTTTTATTTTTTATTTAAATAAATAAAAAGTAGTTATAATGTTTTAAATTAAAAAAAAAAATTCTATAAACACCGAAAAGTAGATGAAGAAATTTCATTAAAAAATCGTATATAAGACATTGTCACAAATTGATAATTAATAATTTTATTAATTTTTAAATATTTTATTCACTGGTATTCCGAATGAATTTTTAATTTTTAATATTTATTTAATATAAATTTTTAATAAGAATTTACAGAACCGAAGAAAATGTTGACATGATTTAGTATTTTGTTTATTATTTAGTATTTTGTTTAGTATTATTTAAATAGTATTTATAAATTTTCAATTATATGAAAAAAAAAAGAACATTGATTAATTACGGATTAAAATATGTTATTTTGAATATGTAACATTATTTGAATAAGATTTCGTCTGTAGATTACTTGATCATGATTATGAAATATTGTCACACTGGTAATCCATATAGGTAATTAATCCGATCATGATTCGTATTAAGTAATTCATTAAAATTGTTTTTCTAAATTTTTCTTTTTATATGTTTTTCAATTTTAAATATCAATTATTTATTATTGTGATTAATTTGTTTGTTTAATTAGCTTTTTCTTAAATTGAAAACTTAAAAGAACACACCACTGAAATATAATAATATTCCTTTATCGAAATTCTATGTCACGTAATATATGTAATTTCGTTTTTTTTTTTTTTTTTATTAGTAAAAATTTCCATTAATATTTCACATTAAAGAAAATTAAATCAAATTCATATAAAATGAAAAAAGAAAATTATGTAAAATCGATTTTCAATATAATTTCCATACGAGAAAAAGATAATATTCAATATATATATTTTTTTCTTCTTTTTTTTTGCGATATTATTATTAATAATTTAAGAGCCTATTGACACCATTAAATTTTAAACATAATCACGATCTTTTTATATTTATTCATTTTCTTTTTTTCTTATCATAAATTTTTCAATCAAAAAAAAGAAAAACTGTTATGATATGAATTTTCTAATATCATTAAAAAAAAAAATTTTTTTTGAAAACACAATAATATTAATAATAATGATAGTAATCAACTATTAAAATTTTCATATAATATTCCCGTTTTTTCATTCACTTTTCACATTAACCCAAAAAAAAAAGAAAAGAAATAATGGGAAAAAAACTGAAAACAACAACAAAATTCGACATTATTATACGCCCGCTAAAAATTTTGTTATCCGTCTATACCGTACGGTTAATCAGCATTGACTGATGGAAAAATGTTATACGATGTGCGCTGTATGTTCTCCAGGAAAATCCAAAAAAAAAAAAAAAGAAAAAGAAATAGTCGGTTGTACAGAATTGTTAATATGGAGCCAAAAGAAAAGCCCAATATATAACTTTCAAAAGAGATCTAGAAGGGTGTGTGCATAAGCAACATGAAAAGCAACCGCTATGAAAGATCTACATACTAAGATAAAAATGCTGTGTATTTTGTGTTGTGTATAGTGAACAGAAAAACCGGCTTGCGCATATCATACATAAAATCATAAGCATAGAAAAATTTATCAACATAATTTTAATTCTGGAGTATAGCATCTTTAAGACTGTATGTAATGAATGTAACATAAAAATTCATCCAGAAAAAGAAAGAAGAAAAACACCAAACTAAGGAATTGATATTTTTTTGGGACACAAATACTATAAAGAGGACAAAAAGAGCGTATCAAAACATAATATTGAATCTCTTTAGAAATTGTTAAACAGGTAAGTTATGCTTGGTAGATTCGGCGCATTTTATCCAAAATTTATCTCCTCTTTCAGGTAAATAGTCTTATGTTGTTGATTCAATGTTTTGGGACATCATCATTCTCAGTGGAAAAAGCGCAAGTTTGAAAATCTAAGAATTTCTACTATATGCTTTCGTTATGTTTCTCCAATTTCGTTCAAAATGCGTGTATGTGCCGAAACATTTTACTTTCTTTTTATAAAATATGTTGCTAAATACTAGCATTTTCATATTGTTTGAAATTTTTTTGCACAAGATTTTAAGATTTTCATTTATCATTTTCATTGAAATAAGAAATAAGAAATTGTTACTAAATTCGACTAAATTTTATTTGAAATTTAATGATTAAGCTATTTTATTTCCTTAGTTTTTTATTTTGTTAAATTTTTAAAAATGCACAATTTCGTTAAATTAATGAATAAACAAAAAATACTACGTAATTTAATATTTAAATCGAGATTATATCCTGTTCACTCTCCAAATCAAAACATAGGTGTATGTAAGAAATTCTTATCTTACCTTTTTACCAGAATTTCGCAGCTGTAATGAGCAGAAAAGTTCCCTATGACAATATACTTACATATATATTAATAATTACTAACCTACCTAGTGTCATACCAAGGTATAGTTGCGGTTTTTTTTAACTTACCTGATCCTGAAACCTGTTTACTTGTACAATACTGACCAAATTCATTCATGCTTTTTGAATGGCGGAATAATTTTATGATGAAGATTGGACTAGGAATGAGAATATTCATAAGTTGTGATCGTTCTTGTCGGTATTTAAGAAAATCCAGCAAATGCTATTTCACATATTCGTACAACACAAAAGCCGGTTTCGTTTTAAATCTTGATGTCACAACAAGGGAATGTGGGCGGTATATATGAAAAAAAGGCTTTATCTGAAATTTTTACTTTCACATATACATTTTTTTTTTGTTTTGGTCGCTTAATTACGCTAATTATAAGACAATTCAACTTACATTCCAATATAATAGTAATTTTTCATACTTATTCATGCATGCTAAAAAAAATGACGAGTTCATTATCTAATTGAAGTAACATTGTTCATATTTACATGACAAATTTCATTTTGCGTTAAATCTTCGAGTTGGTGTTCAAAAAAGGATTTCATGTTACACGAAATACCAAAAATATGTTTGTATTACAAAGAATAATTGTTTTTTTAGAACGATTTTATTACAAAGTCAATATATAAAATGGACAAATGTGACTGGAGATTCGATTGTGCGATCAGTCTGTATAGGACATTTGTTGGAATTAAAAAAGAAATCGCTACATAATTGCGATCATCCTAAGAAGTAGCACTTAGCAGATTATATGGCGATCTTAAGAAGATATCAATTGTTGTCGTTCTGCTTTCTTGCATATTCATCACTAATCATATTTTTCAATGAAAATGTAATTTCATTGTTAAATCCAATCCAGTGAAACTGTATGTTATGCTTCAAATATATTGTATGACGAACCTTAAACAATTTTTCATAGACTACATAAACAATACTTTCAATATAAGAAAGTAAAAATTCTTTAATAATTAATAAGATCATATCGAAATGTATATCATTGAATTATATTGCATTGGCACATAATCATAATACGGTTGATGCATGTTTAGGGTCAATGTTGCAGTATAGCTTCTATAGCGTGTGTGAAATGGACTATATTATAAAATGTATATATTGCTTAAGAGTGTAATAGTCTTTCTTTTAAATCTTATTAAATACTAAATTTCACCAGACAAATAATTAAATACTGTATTTTTCTATACTCACTTAATATTTCTGATGAGTAATGAGACAATCTTTATTGGTCACACTAGCATCATAAAATCATTCTTTCATAAATATTCATATACTACTATATTAAGTCAATGTACAAAAACTAATTCCAGACCATCTAAGCCAAGGCTGTCCAACCCGCGGCCCGCGGGCCGCATGCGGCCCAAGGCAAGTATCAATGCGGCCCGAATATATTCAAAGTTACTGAAACACGTCCATTTTTCTGAGGAATGTTTTGTGTGTTTGCTGCCAAGTGACAAATAACAGAAACAGGAACAGAACAGAAAGCTCTTTCGTTATGTAGTAAATTTTCTTTCTGTTTGCGGGGCTCGCCCAGCTACACTGTTCTGTTGTTTATTACCTGGTGGCTTAAGTGAAGAATGAAACATACTAAGTGTAAAATTAGAACCAAAATGTTGGATCAACACCTTGAGAACTGCCTGAGAATTGCAACCACGTCAATCGAACCAGATATTGACGGTTTAGTTTCTCAACTTCAATGCCAAGTTTCACATTCATTTTATGATATGGATTTATACATAGTAATATACTTGTGGCCCAAAACACCATGTCGCTTTCCAATGCGGCCCAGGGAAACAAAAAGGTTGGACACCCTTGATCTAAGCTATTCAAATTTAATCCAATAACTGAAAACAACACTATTATAAAATATTCGAACCAATTGGTTTTCGTGGATACCGAGTTAAATATCCTTTTGATATCAGCCGACCACTATTTATTATCTAGATATGTGTCATTTACTAAATTCGATTTCAGGTGTGTCATTATTATTACTCTTATTATTGTTATTGGAAAATCTAAAATTAGTTTTAGGCTTTCAAATTTTGTGAATTTTCCACACAATAGTTTTTCAGATTGAATATCATTTCTACAGTTGGTCATGTACAATATATGTATTGTTTTTTCCTGTGAGAATTTTCTACAATTTAAATATAGTTTATATTGAATTTATAAACAGTTCCTGATCAGCGCGTTTATTGTAAAATTTCAACTTCTTTGATAATTGTTATCTAATCTAACCTAATATTATAAAGAGGAAAGGTTTGTATTTTTGTATGGATGTTTGTAACGAATAAACTCAAAAACTACTGGACCGATTTCAAAAATTCTTTCACCATTATGCTACATTATCCCTGAGTAACATAGGCTATATTTATTACTACAAAAAATTTGGGATCCCTACTAAAACTTAAATAATATAATCTATAGAAATATTATAAAGAGGAAAGATTTGTTCTGCATACATCTGTATCCAATGATCCTCATATTCATGTATGTCGCATATAATATTCTCTGTAGTCTAACTTCATGCACAAAGACCTTTCTAATATTTAAAAAATAAATGTCCACCCGTGCGAAGCCGGGACGGGCCGCTAGTAATTAATAAATTACCAAAAAAATTCCTAAATATTTTCGATTTACTTTTCTTTTGAGCTTTATAAAAATGCAAATCCAAAGTTTATATAGTAAAAAAAAAAGTTAGTTACCACTATATTGCTCGGGGACTGTATTTCATTATTTTTGAGTTTTACCATTTGAACTTTTCGTATAACATGTTTTTGTATTTTGTCCAGTATTATTTTGGGATTAAAATAGTTTCGGTCAAGTGTCACATTTCGGGGATGCATTTTCATATGTGATTTTCTATTCAAAATTTACATACTAGTACAACGGAATAAATAAAAATAAAATCCCGGTTTTATATGCAATCAACGAATGACATTCTAATTTAAAATTTTTGGAATTTCATTTTCCAATAATTCTCTAATGAAAATTTAATTTTGATATTTTATTCGAAAATAGTTTAATGTCCTCAATTTTATATTTGAATAATTGATATTATTTAATTTTTAAAATAAAACTGCAGGGAATTTTATTGACTTTAAACAGAAAGAAAAATATTATTTTATTATTTGTAAAACTTCAAATTCCCATGCGAATAAATCTTGAAATTCACAAAAAAATTGTCATCCCTTAAATACACTGAACGGAACCGTAAACATTTTGTTTAAGAAATTTCAGACCTAGGTAAGGGACGTTTATTGTACAAAATCAATTGTAAACGGATTAGTTGGAATATTTCTCTAGAATATAGAAAAAAAATTATTACTTTCCATTTTCATGCGCATATTATTTTCATATCCCCTATTTTTTCTTTTATTTCTTAAAAATATAGTTATAGTACATTTTAAAGCCCAAAAAAAAAATATCAACAATTCCCATGGTGTTATCAATAAGTCCCTTTTCGATATGTTTTGTTCACCAATCTCCAATCAACATCTGTCAAAAATTATGCTGTTTTTTTTTTCTCATCCTACCAAAAAGGTCTAGGAAAAAATGATGTACCAGTTGGGTGAAAAATTAGAAATCGGGATAGAAAAAATTCACATCATACTCACAACAATCTGCTAAGTGGTGAACTCGAGACATAAACGTTTGTAGTATTTTTTTCCCATTTTTTGGTCACCCTCTTCATTACAACCCTTCGCAATAAAAAAAAAAAAATGAACAGAACAAAATCGAAGTGTTATAGGAAGAAATAAAAACAAAGTATACAACGGATATGGTGTTGTTAGATGTTGGCTACCGATGTTGTGGCTGACGCCGTGGGGGTTTATATTGGTTCATTTTGCTGTCGTTGTGAAAATTTTCGGCGGTTACTGAAAAAAGAAAAACAACATCTATCCATCTTTTCGTTTCGGCGACGTGAATTGAAGGAAAATATGAGAAAAATGACTGTAATGGAATCAACAGAGAAAAACAACAAACGACGGACGGGAGAAAAATCGAAAGTAAAATAATAATATCTACAACGGAAGTGGCTTGGTATAGGAAAGTAAAATATGAGTAAACGTTGGATTTTATTGTTTGAGGATAAACGTCGACTACAGATTATTGAAGGGAAGTCTAACATCCTATCCAATAGGCTTTTTATATATTCTCATTCAATATGTATATAATATACACAATGGATGGAAGTTTATAGCGATAAATCAAAAGTTCAAACCATTTTACGAAAAAACGATCTGTGAAATGAAAATGTGGGGCGCTCATAAACGGCAATTTCCTAACTTTACGAGTATTGGAAAGTCATCGTTTATTATTTTTCGTCGATTTCTTAATTTTTTTTCTGTTTAACTATTGATGGTGTATGATTTAAGGACATAGCATCCCTATTGAATCATCATTTCTGAGCACAAACATTTTCGTGTATATTTTTTTCCCATGGTATATGTTTTATTATTTAGACTTTGTTATTAGATTAATTTTTTTTTTTTATATATACTTGTATATATTATATTTTCTCATATATGAGCTTTAAGAGTTCTTTTTTCAATGTATTAGACGGCTTTCAACAGATTTGAGTTATGTTTTCAACATTGTCTAAAAAAAAAATATAAAATGTTATTAAGACAGTTTAAGGATTTTATTCATCAAAGAACAAAATATCTTTCTAAGTATATTTTTCTGCTTTGTTTTGAGTTTTCTTATTATCCTATTATTCAGGCAAAATAAAGCAGTGCTGTCAGAACAATTCATTTCCATTCGAAACTATTATTATAAAATTCTACTTGAAGATGTTTCCTGTCCATCAGACGCATATCTTCCATCCCGAACGATATATTAATGATATTTCAAAGTTTACCATTTTAAACTAATTTTTAATTCACTTTAAATAAGCAGATTTAAACTAAAAAGTTGAAGAAAAGTTTTTGATCAAATTCGATAAGTTTCATTTAGTTATCATTGAGATAACTAATTAACCCCGTCATTTATTATCAGCTAATGCTTTTAGTTAAAGGAAGTAATTATGCCACCTCAAAAAATTGAGTTAAAAAAATATATATATATAATACACGAAGAGAAAATTTTCCTATTACCAGAAAAAAAAATGAAAATCGTGTTTCATTTATTACGTCATTTAACTAAAAGGAAAATTCGATCAAGAAAACAAACGTATAAGAACAAAACGAAAAAATAATAATATCGCAAACAGAAGAAAAGAAATTAACTTCACGATTTCTCTATATTTTTCTACACATTTAATCTATGTTCTTTTTCTATTCACGTGAAAAGAATTATCGCCCACCATTCTCATCTCTATATTTTCGTATTCCTCCATAATCTTCATATTTATATACTGAAATTCATCGCCACCTCTACCTTCTCGGGGGCATATCAGAAGATAGACTTTTCTATTTAGGAACTCTTTTTTGAACCACCTTCAAAACAAAAAAAAAAAAAGGAAAAAATCTCAGTGAAAGTTATTTCTCACAGATATAACACAAAACGACTAATTAATACGACAATAAAGTCAGCAACACTACCGTTAAATGAAAGGCAATGTTAATATCCTTTCTACTTGGACATAACTCATGTAATTGGATGAGCTGAAAATAGGCGAACATTTTGTATTTGTAGAATTTCACCAAACAATATTATGTATCTAAGTTATAGATATGTACAAGATTTTATGAAAAAGAGAGGAATATTAGGAAGCTAGTTAATGGTATAAATGGCCATGATATACAACACGACAGGTATAGAAAGGTATCACATTTCGTCGAAATAATGATGGTGGTGGTAGATTGGATGTTTTAATCGAGGTAAATGATAAATCCTATATATCTATGATACGCTAGATATAATGACGTTAAGAGACAATAGAGAGATAGAAGGTAAATGACAAAGATTGGGAATCACGACATGACTATGTAGGAAACTATGTAATCTATTTTATTCGAAAAAAAATAAATATATATATATATCTGCATTAAATATATTGTATATATGAAAAACATAGGACAGAAAAAAAATGTAACTTTTAGAACACGTTTAGAATGTTTTATTTATACGAGTTTATACAATACTATATACCCTTTCGAATAGACTTAACTGAGTTAAAATAATTGCCTTCCATTAATGTGAACAATCGCGTTTTCGGATATATATCTGAAATCGAATACCTACGTAAATTTGAAGTGAATATGTAACTATATAGAATAGAAGTCTGGTGTTGTACTTCAAGCATAGTCCGGAATTACCTACTTTCATTCTGAGAAACATTGTATAATTCCATCATGTATATATTTTGTATATACCAGTGGAATGTTGTGATTAAGAATATTTAGTGGGAGGTTTTCATAATAAACTCTCAAACTAAAAGAAAAATGTTTTTGCACGAATGCGTTGGTGGCAAAAATAAAAAATAAAATAAAACATGCTTGAATAAAGAATTTCCATGAATAGGATCTCCTTAGGTATTTAGTAGAGAAGGCATAAAAAAATCTAATTAATAATAAGAATTATTTATCACTTCGTTCTCAGGTTTTGTGGTCTGAGAATATTTTGTTTCTTCGAAAAAAGAAAAAAAAATACTATATTCAAATTTCCGAAATTTTAAATCAATTCAAAGTTGGTACAAGACTCTTTCCCCCATTTGTATCACAAAAATTTCATAGAATCTTTCGGATTATTAATTCTAGATATATTTGAAAGTTCTTCAAATTTTGTGCAGTTGTCAAACTAAATGTAACCGCACAGTAATAATATTTAATCAATAAGTTGAGTAATTTCTGACATATACAAGAAGGTCCCATAAATGTGGATATTATAGATAGTATGTACTATAAATGATTCCATAACGCGGATACTGAACTGATATGTACATACAAATCTATTCAAATCAAAATTTTTCCCAGGATATCTCTAGAGTTTTATTTATCGATGAGATAATCACGTAATTTTTGAATAATATTTCTTTTATATAGTTTTTAAATGAATATTAAAGACTTATCAAATATTTGCCTTTTGAAATGCAATAAACATAAACATTGACCATTCTCTATAATGAACTGTTAACATGTTGCATTTACTCTTGGGATTTATGAATGTCCAAATATAACATTTGGCGTGTATAAAGTGTCTAATTTTAGTATCTACACGATAATTGTTTGTACAGCCTGTAATTCATATCCATAAATGTACATACTATTTCCAAATTAATATTTAATCTTCTTATTACGATGTTAATTGATGTTTTATTATCTCTTAAAAATAACATAATTTTACACTTAATCAAAATAACATTTCTTAAATAGAATTTTGTTGAAATTTCATATAAAATTAATAGAAAATAATTCATTCGAAATTAATAAGAATATTTCTAAAGAAAAAGAAAATAAATAAGAGATTAAAAAATATATGATTTCCAAAATAACTACGAAATATGTTTCTTTCTTGACAATTTCTTGTTGATATTATTTTGGCTGCACGAAGTTAAGTTGATGTTTAAAAGAAAAAAAATATACTATAAAAATTAGGTAACCAACAAGTAAAGAACATATTGCATGAGCATTAAGCAAAAAAGAGACACGAACACAAAATTTTTATGCTTGGCCATCCATATCATTCAAATGTAGGTACATGGAGCGCTACATTCAAGTGTACATTGGTACATATCTAGTTGTCCTATGGGATCTTCACAATAATTTACCTACTATATAGTATCGTTTGGTTTTTTTTTTTCATATGTACATAGAAAATAGTATCCAACCATAGTATAAAAGTCTAGTTTAAGTATTCTTACCCTGAATTTGTACTTTTTTATATAATAAAAATTTCCTTCAAGCACATAGGAAAGACGAGAAAGCAAAAATATATATATATATATAAAAAATTTGTATCTAAAAGTCACAAATCTCCTCGCTATACCATTTTAGATATGCGTCGTGTTTTTTTCTTCTTGTTTCCATTTCTTTTGGGTATAAAAAGTACTTGCTGAGTGCACGTACCGAATGATTTTAATGCTCTGATTGGCAACAAATACTTCTTCGACTGACTGAATTCTAGTAAAAAAAATAAAATACTGTACATTATACCTATATCTTATCAAATATCGTCAGAGATCTTATTTAGTACAGTAACAATGGCATTTCGTGCGTTTACCTCATCATCATTTTCTTGTAATTTATGATCACCTTTTTTTCTCTATTTTCTTATTATATTTGAAAATCATTAAAAGATTTATTAACTAATATATGATATTTTATTTGATAGAATTATTTTATTAGTCTTGGATATATAATTCTATCACTATTATTTATTTAAAACTACAATGTTTTATTAATATGGAAACAAAGTCAAAGAGAATAGGACTGGAAATAAATGAAAAGGAAACCAAATATGTACATGAAAATGTCTATGTTTAAACATCGCAGGACAAGTGGAAACCTAATACTGAGTGAATATAATTTGGGAAGGTGTTAAAAACTTTAAATGCCTATATCCCGGCAACTCAATACTGGAAACCTAATAAGTGAATGCATACAGGAAAGAATTAAAACCGTCAACAAATTTTACTATACAGTACACAACTTTTCAGATCCAAATTAATATCGAGATCTGTGAATTTAAGTATTTATAAAAGAGTCAAAAATATGGAGTATGTGAATAGGAAACTAGAATGAGAGAGAAGGATACTCTGAAAAATGTTTGTACCAGGTCAGGAAGAAAATAGTGCAGAATTAAATCAATTGATTTAAAATGCTGACACATGAAATCTTAATGAAAAAGATGAGCTGGTCACGTGAAATGCACGTCAAAAAATAGAAATCTTAGAATAATTATGCATGGATAAGTGAGTGGTATTAGAAGTAAGACAAAGAAAAGTTGAGCGCAGAACATGACTTTAGAAAACTAGGTAATCGTAACCGGAAAATAGAAATGTATAGTGGAATGAAATAAAAGAACCCAAAGTACACTCTCGAGAGCTTAAATTTGTTAAAATAAATTCATTAATTCACAATATTCATAAATTAAAGAGATCTTATTCTATTCCATTAGACTTTAACATATTTAAGTACATAAAAAAAATCTAAAATATTATTCACCTAATGAATTAGAACATTAAATCCATCACTTTTATGTGAATAGATTTTTAAATATAAATCCCATATATGCTTTAGGGTGGAAATGATTCTATATTATATTATTTTCCATCCAAAATACGTCTATCCATCCATCACCAAAAAAAAAAGAAAGAAAGAAAGAAGGAAATAAAAGTGAAAGGAACATATCAACCAAAAAAAAAAAAGAAAGAAAGTTCACGAAATACAAAACAAATTTCTTTTCATAAAGCACAATTAAGGGTGTAACATCATGTTGAAAAGCTTTCCTTTATTTCTCTTCTTTCTTTTTTCTGTTCATAAACCGCATAAATGCAAACATATCGTATATATGAACTTGTGGATCAAATCCTGTTATTACTGATAACAACGTTGAAAATGAAATAGCTTCAAGCAAAATTTTCTATTAAAATTCAACGGCTTTCAATATACACAGCCCGTAAAAAGTTGTAGAATTTTGATGATATGATATCCTTTATAAACATATACAAAGCGAGATATTAAATATAGGTGAATGAAACGAGATAGATTTTATCCAGGGACTTGATAAGGATTTTGTCAGACAGCAAAATTACAATACATATGCAAGTTATATAAGAGAATACATAATATGAAAGTTTTCCCAAATAAAAAAAAACAAAAACGCACATACAAATACAAAAACAATCATATTATTGTAGAAATATATATTTTTATAATTATATATGTTTTTGGTCTAGGACAATATCATGGTTGAAAATCATAGTACCTGTAATAACATGTAAAAAGGCATCCCGCAAATTCATGACTTTCACATGATATAATATGCTTATGCTATTTATTCGTACAACATCATCATTAGTGTAATGGATTTATGATGTATCCGTTTCAGTTGTATATTCCCCTACAATTTAGCAATTAAAATTTAATTACTTTAACTGAAATTTATCCTTTTTTGAACGTATTTTCGCAACCGGATTTCTATATTTTATTATTTTTTAATAAATACAATTTTATTTTGTCCATTTCGAAAAGGATATAAACCCTTTAATATGAAATATTCATACACATTCAAGTCGAAATATTAGAATTTAAAGAATTCAATTTTGCACAATTTGTATTGAAAGAATACATATTCATATTATAATACCGTAAATCAACGCGTCTTTGAAAAGCTTAAAGATACGACCACTTTTTCTTAGGCATAATACCTTAATCTGTATAGACTTTAAACCTATCAGTTTGAGAAAACTCAAGTTCGAATCCTCCTAAGGGTGAAATTTGTCTTGAATTAATTTTTTTCAATGGTTAGGTTAGGTTAGGTAGCATCAGGCACCTTATTGGCTTATTGTAATCCCAATGAGACTAAGAAATTACGTGGCACGATTCTGTTGCTCATCAAAACATTTGATTTCTCCACAGAATTTCATTAGACTGCTCATGTCGATTGTTTGAAGTCGCTCTAAATTTTCTGATGCCATCAGTCGCGCCTATGTCCACGCAGTACCGACAGAGATCGGTTTGTACCAATCCGACTCTTTTAGCATGTGTCCTTAGAAGATAATGCCCAGTTAATATCCCAATCAGCATGCGCAACCTATTTCTGTTCCATTATATTATACTGGCCGACTTCTTTTGATCCAGCTTGGGCCATACATTTTTTGACACACCGTGCCTCCTTACATTACACCAGCGTGTTTTTGCCTCCCTAACAAGATTACTTTTGATTCGTCCTTTAAGCGTGGAGAGAGATTAAATGATATAGGAATATATTCTAGACCAGTAAGCATAGCCCCAATTGTTTTAGCAAGTTCAAAATAATTTCGAATTAAGTCTATCTAGAGTCAAAGAATTATTTCTATGTGCTCTTTAATTCTTTGTAAGAAAATATCTTTTTTAAAGATTGACAGTTGTACGGGAACAGGGGCTTCTAGTTTTATATAACATTAATAAAAGTTCATATAAAATTGTTTAAAAAGAAAATAAAATAAATACGATGATTTAAATTGAAATTATATACACTTCGGTACTCGATACACGTAATCGTATGTATACAAACGATTCGATTACAAAATTTCGATTTTCCCCATTCAATAATATTATTCAAACGAATTGCACAAAACGTGTAATAAAATAATGTAAATAAATTCAAATCAATCAAATTAATGAAAATCATTTCATTTGAAATTGCATTTCTTATTTACGTAAATTTGGTGTTCTTTTAAGTACATGGCTGTAAAAAAAAATACTATGATAAACGCTATAAAATCTTAAACTACTTTCAAATTTTATTACAGCTTGGTTATTTTAATGTCTTTTTCAACATTTCCATTCTCAAAGTTATTTTTTTTTATCTTCAATTAAATTAAATTGACTTCCGTTTAAAGTTTAGTCGAAGGCACATTTTTGTTAATTTGAAAATATTCTACTAATTCTCAGAAATGTTTCTGATTTTAGCACCATATAAACGTCACAGAACATAATTTAAAATAACACGAGAAACCATAATAAATTATAAATCTTGAATGCAAAATTACTTGATAGAAACGCGTCACTGTTAAAATGAAATCTGAAAATTTAATAATATAAAATATAAAAATCTAGCAAATATATAATTAAAATAAATTGCCAAAAGCTATTAAAAAAAACATATTTGATTCTACCATATTTGTAGATTAAAGTTACCCAATTTTACCGCGCTGCCTAACGTTCTCTGTATAATTTTATTCATCTGCAATCAAGAAGAAATACATATTAAACCAAAAGTGGTAAGAAAATTATTTAACTTGAGGGTTATCTTCATTAAACCGAAGAATTTGTAATGAAATATCATCAAAAAAAAAAAAAACACTGCAGATTGAAGAAAACACAAACAAAAGAAGAACCAATTTCCTGTATCTATATACTATAGGAAAATAAAAACATAGAATAACCAAAGACATCGCTACCGACACGGTTCCAAAACCGAAATATCCCTTTTAATGCCTCGACAAATTAAGTTCTGCCGCAGAGCTAGTACTATCCAAAGTTTACATGGTATTGGGTTCGAGATTATATTCTACAATATATAACCTGGAACACATGTAAAAGGACACAAAATCCGACCCTAACTAGTTAGGTCGATTATATGTAGAGTATATTATAGTTTTCTATACGGTTGAATGAATAACTTCCTACTTTGGCTGCAAGTTATATAAAAAATGGATGGTATATGAAAAATTCTTGTTAAACTATTCCGTGTAGTGGCAAAAAAAAAAGAAAATAACCGAAGAATTTTTTTTGCATTCATCTCAGCTCTATGATACTAAAAACTAAAACCATCTTATACAAATTAAACCTATATAGATAGACTATAGGGTATAAAACGATGAAGGAATCTCCCTAAATATAGAAAGAAAACATACCATATTGGTAATATGTTTAGCGAGTAGATATACACACTTCTAAAACCCTAATCCATAGATAGTACAAACAAGAAGATGAATACTTACCACAACATACTGGCAACAACAATGTCAGGAATGAAAGGACAATCTTTGTTTTTTTTTTTTTTTTGATGCGACACTGTACTTGTACAATATCAACAAGAAGACGATATATGAATTGGAAAAATTACATATAATATACAACTATCGCCGCAACACTTTAACGTGAAACTAATGATCTGAGAGCACTAAATAAATTACCTGATCCCAGAGAAGAGATTGAAATGGATATAAAAAGGATAAAAAAAAAATTAAATTGCTAAAGAATATATGCAGAAGAACACGACGAAGGTGTCATTCGGAGAATGGCGAAGAAACCAACCAAGTAATATTATGGTTGCACATGGAAGCAATAGACTTGAATGGATGAACTTTAACTGAACACTTTAGATGGTTTAAAAGAGGTTGTATTTAGAATAAATTATTATTTTATTACTTTATACCATTAAAAATATTTTAAGTTGAAAGCAATTGGATAATTTTACATACTTGTAACGGAAGTAATACTTCCATTTACTTTTAAATTCATTTATATTTATATAGATTTATTAAAATCATTTATCAAATTGAGTCATATCGAAGACGTTTTATAACTTTTCGCTGTCAAGAAAATTTTTTCTTCAATTTACCAACTCAAGCAAATTGTGCAAATAAAAAACGGCACACAAATACAAGAAGACTTTTTCTTTTTTCTCATACAAGAAATGTTAACCTTCGTCATATATGAGGAAAATAAATTTTCACTCAAATATCCTTCTTTCAGGATACCATAGAACCTATTATAAATATAGTAGAGAAACGATATTCATATGTCATTTCTACAAAAAAAAAAATATACATATATATATTTATGTACCTATATACATTATATAGATCAAGTGTCCTGGAAAAAGCACCTGAAACTTCAAAGAGTCACACAAAAAAAAGGGCCCAAACTTTGGTCGAATGATTGCTTGGCAAATATAGCCTATTTATTTGCTTTTAAATTTCAATTTTTTTTTTTTGCTTTTCTATTCACGTGAAAAACTGAAAAATTTTCAAGAAAATATCTAGACAAAAATTTTGAAAGAAAACTTAAAAGAAGTAAAAATTTTCCAGAACATACAAAAAAAAAAAAAAATTTCCAGAATCATTTTTCCGTAGAAAGTTGCTAACCCTTTTTTCGTTCGTTAAAAAAAGGAATTCAATCGGTTGTGTTGATTTACTTGAAAAACATTTTTTTTTTTTTTGACTGAAAAAAAATCTACACATATTCCAAAAATCATATATCCTTTTTTTTTTTTCTTTATATTTCAAGAAAAAAGTATTTTCATGGAAAACGAGGGTTTCCAAATTTTCATAAAATAGATGACGATGGAAGATGGTGAAGCAAATGATGGAAAACTGTTCAATAAAAATGATAGCAAGAAAAAGATCAATAGACTTAAAAAATATTGGTACCATAAAAACGGAGAGTAGTGGTAGAACTCTTCAAGCCTTTTCATATAATTTCTTTTTTGTGTCATTCAAAAGAAGTACAAAAAAAAAAACGAACGAAAATTTCTGGTATGACAATCCACCCAACTTTCTTAAACTAAATGTTCCAGTCAACATAAAATCAGTTCGTCACCTGAATATATCTTAACTTTTTACCAAACCCAAGCTAAAGGACTAATAATAAAGATCTCCAACGACTGTGCAAGCCAAACGAATTCTTCGTGTGTACTAATATTTGTACACATTATAGACTCTTCTCTTTCTTTCATATCAAAGATCTTTCCATGTTTTCTTCTTCTTCAATTTTACATAGAACAACAGCATCGCGATGCTCATATCTCTTGGACATCTAGATATCCTAGGCTATGAAGTCTAAGAAAGTAAAAATTCAATCAAATTATCACTAAAGTGGATTGATAAGAGATTTTCAAGTTGACATACATTTTCTTTCATTTGAAAATATCAACAATAAATATACGTGAATTGCATTTAATATATATTTAAACACTTTGTTAATAATAATAAAAAAATCGAAGAATACTTAAGTGTGTTCTTGAAACTAGCGCGTAGAAAGTGAGCACTTTCATCAATTTCTTGGAAAAGAACAAACACTCATATTGAATAGAAGTCACTATTTTTTAACTCCTATTAGTTAATATATGAATGACTAAGAGCAGATTATTAGTAATTTCTTAAAATTCTTATTAATATGATTAAGATAACAAGAAATACAAAATTCTAATTATTAAAATTGAAAGTTTATTTTCAATTGTCTTAAATGGAAATTTCTTTTTAAATTCGAAAACTGACCGTATGGATACCGCAGACACATTAAGATCAGCCCACATAATCATGAATTATTAATAAAGTGCCGCGAAACTTGAATCGAATTCGTTACACAAAGAATAAGATAAATTAATATTTATCCACATATCTTGTTTTTTTTTGGAGGGCGGCTTATCAGTTTTGTGACTCAGCTCTTAATCAAATAGAAGAATTTAGTCACAACAGAAATATTTGAATGCGCATGATTAAACGTGTTAAAACAACATTTCGTCGCGTCGTTTCATGTCCAATGGATCTTTTTCAATTATCGCTCGATCGATGAAGATAATGACGGATCCGATCATATTTCATAATATCCGGTGTTCTTTCTTTGATATCTCGCTGGCGCAACAATTTGTGACCGACTTCAAAACTGATTCAGCACAGAGGAAATTCTAAATAAACATTAAAATTGCTTACAGCTAGGAAATTGCAAATTTCGTTAGATTGAGATATTTCGAAAAAAGGCACGTACAGTCATTAGTCGTGTTCAATGTGCTGTTTTTTGGTTTAATTCTATCGTAGAGTATAATATTGTATAATGAGGAATCTGCTTGTACATATTAGGTCTGTTTTATTTGCCACTTGTTTTTACATTGAAAACAAAAACAACAAAAGACCAAATCCTACACTACTTTCAGACCAGGGGTAGCTCTCACACCGAAATTAGTTCAGTTTTCTACCATAAAAAGTGTATTAGCTAAAAATTTCCCATTTAATTACAATATGGTTGCTAAGCAGCGCTACAAACATTTGAATTAAAACTTTCTCCTACTCCTGCTCGTTTTATTTGCCACTTGCCCTGCTCCGGTGTAGGGTATGGCAAATAAAACAGACCTATTAAGTTTAGGCCACACTTTTAATCAATTTTACTATTTACTAGCAATTTGTTAGAAAAAGAAGAAAATTACAAGAAATGATGGTTTGCAACGATTGTGAATTTAACCAATTTTTCTTGTGTACTAATATGTCTACACATTATAGATTATTTTATTTGCTTTCGTATTAAAGCTCTTCCGATGCCATTTTCTTCAATTTTACCTACACAATACTGAACATCACACTGTTCATAGGATCTGGACATCTATGTATCCTGTCTATGCCTGTAGAATATAAAAAGATATGTATTTACAGCGTTTTTTTAGTAAATGAACTAAAATTTAATACAAATTGACATCTCTATTATATTGTATGCTTCTTGGTAATGTTAAGGAGTTGGAATTCTTTGCAGAAAAAAAATGGTGCAATCAATAACAATGCAAGAGAATGACTGTATTTATATTATATGCTTTTCATTCAATGCAACCCAACCTAGTTATTAGTCAGCATTGTGCGACGTAGACTATGTGAGGTAGACTATACTATTCTCTATCCGGAAAAATGTCTGTGTCGAGAACTATCTACTGTACTGTACTGCATTGTCGACCTATAGAGACTAGTTCATATCCTAATTCTTCGCGAAACCCTAACTTTTTCACCTGAATAGGATTTTTTTTTCAAACATCAAATATTAATTTTTAGAGAAGTCAGAATCACGAACTGACTGTAATAATATTTTTGACAGCTCTCACAAAGTTGACATTTCGACAATATCATAGTCGATATTATGGACATTGCTTACGCTATGCTATTGTCTACTCGAATGTCAACACGTAGATGAATAACACAGGAATTAAGTACACAAAGAGCACTTTTATACGCGAACCAATTCAGTTCGGTCTGATTTGGTTCGTATCAAAATAAAGCTCAATAAAGATGCAAATAGTTCAATCAGTTCGGTATGAGCTTAAACTTACTGAAAGTTGCTGGTTTTGAAAAATGAATTGAAAATTTGTGCTAATCCGGAGTATTCCTTCAGTCCATTTTGGTGTACAAATATGGTTGACAAAATGTTTCAATTCGCAATCTCCATTAAAATGTATGAATATCGTTTTTCTCATCGAACCGAACTAAAGATAATCCAAATGTACAACAATTTCGAGAAGATCAATAATAAATATTTCGAACCTTATTTTATTTTGTTTGGTGTTTCATTTATTTTTATATATATTAATTCAAGAATGAATATCGTGAGACAGGAAGTCGGTTTGTCGATCATGATTCTTTGTTCACATGTGACCACAGCAACAAACAATGTACAACCACACATGTGTGATCAAAAGAATATACGATCGCCATGGCAGCTGTTCGATCAAAATAAATTCATTCAAGAAGAACAAAAAAATATAATAGAAAAGAATTGACATAAAAACCAGTTTCTTTGATATTGGTGGAGTTTTTCTATAAGATTTTGGTTGGTAGCTGGTAGATGACTCTTTTTTTTTTTTTTGTCCGTATATTGATGGATTGTTACTAAACATACTATCAAGCAAGACGTTCGGGATCAGTTAATTTCCTCTTAATTGGACAGTTTTGATAGAAACCAGCGGTGAAGTGAATTATAGAACGTACCAAAAAAAAGCGTTGTTTTGGTTTTTCTTTGGTGGTTCTTCTTTTTATTGTACTACCTTTGAATTAGATGATCTCTTTTTTGTCTTCACTTTTTTTTTTGTTTTTGGGAAGATACTTTCAAATTTAACATTTCCGTCATACAATTTTTAGTTGTCGGGTACTTCTACAAAAAAAAAGGCAGAACATACAAATTAAATATTAAATTAAATTAATGATTTTGAAACCACGAAGAAAAAAAAAAGAACAAACTTCCAAAATAAATTCTTATAATAAATTGTATCTTTCGAAAATGAGAATACAATGAAATTCATTAAAAAAAAATAATAGAATAAAATAACATAACTCATTTTATATATTTACATACACAGAAAGCTCTTGAGATTGCTGTCAGAAAATTTTCTATTAAGATAAGAATCTTTCGTTTTTCTTCATTTTAATATAAACTGCTGCATTGGCAATAAAACTCAATAACAAGACGAGAAATACCCTTTTTTTTTCTCTCTGTGCCTTTTAAATTGCAGCCCTTTTGCGGAATTTCAGAGACAATAAGATACAAAAGAAAAGAACGTTGGTTTGCTAAAAAAAGAAAACCGAAAAATTCGTTTTCTTCCATTTGAAAAACGAGTACCTTTTTGTCGTTACTCTAAAAGCCAAAAGGAAAAAGAAAAAGTTTTAAATAAAACAAGAAAACGACTTCTATAATAAAAATGTAAATGAGTTGCGTGCACACACCTTAAAATTCCTGACATTGTCTTCTTTTAACTATCTTCATTCCCACACCTCCATGAAATTTTTTTCTTTTTTTCGAGTATCATTTAAATTTCTGATATAAACCTTTTGGCTCACATTTAAACTGGGTTTTTCTTGGTTTACCGCCGTTCATTCGTTGACGTTGCAATTTATATACTCTGAGAATTTTATATAGATATGTACATAAAGTCCTCCTTAGTCCCAGTTCTAGAATTATTCAAGTGAAGATTTTTTTGGTAGTTAGATGTTTTCTATATTTCTTAAAATACTATATAAAAGTACGTCCATTTCTTTGTCAGTCCTTCTGTCTATCTTAACCAGAATTTTATGTCGGTTCAGATCTATGTATATAGAATGCTTTTTACACTTTCGGTTTATTCTTTTTTACCACTGATCATATGATTTACATCTTCTTGAGAAGAAAATAAAGGTAAAAACTGGTTCTTAAGATAAAAGTACGTAAAAGTGTCATCTCTTGGTTGTGTTTTTGGGGACAACTTTAAAGCTTGATTTTCGACTTTATCAAATATTTACTTTTCTTTCTTCTTCTTTTTTTTTTTTTTGATATCTTCTAATCGCCTTCAATTTTATGCAACTTTTAGAATTAATTTGAATGTTTCTAACGAGAAATTTTTGGTGATGAAGATGAGATAATGATGATAAAAATACCCATATAGAAAGACCCAAAAAAAAAACAGATTTGAGTGGGTGGTTGGTTTAACACACAATTTTCGTCGTTTTTCTTCTTTCTTTTTTTTTAATGAAAGTATTTAAACCAGTTTAATTGTTTTCTAGGGAGATCACCTTTATTCGTACATTTACATTTTATTTTGTTTGACAGTGAAAAATTATTCACGATTTAATAAAGCTTTTATTAGAAAAAGTTCGTTTTTTTGTTCAACCATTGAGTAAACTGACAAAATCTGATATTCATGAAAATTAAACGCTATAATTAAAATTTTTCTCTTCACCAAAGAAAAAAGAACCAGCAATTAATTCTGAAAATACTAAATTGTAATGTAAATTTATTTTTCTTCGATATCATTAGTTACGATAATGAAAATATTGTTGAATTGTTGGTCCATTATTATTTCGTACAGAATGGAAACACACAAAAGATGTATCATAGTTAGTCGAATGCAATTTTAATCTTATAAAGGAATATAGTGCAAAGTAAATGACCATAATCTCATTAGCATATTAAAACTATTAAAGCAACAGATACATGATTTTATATTTAAATTTTGTAAATTCAAATCACCCTATTCACCTCCATATGTGCATACTGGATGTACATATTTTACATATATTCTAGTATAACCAGACTAACTCGTAGCCTTTCTAAAATGATAATGAATACGATATATGCTGAAATTTTCTATGATTTTCTATTGGCTCTATATAGAATTTTATTCAGTCGAACAGACTCCAGGTGAATTTTCATTAAACGGTATTTGTTAATATGAGGCCAAAATCACTTACTGGAATGCTAATTGTTATGCCAACCCCATTTTAGAATTTCTGTTAAGTTAGCGAGAAAATCCTATGTATGTTTTTAATCGTTTAAATATTTAGATAATTATTATAAACCCTAAATAGAAAAAGGAATTTGGACAAGTTCTTAATGTTGAAAAGATCTTGCTCAGGAACTATAAGTTCATTGCCACACTTATTGAGGGATATGGAGATGTTGTGGTTATCAATTAATTACTTTTAAGCAATCGACTTATGTGACATTTTATGGAAAATTACTTCATGATTTTCATTCGAATCATGCTGCTGCCTTTCATAAATAATCGCATTTCTTCTAAAACTACTATAGTACTGGTGAAAAATGTATACCGCTATAAATATCGCGGAAATCTGTGTTCAAAAAATCCTGAGGTGCGATAATTAAAAATTATTTTTGTGTTAGTAAGCTAACTCAGTGGGAAAGGTCTTAAAAGTTTTTCTTCTAAGGAAAATCCTCAATTCCTACAAAAGTTTGTAGAAATTGTCACTAATTATGAATGTTCTTGTTACTTTAAAATATGAACGCCATCACATTACTTATTTCCGTGGAAGTGACAACAGGCATTGTATTAGTTCTAAATGAGCTCAAGAGCGAAGATCTTCTATGGTAGCACAGCTTGTGAAACGAAACTATTTTGAAATTGTTATAGAGAATTAAAATAAGGGCTTCTGAAATTTGAAGGCACTCTTTTTGCCCCCACAAAATGTTAACTATTGTGCAAAAACACTGTATTTGCAATGTTTCATATTAAAATTTACCAAATATGCCGCATTAAGATGCTGGCTAGTTCTTTTAGAATGTGATTCCTTGGCGAATTCAATTCCTAATAGCCACCAACATATAAGTTCATAGATGCCATTGCGAAGGAAATTTCGGTCAATAACTAAAGTAGACCTGAATTCGTCAAGTACATTGGAATTTTTAATTCCGCAAAGCAATCAATTCCACATGCAAGAAAATATGTTTTGTATTTTAAATTTTTTTTTAATAATATGATAAATTTACAGTAATTCGAACAAAACATAAAACAATAATAAAAAAAAAACACTAGCATAAAAATAGAAACATTAATTTTAAATTTCTAATCATTGTTCTAAGATATCGTTGGAAAATCATTAAAACTCAATTTTCTGTTTTAGAACAAATTTTGTTTTAAATATTTTATCAAATAATACATGAACTGAACTTAATCTTCAGTTATTTTGTCCTGCAATCAAAAGTAATTTTCTATAAACTAATTTACTTTCGTTGTGTTCTAGTTTAGGGTTCTAATACGAGCTGCATGGAATATATGTACATTGTAGTACTTTCTGTGGTTTGAGTTCATTTCATATAGAACTTTATAAACTTTGTCAGAAGCGTAGATAAAAATATTTAAAGATTCCTAATGAAGTTGTAAAAGTGGAAAGTTGGATATATATTATTGTCTTATCTACACCACTGGTTATATGGTATCTTTCAAATAATTTGGGTGGTATTTTTTAAATATATGTATATGTATGTATGTAGATTATTATTATTATTAAACCAATTTCCTAAGCTTGAATATTCTTTTGTATTCAGTTTGTTCGCCTTTAATTTAATATGTTTGCATGAAATATACATAAATGAGCTTTCACATTTCTATACCAAATTTGAGGTACAAAAAGAATTATATTATTAAAATTTCACTTTGTACCTAAATGATAACAGTGCAGCCTCTTAATTGAGATTTTTCCATTTTTTTTATATTTGTCAGATTCTGCACTGTCCTTTTAGTAATATCATAATTGGATCATTTACTATTTTGCTTCGACAAATGAAATAATGTTAATAATATTACGTTATCACAATATTTCTATTACAATTTGCTACTTTATCTTTTTCGAAATAAATTTGTACAAATTCTGGCCATAAATTGGATCCAAATTTGATCTAGTATCAAAAGTTACAATATCCAAAAATCAAAAATTTTGAATTAGTGATTCTAAGTGGTTGCCATGGTGGAGATACTCAACTTGGAAATCTAATATTTTCAACATATGAAAACATTGGTACACTCAGAGTTTTGGCACAATATCAGCTTTCTAAATTGAAAATTTCAACCATCGCAGCCATATAGAAATACTATCCCGACAATTTGGATATTGGTACTTTTTGGTACTTGACCTCTTGTATAATTTTACTATATAACTTGTGTAGTATTTCTTTAACTGTTTTTTTTAGATATTTTCGTTGAATTTTTATTTTAGAAAGTAGTTTTTAGAATAGTATAATTAATTCTATTTTATTTTATACATTACAAAACAAGAGAAGAAATTGTGTGCACGCAATACATGCTCCTAAATATGTGTATAGAGTGAAAAAACCTGAAAAGAAACTTTCTTGAATTTTTTTTTCTTTTATATAAATAGGACCAGAAAATTTATCGAAAAACCTTATTCTTATGTACACTTTAGTTCGTGTATACTTTGTACACTAATATTTGATACAAAATCGATTTTATCCATTCAAAAAGCTTAGTATCGGCTATTGTTTTGTTAAAAATTAATTTCCAAAGGAAAATTGAGAATCAATTTTGTATGCAAACCGCCCATTTCAGTTTATATACACATTCTATAAAAAGTCAAAGTTCCAGCTCACATTAAATATACAGAGTGTGTAAACAAAATTTAAATCCAGATATTTTGAAAACGTATATGTACATTACTAGATAACTTTTTCCAATTTTTACATTCATTTTTGTATTTACTATGATAAAATGGAATCGTAATGTTGTATAAATAAAAAGTTCTATCAAAATTAATATTGAATTTGAACGATTTCAAATATCAAAAAATATAGTTACACACCCTGTCCAACATATTCAGCTATACGGATTTATATTCTTTTTATATCCTTTTCATATACAATCATTCAATATTTTACATGCTCGGTTTTGTCCTTTAACCAAAAATCTTTATGCTTTAATACTTTTATATAGATTTTTTGCCTTTACAAAAATTTAACATTTTCAAATTCAATTTTAGGAAGTTTTCGTTATACAAGAAAAGGATGTTTCTTTCTTTGAGCTTCTGCTATGGTGCTGATACTTTTTATGCTCGAGAGTTACAATGTGATTTAAAGAAATGAAATATATATAGTATAACTCAATGATTTATATACTATACGAAAAGACGGCATACGAAGAAAAATTTCTTATTCTCAATATTTAGACAAAAAAAAAATGATTGAACATCAAAGATTTCAATTTCTGTAATATAACAAGTCTTCAACCTTCTTCGTATTAAAGATATATTTTTAAATTAATGAAATTCTGTTCATTTATAATGAAATTTTACATGACTTTCGGATATAGGTAAGTGTATATTATACAATAAAGGTTTCAGTGCATGTTTTAAAATTTAATATAATAATTTTCATTCATGAAAAAATCTAATTTATTTGAAGATTTTATAATATACTTTAGATTAACACTTCGCATACAGTGTCTGACACTCGTATTCATACAACACTACTTATATCTAGACTAGGATAGTTAGCCGTAAGGACAGCGTTTTGTTCCATGTTTTTCTTGTATGAAGAAGTGAAGAGAATACATGAAAAGAGATTTAATGTAAAAGAAAGAGAAGAATATATAATGTGTAGGAATATTAGTACACAAGAAAAATCAGTTGAAGTCATTGAAGATCTTTTTAATTAGTTTATAACTTTATTATATGTCCGTTCAATACAAATTCAAGTGTAAGATAGACTATCCATAGTGCTTCAGAGAAATTGTCAATGAGACAGCTTTTATGTGAATATATATACGGAATACATATATCTTACAATAAATACAGACCTATACCATTCAACTTGATTAAATACTATTCATTCCAAATGGAACGATAAGGAAAATTTTTCAAAAATTGTAAAAATTAGAAAAACAATTTAAAAATTTATTTCAGTAAAATTCTAATTAAAAATTCTTTAAATTTATGACAAGAAAAAGTTTTGTTATCTTTAAAAGCAAAAGAATAAATTTTTTTTTTCAACTTTTGTTAATTGTTATAGCTGGTTCCTTTAACAATTAACAAAAGTTGAAAAAAAAATCTAGGAAAATAAGGAACTACTTTAAGGAACAACCATACTTTAACAAACCTACTTTAAAAAGTTAAGTATTCTAGAGCAGACTGAAGAAGAATGACATTATAGTGCCTCGGTTTATTTTAAATTCTCGTTTTTAGTATAACTAGAACGCTTTTACGAATATTATGTTTTTACCCATTAAGTCAAAAAGAACTTCAATTTCATTCTTTTTAGAGAATATACTTCATATTCATATGGAAATGTTTGTTATTAAAGTTTATATGTATAGAAAATGCTTTGCATAAAAGTTCCTTTTGATACGTATTTTTAATAATACTTTTCATATTTCGAGAGAAATAGTGAAAGACTTCTTCAGATCAACAATAATTAAAATATAATTGCTAAAATTTAATGTACATACTTGTATAGTTATTATAATAAAATGGCTTTATTTTGGGAAAACGAACTAAAAATAGCAAAAAACCAAGATAATTATAATATTTACGGGTTATTTCTAGATTAAAAGAAGAGCGACAATCTAGGTATTATTTCTACTTTCCACCAATACCACATATGAGTGTTGTAAAAGTATTGCAAAATATCGCTTTTTATTCAACTAGATATATATTAATATCCTTATTTATTCAGAATCTACTTATTCTTTAGCTGTACTCCTTTGCATATTGTCATAAGCGTCATGAAGATTACGACGCCTGTTTATTTGATTGAAAATATTTGTGACTTCATTTTTAATCTGAGTTGTGTAAAAGACCGTTTCAAACATCCTATACCTATTATACGAAATAAAATATATACATAAATATAGAGAATTTGATTATGATACTTGATTCCACTTTTTTTCCCAACCAATTATGAGATAAACAATTTATCGGGACCTCAAAAAAAACGTATGCTTTCATATTACGTAGGATAGAAAAAACTACCATTCTGCAGATATGCTAAAAGTAACATCATTAGATTTATAGAAATATAGAATAGAAGAAAATAAAAACCCACAGTACCAAACAGCCGCCATAGACCATTAAGCTTCACCAGAAACCAAAAATATATATCAAAGGCAACATAAAATCAAAGCAAAAAAAAAATCTAAGCTTTTTTTTGATCTTTTATACAATAGATGGGAAAAAACTGAAAAAGTACATACAAGTGAATGGATTTTATCAATATCAATAGCCTAGACATGAAATCTACACAATTTTGGATACGTCTATATTTCGACCATCTACGATATTCAATTGAAAGCCATCTGAGTTTGCTAAAAATATGGATTTTATTCATCACCGAGTTTCAATTGTTATGGTTTCAAGTTAATTTCTTGTTTATGGAACTCAATGGAATTTATTTAAAAATTAGGAATATTAAAAAAGAAAATGTGGGTTCTAAAAACTGATAAAATTTATTGAAAATAAAATTATGAATTTGAATTTATATTCTTGAACTATTTTTGATTTCGTTGCATACCTTTAACGTTTTCTATCGAGGATAACTGACATACTATATGGTTTCTTCAGTTTTCATTTCCATCTCGAGATTCTTTAAAGTCTATAATTTAAAGAAGAATTCTCCTAAAACTCTAGATATTAAAATATGAATGAAACATTTCAGATTGTTTTTCAATTTGTTCTATCTTTTTTCGACTATTTTTAAAATATAAAATTTGAGTCTAAGTATGAAAAAGATTATATACATATATATATAAATCGAATATGGCTAGATCTTAACTGAAAAGATTTTTACTTTGAAATTGTTATTTTGAAATAATACACCATAATGCTTTTTAAGGTAGTAAACAGGTAAAAAAAAGCTATCTAAAGCTGAATTATTTACCAAGTTTTTGTTGTAGACAAAATACAAAATGTTTATAAACATCAAATTTCGAATATGAAGAATAATTGACAAATAAATATATGAAATATATAACCTGTTTTTCTTATTATATACGTTTTAAGGGAAAATGTTGATTCTAAGAAAATTGGAAATTTTATATATATAATAGATCTTCGGTTTATTAGCTATCATCAGTGGGTGTATATTTATAGAATAATATAGATTTCCATTTTAGACAATATGTACTTGGAAAGAAGCCATACGTTTCATGAAAATTTATGAGTTTAATACCTCAACTCGATTACTCTTTCAAATTATTTTAAAGTAATCATTATTTTTATATGAGAATATGACTTTAAAAAGCTTTTTTCTTCATTTATTTACTATAAACATTTAATATAAAAAATTTTGACTTTAAATTTTGAATTTTCTTCTGTTTTTTTTTGAAATTCAGTTGCATCAACAATTATTTGCAAAAAAATCATTTGTTTTTAAATTTTCCGAAATTCCATTTTATATAAATCGTTCTATCCTCCATATGAATCTGCTTCATGGGAAATACATTTTCAAATATCTTTCTTGTATCATTATTTCTTGATGAGTGCCAAAAGGGCAATTTATAACAAAATACATGCTAGAAAACAATAATAACAAACACTTATTCGTAATGTCCATCATTGTATAATCTAAAACATTAAGAATCATTTAAAATATAAAATACTTCTGAAATGAACATTGTAATTTAAGTCGTGAAAATGTAGTTACAAAATGAGATCATTATAGAAAAATATCAAACAAAAAAAGGAAATATTAAATGAAATTTTATACTTGGGAAAATATAAGGCGACCGGGAAAACATGAGAGTTGGAACAACAAGTAACAAATTCAATTCTATTTGGACGATGGTTTCGGTTGGAATTGATGTTAGTGATTCAAAAGATACAACATATTAGCAAAGAAGAAAAAAAGACCAACTACAATAATAAGAAAGTGAGAAGTCGCCCTCAGGTCCAGTTGGTTTTTTTTCTTTCTTTCTTTCTTATTTATGTTGTAACATTTCTGTTATTATACCGTTTGTTTGGGGTAACAACCTGAAACAAAACGAGAAAGTCTAGGTTTGGTCAACAAAAAAAAAAAAAATAAAAGAAAAAAGTTTCGAAAAAGAAGACAACAGACAATGCTTTTGTGTATATTTACAACTGAAATAAATTGGACTCAGGCAATTTTCACTTTTCCATAAGTATATTTACGGTTCGACTCTGTTTGGGGCATTTGAAATGGAAAAAAAAGAAAAATTCCCTCAATTTAGTGTGAGTATTACATTTAGCCGCAGGTGATATTCTTTGGAGGATACCAGAATATTTACAAAATAACAGGCAGAAACACACGCAAATATGGGAAACCAAACAAACATTTTTATTATCTAACTACGTACATACATATATGTTACGTATAGGCAGATAATTAAAAAGATTAATCACAGAGACTAAGCTCATTGGAATCGAAACTAGTTTTCAGTTCAGGAAAAAAATTCTTGATATGTCCTTTGGATGCACGGAAATGCTAAATTATAATAGAAAAAGACGATTTTACGGAAATAGACTAATCTTCATGAATAATATTCTGCAAACTCGTTTAATAGTAATTCCTGTTTTACTAACGTTGGGATTAAATACGTCACCGACACCTCTTTGTCGGGCTAATGTGCTATCAAGATGATATTGGAAGTTCAGAATGAAGGAAGCTAAACGAGGTCACTCTAAACATTTTTATAGTGTAACAACACACAAATTTGTACGTAACTTCCTGTTTAAATAGTCTGAAAGTATAAAATTTTCTAACAAACGAAAATGTAAGACTTTAAAGACTATACTTTTCTTTTAAATTTTATTAAATAAGTTTTGTTGTGACTAAAATCATCCTCCTTATTTTCTAGAGTTATTTTTTCAAGAAAAACTCCCAATCTCACCTTACCGTATTCACCATATTCAAAAATTTCTTATATAATCGATATGTATGGAAATTCTTAGCAAGTTTTTTTAAAAAAAAAAAAAGAAAAAGAAAATGAAAATTGAGAATTTTCTCTTTTTATTTTTCCTGTTATTTAACATTGAACATAAACATGTTTACAAACAAACACAATTCCCAACGGCATTTCTGACGGGTGTCGGATACGGTATGGAATATTTGAATCTTATAACAAGGAAACAAAAACAGTGTTGTACACGAGTTACTGGAACCAAAACATCGATGGATACAACCAAGACAACCAAGAAAGGCACATCATATAAAATAAGAAAAAATTCCAAAGGAAAAAAAAAAGAGGAAGAAATATTTTTATACTCCAAAGGAAGTGGAAAAGACGAGAGAAAATCCAAAATCCTTATCCCAGAGATATTACAAGAAGTAAAAGATTTAAAGATGATTAATTGATGGCAATTTATTTCGCTTTGAGTTGCTCGATTTTTGTACATCAAGTTGAAAGTTCCCAAAATGTTTCCATATAAAAATTTGTTGGATAATGAAAGGGGAATGATTCGAATTGGTTTCAGGCAAGGAGTTTGGTTGTCTCTAGAAATGAAAAAAAAAATTTCTTTTAAGGATTAAACTTGTCGAAAAAGGACTTGTTTTTGGCATCTATGAAAGGGGCGGTATCACATCTGTAATATTTACGAGTTTATAATTTTTTATTGTCATAGTTATGCCGAATATAAAATAAGTCGCGATCAATGATGTTTGATAGAGAATATATCTTGATACTATTCGCATTTAAACATATTCGTTTGATAGATATCGATTTTGCATACTTATGGAGAAATATTGGGATTGAATTCGTAAAAATTCGAAAACAAAAATCATGTTACTATTGTCCGGACAACATCTTGAATCATTTATAAGAATAAAACTATATAGCCTATTGAACAGACTTTTAATACATGTAGGAAAAAAAGATAAGTGTAAGTAAAAACACTTTTATTGTGGTTAACAAAACTCTTTTTTACTCGTCATTTCTCAATAACAATCAAATCCAGAATGCCTCATTTACAATCGTTGTCGGTCTTTTTGATAACTCCATTATCTTTCTTAACTCTGATCCATTCTACGATAATGACTAACGCTTACGTAGGACTTGTTTCGAATGTCACTACGCATATATTCTAGATAGTTCGTAAGTTACCTAAGATCATGTCAGCATTTTCTGTACATGAATCACATTTCTTGCATCTGTTAGCCATCCCACATACATTCGTTATTTTTTAGTATGTATTTGAATTTTTCACAAATACCTTGTTTTATTCAAATATTTTTGGACGAATGTAGATTTTCCTACATCCTCTTCCACAAGGTTAACTTTATTAATTACTGAGAAATAAAGTTGAATTAGAAAATTAAAAATCCAAAAAAGAAATTGCTTTCTTTTTCCTTTATTAACAGTCAAGAAATATTTTGGTGAAAAACCCTTTTAGCGTTTTTTTTTTTCCAAATTCCGAATTTATTCGTTCAGCTTTTGCTTATTGACTGCAGGCTTAAAAATCAAAAACAAAAGGAAACAATTTTTCCAAAGAATATATACACTTTTCTCTTAATTTTTTGTATTCAAAAAATTTAAGGAGCCTTTTTTCTGGAAAGAAATAAAATTTTAGAATCAAAAAAAAAAAAAAGTAGAAAGAAAATCCATTTCGAGGCTTTATTTTAAAGTATTTGTTAATTTTATAAAAGCAAATTAAAATAGAAAAATCGGGGTAAAAAACAAAAGCAAACAAAAAACAGAAACTTTTAAACATTTTATAATAACAAATAAAATTCTTAAAGGGCGAATTTCTTGGAATTTTCCGAAATACGAAAAGGAAACATTTTCTTCGTTGGGATTTTTTTCATTAATTTTCTTTAAAATTATTGTATTGAATTTGGTTTTCTTTCCTTGTGCCGAACTTCCAGTTTCTTCGTTTATTTGTTTTATATTTGCATTTATAATTCTGACCTTGACACAGGATACAAATTTTCCAATTTCATTTAAAATTTCTTGCTTCGCTTTTCTTTTCTCAAAGCTTTCCAGGTTTTTATTTTCTGTCATGTAGGTGAAAACTTTTCTTTTTCGGAATTTTTTTTTTTCATGGAAGATTTTGTTACCACCATTTTTTCTTAAATATTTAAAAAAAAAAAAAAGGAAAACGAAAATATCCTTGCCAAAAATATGAAATAAATTATTTGTTCAAAATTTTTGTACAACAAAGAAAATAAAATCCTGACACAAACATAAAAATATGATTTCAAAAGCTTTTTAACAATTTCAAATCTTAAGAAAAGCATAAAATTCTAAGAAATTTATAGATTTTTCATACTACTTATGATTTATTTTAAGCATAAATTTTCAATTGCTATTTTACTAAGAAAAAAAATTTAATTGTATTTAATAAATCGAAAGAAATCGTTATGTTATAATTTCCCATGAATTTTGTTTAGCTTCTATTTTTAGTCCTTTAAAAATAATATCGACCCAACGTGTTAAATCTATTACAAACCCATTTTTATCCATCCTGAACAGAAGCTAATCCCTTTATTTATTTTCTATAAAAAAATATATATATAGCATTTACACTATGATCCCGGATGGAGGAACATTATTATAGAGACTTTTTTTTTTAGAAAGGATAAACGAGACAAATTCACTATTTCTATCCTTAAATACCAAATCCGATCTCATCCCAATGTAGTTTATTTAGTAAAAAAAAAGGGAAGAGGTATATATACTGTTATCGTAAGTCCTGGCAAACACCTATCACCACGTAACATGCCAAATTAGGAAAAGGATCATTTCGTCTTTACCCATCAGAGCTATTCTTCCTGATTTGTTCATTCTGTATATAATTTTGGAAGCCGACAAACAAGTGTTATGTTCGTTCGTCGTTAAAAAACGGAAAGGACACAATTCTAATCCTCGAAAACTATTGTCAGACCTAACTCACACTCGTTTCAATGAAAAGAGAAAACAACAGAATACTAACCAGTAATTTCGTTGTATTAAGAAGGACAATAGAAAATAAGGACGACAACAAGGAAAATAAAGACTATATAGCGACAATTTGTCGTATTTTTTTTTTTTGCTCTGCTAAAAAATAAACATTCGTCCTGATGATTTTATTTTTTTCTTTTAATACTCAGTCAGTTTGAAGTTTTTTTATATAAGAAAAAAAAACAAATTATTGTCCCTTTTTCATTGATCATGAGAACATTCGTTTATAAAGACAAAATCTTACAGACCCTTTTTGTATATACATTTTTTTTTTTTCTTTTTCAACTATTTAATTTTTCGTGTGTTTGATAAGACATGGTAGTATGTCTTTTGATAATCTTTTACCAAAACAATATTTTTGTTCTCCAGATTCCAATTATCCTTCGGTTCGGTTAGGGAAAAGCGGATTTTCCTGTTGAAATTGTCTTTGGTCCTTTTTTCCAAACAAATTTCTTTTTGTTTTTGGTTTACTTAGAAAAACGAAATTTTATTTTGAACAGTCCATTGAACTTTAATGAATTATGAAAGAAAAACCGAATGTGATTTCAATTTCTTTTTTTTATTAAATCTTAAAGGAAATTATATATTAAGGAAATCATATTAATATTTAATATTTGGGAAAGATTCAATAATAAATTTACTAAGGTATATTGGATTTTCAGAAAGAAATTAATAAAGGATAAGAGGTAGGTTAAATAAGGGGATGAAATAAATTAAAAGTTATGTCACTGAATTAATATAGGAAAAAAATAGATTACTGTGAAAAACTTTGATCAGGAGATTTGTAAAATTAAAAACCGCTAAATATCAATTATTTGAATGAAACATTTTACAACTTCACATCTGCTTTCCATGAACAATGAAATTCGGTTATGTTGAGCTGCAATTCTAAAATGTGTAAATTCTTCTTTATACTTCGATATATAATAAAAGCAATCAGAAATGAAATTTGATACAAGGAACTTACGAAAACCTCAAAGGTACCTTTAAATATCCTGTAATATAATATGGAATCATATTGAGTGAAATATTGTGGAAAGAATCGAATGGCTCAGAATGACGATATCGTCGATTATAAGTTAACAAATTGTCTCAGCGTATAGAATTGTTATTAGTATACAATAAATAGAATGCCCGACTTGTATTCTCACTTTGCCCAGATTTTCAGTCTGCAAACAAGATATCTCGTTATTAGTATTAGTAAAAAAATCTGTGTGATATAAAAATACATGTATTTATACTCTTTTCTACAAACATCAAGGACGAAATATTTATCTTTACAGAGGGTGTCGCAAAGAAAATACAAGTTGGTCAATATATTCTTATTGTATGCTTTCTGGTGAGAGGAAAGGACAGAAAGATTCAAAAACTCGTATATATTTTACATCTGCGAAAGATGATAAAAGGTGAACATTATGATATGCCTGAATTATTTTAACAAAATTTAGTTATCCAGGATGCGTATAGAATATTCTGAAAATAACTAAAAGTGACCAAAAGTAATACCACAACACTATCTTTGATCGCGGAACAATTTAAAAGAAATTGTACAATTTCGATTTGGATGAAGATAAAATAACATTAAACTTTATTTGTCCGATTTGTTACACCAAATAAAAAATTTGTTTACGATTTTCAGAAAAATAATCTTAACTGTTTAGTAAGTCTTCAGATCTTTAGAATCAGATTCTAAATTTATTTGAAATTAAAAAAAAAAACTGAAGAACATCCAACAAACACGTCGAAGTTAATTTCCTGTCAAATCACTTAACTGGTTTATTGGAAGTTCATAATATAAAATCAACCAACCGAATGATTTTCAAGACGACGGTAACCATACTTAAACATTAAGATGCAAGAAAGATCAAATTCGAAAAAGCCAAAAAAAGAAAACTCATTAAAATGAAGCAACTTTTTTTTCTCGTTTTTCATATATTTTTTTTTTTTGCCAGCTTTAAAACAAAAATCTTCTTTAATTCAGGTAAATATTGAAAAGAAGAAAAAAAAAGTAGAAATTTTAAAAGACGTTTAAAGAAGTAAAATCTTAACGGCTTGAGGATATGCGGTTGATTGGATGAATGAACAAGCATGCAAAACACGAACCGATTCGAAATTTTTATTCATAGAGTGCGAAATGAATTTCTATAGAAATTGATATTCTCAACGTAGTAAATATTATAGAACCGTTGGCATAAAAGTGTGTATTCGATCAGCAGCACAATATAGAATTTCTATTATTATCCTGGTATGATCTCTAACAAAATATTCTCTGTATATAAGGTACATGGATTCCCGATATGATTGAACAATTGAACATGAAAGGATGCAATGAAGTATTAAATTCCTTGCAAACTGTGCAATTCAAAACTAAAGTCTTTGTGTTATTCATTTGTTGTTCTTGTTATTCATCTTTATTTTTGAATAGAATGTATTAAAAGCTTATTGGTATTTGAATTCATTATTAAAAAAAATAAAGTAATAATAGTAGTATTCACGTAATACTACACGGTTGAAAATTTGGATTTACTTTTTAATCAAAATCATATTATACAAGTATATAAAACCAGTAGAAAAAGGTTTACTTTTTAAATTGCTGATTGGGCTAGTTTAATTAAAACCAAGAAGAGTTTCATTTTTAAACTAAATTAATATTCTACGTAAAAGTTGGCTTTTAGTTTGACAAGTTATTCGTTTCGTTTCCGTTTCTTTATTCTCGTATGCCGTTCATATTTGTCATTTTATTTTGTCTTTATAAAATATACTAATCTATATTTTAGAATTTTTCGGTAAAATACTTAAGAAAAATACTTAAAGTCTATCAGTATTGGCCATGTTGAAACGTTACGATTGGACCATTTTAGTCTACGCATAAATGAAGACAGAAACGATCTGACGGTGTCTTCACTAGGCTCTTTTTTTGTATGGACCAAATTATACCGAAACGTGCTGTGTGTTAATTATTGAAAAAATCTTAATTTCGTATGCGAATAAAATTTTATCGACTAACTTTAATCATTCGCATTTAACCTTCGGCGAGGTTCGGCGAGGCTAGGCCGTTGATTTACCGCCGAACTTAGACGTTTGTTTATTTATCAAATATTAATAAATATATGTATTTATTTATGATTTATTTTAAGAATTTTGCAAGAAAATGTATCAAAAACAAAATCTCACCATCCTTTTACATCAACGTCATGTTTCGATGTCTTCTTAAGACATTTCAAACTTTTCATAGGTTTTATTAATATTCGAAAATGGTTTAAAATTTCAGATCAGATTAAGGGTTAAAAAATATTCCATCATTTCTTTTTGTGTAGTCAAATAATTGGAAAATTTCATGAGTCCTTTAAACTATATTTAATTATGTAAGAAATAAAAATTTCTACAATTTTAAAATGATGAAAAAAGTAAAAATATTTGTTCTTAAAGGAGGGATACTTTGGAACGTTTCCTTTTTTTTTTTATTTAAAAACGATTTTCCTCTTTCAGCAGATGTGTGTAATGATTTTTCTCAATATATGCTCATATAAAAAAAGGATATAAAAATATAAAATAAAAAGCATACACGAAGTTATTCGAATCCATACTCAAATATTATATTCCACTTATACACATTGTCATCATATACGTATTATATTTTGTGTCCTCAATCCTCATTTTATTGAAATAATATATATATATATATATAGATGACAAGGAATTCTTTCTCTCGGAAAATATTACTTACTAGGTCGTCGCGTTTTGTGCGTTTTCTTATATAAAACTTTAAAACCCTAAAAAATGAAAATACCCTCCTATAATATCAGGAAGGATTTTTCCCACACAATCTTTTATGAAAAAAAGAAGCTATATACTATACTTACTTACAGTCTAATTCTAATATATCTAAAGGTGGAACGTCAAATGGGGTTTGAAAATGGTATATAGTACCGAGAAAATGTTCTACTCTTCATGTTATTATGTAACACAAATGAAATGCTATAAGATTCCAAACAAACATATTCCACCATAATCACAGTTGTTGTTTTTGAAACTGTGATTTAAGTTAATAGCTAATTCACGTTCTTTTTTTCTTTTCTATGCCTTTTTTTTTTGGTACATCGTATATCCACATCCACTAGGCATCTAGGGATGATGTCAAATGAAATGACGGTTTTTTTAACGGTGGAATTTTTTTTTTTGTTCACTCAGTTATAAACGTAAAGTAATCCCTTCTATTTTAGAGTTCAGTACAATATGTCACCTAGAGATGATGATGGTGATGGTTATTGTCGGGGTCTTTGAAACATCTGTTTTACATTGTTCGGACCAGAATGAACTGTAGTTGATGTTAACTGAAAAAGTTAGTCCTACTAATACACAAGGTATATTCGAGGCTGATATAATATAGATAGATCTATATCAAAGGTTATTACATTTGCTTTACATATATTCTTGTTATGTTGCAGGATGAAAACAGGAAAAAAATACATAATATAGTAATAAGGGTGACAGAATTTTTTTTTTTTTTAAGGGTAGTGTTATTATTAAGTGATTACTAATTTTTATGGATATAGACTTTTTCACGGGAATTCATGAGTTTTATGAATGCTTCAAAATTTTCAGGCAATTATGTTGGCTCTTGTTTATGGATTTTGTATTTAATAGGAAAAATTGAAGGCAGCTTGATTATAAATTTTTGAAACAGTTTTTGTTTGAAAGCAATTGAATCATATTTTACTTGGAAAAGGCTGGATATTATCGTGTGAGAAATTGATTGATTTTAACTTTTGTGAGAAGTTTGTTCCCATGAAAATGAAAAATATTCCCTTTACAAATATCACTTTAAAATTCATCTGTTTCTATTCTAATATTTATCAACACGTAGTAGTTTTTACTTTCTTATTTTCTGAAAAGAAAAAAAACTTTTTTTTTTCTATCTTTCTTATACTACCAGAAGTGGTGTTGATGTTCATATCTGTAGTTTCTTGACCATAAATTGGTCACGCATTGGCACATCCTATCTACTATCTTCATGGCCATCTGTGCATCTTTTTGGACGAGAAAAAAAACATATAACAAAGTTAAAGAAATCAAAGGAAAATCAAGTATAAGAACTTATAATAAGAACAAAGAATCAAATCACAACATATGGGAGCTTAAATAAGAAGAAAAATCTGTAGAAAGAAACTTTCCAGAAAGATGGATCTGTAGGAACAAGGATACACAAGCAATCTCGTTAGGAATTATTACAGAGAATAACTGTATAGGACGAAAATGAAATCCCACAGTATTATAATATCCTATTTGGATAGCGTTTTGGATAAAAAACTGTACGATTGTATAAATATATATTTGAAATCTGAAAAGTTTGGTTGACTTTATGATGTTGACAGGTCAAAACGTAAAGATATATAGCTATATATAGTTGGTGAATACGAGCGTGCCAAAAATTAAGTTTTGAGAAGGGTTGAAAGTTTGAATCGGCCAAAAATCTTTTTTTTTATTATATCGATGAAAATTGATCCCATAAGAAAATTGATGCAGGCATTCCAAATAAAAAATTATGTTTTTTTTTTGTTTTGTTTTTTTTGTTAGGAAGGAAAATTGAGAAGAAACGTGCTGTTGAAAAGTTGATACCCTTTACTATCCTTCATCTGATGAAAAAATATAGTGCAGTATGTAACATTTTAGCACCGTATGGTGAATTTAATCATTTTTCATTGTCAACATTAATATAGCAACTATCCATATGAGTTTGAATGTTGTTCGATTCGAAAATTTGAAACCAGCTTACATTACATTAAACACCATAACATGTGTTATAGACATTTCTCATATTACAGTCTTTAAAGCTTTACAGGTTTCATGTATGAAATTGACTCCCAAACATATTGTGTATATTGTTTTTAGACGAAACAAAAAAAAAAATTAAAAACAAATAGAAAATGACCGCACGCGCTGGTCAGATTAACAAAATAAAAATTTTGTTAAACACTAGAGCTGACATGATCCATTTCCTACCAAATTTTAACCTATATTAAATATTGTGTATTTTATAAACTTAAAGGATAACCGCATTTAACTGATACATACATATATGTAAATACCTGCTTCAGCCCAAGGGTGTATTACATAGTCATGTCATCTTCGTGGTAGAAAATTTCAACTGTCTGTCTTTTGTATAACACCCATTATTATAGTCATTCCGTTTTTTTTTTTTTTTTGTTCACCTGTACAGGATGACATTCTGCTAGTCTTTGACCACAACTACATAATGAAAAGTAACAATCATCTCGGGAAATGTTAAAAGGATGTTACAAAAAAATTTTTTTTTCTTTTTCCTGTTATATTAAGAAAAAAGACAAGAACATTTTATGTATCCTAAAGAGAACGCTTAAAGACTTATCAAAATCTAAATACAATATAATAAATTTGTTGCTATTATATTACCAACTATATCCTTATAGTATGTATGTATAATACTATAAATCCTTCATCTTATTAAATTTACTGACATTAAAGAAAAGTTTCATCATTATTTTTTATTATTATATTTTGTTGTTGTTGTTTCAGAGAAAATAAAAGTCGATCATATTCAATTAAAGCTAAATGAATTACGTGACTAACCACAAAATTGTTATTCATGTTAAACTTTTTAAGAAGAATTATATTCTAAAAATATAAAACTTTATAATTAAAAAAAAAAAAAAAACAGCAACCAAAAGAAAAAAGGGAAAATCTCCTAAAAATGTGAATTTTCTTTAATTTTCCGCATTCCATATTAAAATATATTAAAAAAAAACTAGACGAAAAGAAAACAAACAAATGTTCTAATACAAAAAAAAAATGTTCTGGACTAAAGCTATCAAAATTCAAATAACCGCTGCAGACCACTCCTAAATAAAGCAAAAAAAAGGATATTTTCTTATTTAGATTTTTCTTTTTGTCAGTACAATGTGTAAAGAAAATCAAGCCAACAAACAAGCAAGACGAAAATCTCTTCAACTAAAAAGAAGAAAAAAAAATGTTTGTTTTGTATATAATATTTTGTATCCTTTATAATAAAATCGATTTCCACCATCTGAACCTTTCACTTTGAAGAAATGACGTAACTCCTAACCGAAGGACACATACGAAAGATCGTACGTCTACTTATTTCGTCATATTTATTATCCTTCAAGAAAAAAAAAACAGGAACTTTAGTCGTGTAGTAATCGAATGGCACAACCTTTCAATTCATATACTAAACGAATACTGAATTTAATTTCATATTAAATATATGCGAATTAAATTCTCTCCGCAAAAAAAGGATACTGCAGTCGTTTTGTTGTTCTCTTAAAAATTGTCCCAATCTGGAGAAAAAATTTGACGAATATATCAATTTCGTACTAAAAGCTTTCTCTATAAAACGTTTCTCCTTGAGAACGCTTTCATTTCCAGCAACAAAAAGAAATTTTCTTCCTTTTTAGTACATAAAATTGCGCGCTTCACGTTTATATTATTCTATATATTTATATTTGGGATAAAAGAATATTTCAATCTTCTTCCAGACTAGGTACTTGTAAAATTGTCAAGTATAGCTATTAGACCTGAACACGTAATTTCTTTATAATTCGGATACATAGTATATAGACGGTTATAAAGGTTGTGCAATTAAAAATTTAAGGAAAAATCCTGCATTATACAGTATGTAATAAAAAGTATCATATATATAACAAATTGCCATAAAAATATATAATATCTAGAAGAATTGAATATATATAATATGACATAGTAAAACCGCATAGAATGATAACCTGTCACGAAGATTTAAATGATGGTAATGGTTTTTAGGTGTACGATTCTGGAGGGATATAAATCAAAAAACGAAAAGGAAGAAAAGAAAAACAACGAAATCTTGAAGAGTTCTTATTGGAAAAGTCACGTTTTATGGTATTAACCCGCGAAACTTTGAAGATTAAATCTCATGATGTGTCCCATAAGTATTAGCGAAAGCAGAAAAAAACAGAAGGGATGAATATATAATTTTATTTGATCGGATTAATGATCATGAAGAATTTCTCTTGACTTTCTATTTTCATTTAAACTGATGGATGGTTGATTCGAAAAAAAAGATTTTTTTTTTTTAATGTCAATTATCAAAATAGTATGTCTTCGAAAACGCAAAAATAAAACAATCATAATTAATATACACAACAGATTCGAAATTTCCACATCGATGAATTTCAATCGTTTATTAGAAATCTTTTTGGGGCGTTTTTTTTAAAAAAAAAATATTTTTGGTCATTTTACTTGAAATATATAATTTTGTAAAGAAAAAAAAAATTTTTGTCATTTGGTATATAATTTTTTGAAGCATCTTACTTTTCACTTTCAATCAGAGCATATCTCAATTATATTGAAACAAATCGTAATTGCAATTATTCCACGAAATTTAAAAACAACAAAAAAATGAAATATCACTTGCTTCATATTTCTTTCAAAATTTTATTAATTTTTACAATTGTTTCGAATGATATTTTCCAGTAAATAGTATATAGTACTTGAAGAACAATACAATGAACTGATTAAAGGAAAAACAAGAAAAAAAATGTGGAAAGTCCCCCAAAAAAACAGAAGATACAAATAAATCCCGGCAACAATATTTCATAGTAAAATTCCGTAATATCCGCCATAGTAATTACCTTTCGAGAGTACTTATGCGAAGCATTCAAGAATCTCGAATTGCTTCCTCTTTTTCGTATGTTTTCCTCATTACAATTGTTGTTGGCGTCGTCGTTAACGTTGTCATTTCAAGTTTTATATAAGTGTATAGATTTCTATATATATATATATATATATATATATGTATCTAAAATCGAAGAATGAAAATTTACTTTAACTAGCTTGTTGCTAGACAGAAAAACAGTACCACAGTGAAAGAAAAACCAAAAAAAAGTATATATGTATGTAAATTAAAATCTTCTAAAAACTTTTCAATTGTATCCTTTTGTAATGATGAAAAAATTTATAAAGGATGATGAGGTGAATTTTGGTTGTATAAGAAGTCTAATCTGAAGGAGTTTTAAGATTATTGAGAGAAATTAAATAAAATGACTGTAAAATTTTGAAAGATTGCAAGAGAGAAGATTGGGATAAATGTTTAAAGAAGTTGTTGAAACTTTTATCTATGTTTAACATCGAATGCATACGTAATTGTAGATAATTTAGGTAAGTGCTGAGTTCTTGAAATTGACATTAAATAGAAAATTGCAAATCGGTGAAAGAGTTTTTAATTGCTTAGCAAAACATAATTCGGTTATTTAGTATAGAATTGTCAGAGATTTTCTTTTTATTCGAAACTTTTTTGAGTTTGAATTGTGTCCAGTGCATACTAAAAACATTGTGAAACATAGAGACATGCGTCAAAAAGCCTGAAATACTTTCCTAATAATAGGCGTGTTTTTTTTGGGAATTTTTATCGACTACTATTTAAATTCCTCCAAAAATAAAAAATCTACATATGCACATTTGCTGGAACACGCAACCAACTTCAGTTTTATTTTTTGGACTATGAGAAAAATTTGGAATTTATTTTTTAGACAAATAGTGAAATTAAACCAAACAGACGGCCATTTGAAGTATTATATTTTGCCCAAATAAATCTAAATTTAGTATTAAAAAAATAAAACTGATATGAAAAACCAAAATGCCCGAAATCTGGTAAGATTGAAAAATCAAAAAAATTTTCTGTTAATTTGAAATACTGGAATAAGAAAAATAAATGTTTCGATTTATGCCATCTATATTTTCAATATAACTCTGTTAAAAATAAACGGCAATAAATAACCAAGCCTAAATAAGAGGGTATAGAATGTATGATAATCATCCTTATTTTTCCCGAAAAACACAACTATATACTCACTTGTTAAGATTTGTATAATTATTTAGAAACAATAGTCTTCCTTTAGCTCAGATACTAGTATTTAACTCTTCTAATTACATTTTGGAATTTAATTGTACTACCATCCCATTGAAATACTAATGTCAAATCTTTTCTAAATACATTACTGAAATTCATTATCCCTGGAGTACATATTTTATAAAAGTTTAAATGACTTAATACAATATTCAACTTAAATTTTAGATCCTTAGAAAACCTATTAGCCATGGCTCAACTCAAAACGATATTTAAACATTGTATGCAATGAAAGTTGCTGACAACAACAAAATATAAATGACAAATATTTTCTCACGTAATCTAACAAATCTTTTCTATTTCTAATCCACAGGATTAGGTAAGTATCCATTATTTTTCCACCATCAGGTTCAAAATATAAAAACGTTCTATTCTTGATATTGATGCTACAACCAGTTTAAGTATATACAGTTGACGATGATGATAAACGATAACTGACCATATGAAATATAATAAATGTAAGTTTTGCTAGTATACTGTAGCCATTTTAGTTTTTGTAGACTTTGAAGGCTAACAAATGTTAGTAAATATCGTATTATGAAACTATAAAAGTTATATTTCTATTTATTGGCAATCTTGAATATTGTAGAAAAGAAATGAAATATATTCATTCATGAATGTGCGACATATTGAACCATTCTACAAGAAAACTAATGTTTATTTGCAAGGTTTTATTATTTCTTCATTTTTTTTTGATTTCAGGTCCTTAATTTATGAAGATTAAACCTGACAATAATAAGTTTGTTTGGAAATATTTCACATTAATAACGGCCTCCTCCTATATTGGAAAAGCATTATATGTAAAAGTATATAAAAATTATTTATAAAAATCGATTATTTGATTTTCTTTTTCTTGACCTTTTAATACGATGAATCGTTTAAAACTTTCTTTGAAGTTTGAAATTAAATAATTTTGTGAAAGGAATTTAAAATGTTTGCAATTAACTTTGGCTATACACGCCCAACCACTCGAGGTACTTCTTTAAGGCACAATCAATGTTTTACGTTGTCTTCTAACTACACCTCACAGGCCCAGCCAATATTTGGTGCTTCACACAAAGTACTATAAGTGAATAAGAATTTAAAGTAAAATTTCATTACCATTTAATTACATGTTCTATTCGATGATTTTAAGTGTGATCGTGTAACTCGATTTAGACCAATTAGTATCGAGAAGTTATAACTTTCCTACTGCTGACTGCGATTTAGTCTAAATCGAATTACATGATTCTACACCTGTGAATTGTTTCATAATAGCAGTGATGATGAATTTGCTTTTGATTAGTATGAAAATGGTATAGAAAATGGATGTTTTGAGAGATCAAGCTGTTATTCTGCTGTCAAATAAACCATTTACTACAATTGCGAGGATATCATAAAAATTTAGTGTTACTGTAATCGTAGCCAAGAAATCATAATTCCTTTCTTTTTTACCTGATTTACTGAAAAAATCCCTAAGCCAATTTAGTGAATCATAATCTTAAAAATGCGCTTGAAAAATACATTTTTTTTAATTTGGACGAGATAATAGGCGCCGGTGCCATTCGCGGAACGAATTTTTTCGAAACCACAAACGATAATCATTTTCATTATTTAACGGAAATATTTAATTTACACATCATGACAGGAGAGATTACTAATACTATAGTGCAGAACACAATCCTCTTTTTAATGATATTGGTTTACGTTTACTCATCGATCGTATTAACAAGTAATTATGTAGAATTCATTAAAAAATCCTTCAATAATTTACCTTCACAGGTTTTTATAGTTAGTAGGAAAACATCCTACTATTTTACTAAATCCATTTAATCTTAAAAAATTTTGAAATCTTGAAGTATTAACCAAGACTTTTCAAAATTACTTAGTCTCTTAAAGGGATCTTTTAGGAATGCCTTTAAAATATGATTAAGTATTACGATATTGCCAGAATTTCTTCAGTTATCCTTTCCTTACAGGGTTCTGTAAATTATATTTTAAGTCATTTTTTTAGGGAAACTTTTATGACAATATTATTCAGCAATATTTAAAATATGTCAATTATTAAGAAAGTACCAAATATTGTAACTATAAAAATAAGTTATTAAAAAATTTCTTTTATTTATTTTTTCAATTAAATTATTAAAAATTAATTGGAAATATGTTTTTTTTTTTTGTTTTTATAATTTTTCATATTTAATCGAAACCTATTTTTTTTTCTTATCAAAAAAAACGAAATATAAATAATAAAAGGCAAACAATAAAATTAACTGAAAATCCATGAACAATTATTTACATTCACGGTTTACCTTGCTAATGAATCCGTTCCAGTGGAAATTTTTAAATCTGAATTTCATTTATTTACTTATTTATATATCGATGTTAAATTTTCATCATCGGTTACTTTTTTGTTATTCTCTGGAAAATCATTTTTCGTCATAAAAATACAATTTCAAATAATAATATTTTCATTAAAATTATACTCAAAAACAAGAAATGGTAATTTATTAATTATTAACTGAAAAAAGGTTAAATACAAACATAATATTATAGAAACTTCAAATCGGGATAGAATCGAGTTTTTGTTATCCTATGATCAATTTGGGAATCGTAGATAACAAAATGTGAAGAAAAAAACAATCAAAACTAATAATACGGATATTTGAATGTTTTTCTTTAGCTCCTCTTTTTCGAATTTGCTTGAATCGATTTCACTGAAATTTAGTACATCATTATATAATTATTTTGACTACAAATTTTAAAATAAAACCTAATAATTAAAAAAAACTTTAATACCTTGCGTTTACTTTATAACTTCGCTCTCCCTCGGTTGAATACCAAATCGAATTAAGGAATAACACACCCAAATTGCAAATTTCATTAAAATTGGACAGAGTATTATCTCCTAAACGAATGGACACACTTCCATCGATAGAACTGTTGATTCTTTACACGTCTAGTATCTTCAAACTTTTCTTCGATAATTACTTCTATGCATTACAGATGTAGTGCAAAGCAAATCTACTCTTGGCTAGGACCTACCATAGTGCATAAAAATGTACTGATGGAAAATTGGTGAAGAAAACGGACAACTAAAAAAAATAATAATAATAAATATAAACATAGATTAAAAGATTAAAATTAATAACTAAAAGTATGTCTCAATATTTTCCGACTACTAAATACAAGAAAATATGTGAATTATTGGGAAATAATACCGTCGAAACCATTTCTCATTCGAATTTTCATTTTATGTTTTTTTTTTTCTTCTGCATATATGAACCGCCACAGAACAATAATAATATTCTCTAACAAATGTAGATCGAACCATATTCAATAAGGTATTTGAATTTTCCACTCAGTTTACATACCTTAAATCATTCTTCGAATATAGGAATCGGATAGTAGAACTTCAAATGGAAAGGATCTGAAAATTGTTTTTTTTTTTCTCACTCCTATATGAAATTCTGGTATAAATGTTTGGATGGTAGAAAGTGCTATATTGATATAAATCAGAAGACATATCCAAAAACAATTGTAGCTTTTAACTTCAACAACATAAAATATATAAAAATGAAAAAGGAAACAGAAGAAATAAAAAATAGTAGCATGTTTAAGGATTGGCCATGAGATGAATAACTGGAATGTTGTACAGTAATATATGTTCAAAAAGTATGGTATTTTCATATAAAGAGAACAACGAGAATAATATCACAACCAATTTGCATTACAGTGCAATAAACATACCCAACTGTATTGTATATTTGGTATATAAAATATACCGATGGGGTTTTATTTTATCATGATATACAGTCCCATTACTAAGTTTTCTGGGTGCTTGTCATATTTTTAACAGGTATATGTTTCATATGAATATGAGCTTTAGGTATGACTGGAACAGGAAAAACATAATATATGAACAGTGATGAACTGTGCAATATTGAATACACTTTAAATTTCACCTTTGGAACTCTCTCGTACACCTCTATATGCAGAGACAATTCGTACATTCATTTGAACACTATTATACCCTTTCTTATATAATGTAGCCTCGAGGAATGAGTTGTTCACATTTCCATTACACTGCAGTTCAATGTAGTAGATAGAATTATTATGGAATGGATATTGTGAATAAATAATTTTCCCATATAGGTATAGTACAGGTTAAGTAAAAAAAAACAAAAAAAAAAACAAAAAAAACATAATATGGAAAATTTATTGAAAATGATTTTTGATGCCATTTGCTTACCCTATTGTACTTGGTGGCATATTTATTGACATCCCAGTAAATATTTATGAATCTTTTCAGTACCACTTCATAAAGTTAACATATTTTGTCGAACATATTGTTTGTCGTCAATTTATGTCTCAACCAATTTATTCGAGTATAAAATATTTTTTCAGGATATTCTATAGATATAGTGCTGCAGGTTTTGTTGACTGTATTTATCATATTAATATTTAAAAAAAAAATGTCCTTAAGTAGGTAGTTTTTTTGTTGTACTTTATTTTTCATGATTTACAATTATTATCGAATTTCCTTCCTTAACTGTAGATGGCAGACCACAAAAGCTATAATAGTAAGGAAGTATTATATACTTTATTAGATGTCTTGCATTAATAGTTTCTTCACAGGTATCATGTTTATACATATAGTTTTCCTGATATAGGAAATGAAAATTCAGGTCATCCTATTTTTATCTGATGGTACTTTAGTTATTAAATAATATTTATATAATACACAAGTATGCGACCAAAGATTATAATAATCGAAAGGTATACCTTTTTCTTACTACCTTAAGTAGACACACGACCATATTCATAATTATCGAGGGATTAAAATTGCCTATTAGAATTCTTCTTTAAGTGGATACCTGAGTAGCGTACATAAGTTTAACTTTGTAGGTTACTTAATCTAAACCCATTGGCACGTAGTAACGTAAAGTGGTATCCTTTGTGAAATTATTATAAGACATTGAATGTGAATCTGTTCTTATTCAATTAATCGTCAAAACGTGATAGTATTTTTTTTTTGTCCGTCAATAAAATAGAAGTTCAGAAATAAAAATGAATGCTAATTTAAAAATATTACTTATGTATGTGGGTCAGTTGGTCAAAATTTTATTATGTATAAATAGTCGCTGGTAAAAGTAGTATTTTTGAATATTTAAACTAACTATGCAACAAACTTTAGTATACGCTCAGAAGACTAAAGACTGTTTCACATTTCTTTCGTAGTTTCAAAGGAGTGCAGACATTACCTAATTTTATAAAGAATATAAATAGAATATTTTGAATCAATTTACATTAAACTCACCATTTGAGTTCGAGTATTATTCGCAAATTTGTATATGTAAACTTGTTTCTAATAATTTAATTTTTACAACAATATCTCGCAAAATTATTACAAAACTTTTAACATATATGAAATATTCCAATAAGACAACTTAAGAATTTCTATTTTTGATCCTTATTAATCATTAGCTACAATGCCATTCAGTTATATCTCTTATTGTATTCCAATATTGTACAAAACCTTTATAACTTCCAATTCCATGTATAAACATATCATCAATATGTCCTCTTTATATAGTTTTGTTTTTAGACAGGAACATGTAAGTTTAACAGCGTGGGATTTTCGTTTCGGTTATAACATTCATGGGCGGTTTTAGAAGAAATCGAGAAATATTTTCACACATGTATTACGTCGTTTCCCATAATCATAATCATTCAACTTGACTTTTAATAATATGCATATACATACTATATTTACAACATAGCGCTTCTATCATGGGATGTGGCTAATAACTTCTTTTCCACGTTTCTATATAATACTATATAAACTCATATGAGTAGAATTTCGCAAGCACAAATCATGCATTTATTTTCCTTTAAAAGGATTTGTTTTCGAAAAGAGTATTTCCACATATACGAGTACAACCCACGTAAGAAAACTAGATAAAATCATGTTAGAATCTTAACATATTATGTGATCTTAGAGGAATTACTGTAGGTGTGGCACGAGAATGAAGTCCAACAAAAAGAATAAATTCTTTCGGTGATCATTTAGAGAAGAATACGAAAAAAATTTGGGTTGGTCACATACCTAAATTCACACCATACCCATGTCTATACAAAAGAATGTTTTACCACCTTTTTATGTAAGCCGCTAATACAATTATTATAGAAATGTATATAAATAAAATTCTATCAGATATCACGCTATCATATATCTCATTCTCTGAAATAGCATTCACCTACGTACAATATGATTCTAGTGGCAATTAATAATGAGAAAAGCTTTCCGGAACGGTTAAATGTCTTTATGAATTGCAAATTTAAGATTATTTAGATGAATTGATTGATGTTACTTATTATACGAGTGTGGGAGAAAATAACATTACTTTGATAATCAAATTTTATTTATAATTAATTTTAATGAATTACTGAATACTAAATCTAAACAAATTGATTTAATTACAATACTATATAATCGAGGTATACCAAAATTATGATCTTGTAAAGCCTGTGTTATTCATTAGAGATACTATATTTCAGGAGATAAAGACGTAAAAACCATATTTAATTCTGTAGGTTTCTTTAATTAAAAAAAACGAGTTGATGCGTACTACACAGATAATGTTATATCAACACTTCTTTTGTTCTATTAAAGACTTTATTATACTATACTATAAATAAAACAATTATCTATCTATAATTATTTTAAAATATTACGCCTAATTAGTTTTATATTTCAAACTAATATACCACTAAAATGAAGAGTACATTAATCCCACATAGTTACTTATTACGTTTGCGTGTCGTCCTCCATCTATGAAGCCATAATTATAGACGTCATCCTCACGCAGATCTAACCACACATCAATTGTGCACCAACCTTTCTTATGATTTACTATATTTATATAATTTCTATTTTATTTTCTTGGTTTTTCTTAGAAAAAGTCTGACAATATGATTTCTATTTTATTTCTTCAAAAAAAAATTTTAACAACGTTAAAATCATTAAAATTCGAAAACCTAAATTCATTCGAATTTCAAAGATTTCATATAAAAAATAAATGATTTTCGAAGTAAAACTTCTCGTAATGATGATGATGAGATTGTTTTGTCAATTTAATAACTGCATAGGTATATTGTGTTACTAATAGATATCTGGACAAAATCATAACAAAAAAGAAAAAATCATAGAAATCATATTTGTTTTAGTCTTTCTGTGTTATTTATACTAACGATAGCCGGAATAATGATGATAATGATTAAACAGAAGCATGACTATGATAAATTGTGATCGATGACTTTGCGAAACTTAAGTTTTTGCTTTTCATATCTTTATTTCTTCTTTAGAATAACAATCCTAGAAGATTTTCTTTTTGGATGAAATATTGTATATAACACAAAATAAGCTTAATTTATTTAATTTAATTAAATATGTTACCTGAAATTATAAATTTCCTAAGGTAACTACTAATTTTATATTTAAGGCCACCAAAGAATGATACTGATACTGTACCTAAGCTAATTGTGTATAATATTTTCGACAAAATTTCATACTGCCCTTTTATATTTAATTATTAAACACCTTCTATTATTATAAAAAACATAATTTCCACGATATGAAAGTCAACAAACAAAAATACTAATTATTACATTGACTATTATTAAATTTGAAATAAAATAAAACTAACTACTTTATATAAATATATCTTAAACTTTTCCATACCGCTGACCATATAATACTTGTAATTAATTCGTGATAAATTATATATTAATTGTTTTTGAAAAATGTTATTTTACTATGTTATAAAAATCTAAGGAGAAAATTTCACATGGAAAACCTAAATTTTCTTCTTTCAAACGAAAATTTCATGTTTCAGTCATTTACAATATATCTTTGATTATAATTATAAAAATCTTTGAAAAATATTCTTCAAATAATTTCTATAAGATTCTTTAAAAGCATGGTCATTGGAAGTACATTTTATTCTTCCTTAATTCTAAACATATTTTATGTACTAACTATGATATATTTATTGTGAGAAATTGTTAGCTTTTTCAATAATGGTTGCCCTGAAATTAATTTGTCCTAAGCATATTAAATTGTATAATAAATTGAGAAAAATGAATACATGGAAAAAAATGCGAAACCGCCGTGACGGTGATTTGAACCTAAAATCACTCGATACTACTATGAGACTTTATACCCACTTCAATTATTCAATCAATTCATTGTCATCATCACTATTGTTCTATGTTCATTAATAGATTGCAATTTTAAAATATAGGGACGAGTCCGACTTGCTTCTCATCATGTATGTTTATAGCATTCATATTTTTGCCCTAAGTATAGGCACTCGTTTTCTTCGGCCTTCAAGAATTTTACTTAATATTGAAAATATATACTCTTAAACAAGATGTAATTATTTAAAATATCAATACTTACGTGTATGTCTGTATACAATAAGGAGCCAGTTAAAACCCATCAAACCTATTCTATTTTTAAAGACAAAATTAGCATGAAATTGGTAGTGGTCCTGTTTGAATATGAAAAATAAAATTAATTCAATTTTATTAGTCTTTTTGTTTCGATGTTTTTCATGAGTTTCAAATTGCAAGAATTCTTAAAGATAAAAAGTTCTATGAAAAGTATATAATAAACAGAAAATAATAATATGACACTTAAATTAAAACTTTGTATATTAAAATGGAACAATTCATCACAAAACCATAAATTTCATCTTTTATTGTTACTCTTGTGTTCGGTATTAGGTATAAGTTTTATCTTCCAGCAACCGAGAACAGATATAAAGGTCAATTACCGTCATTTGAATATTCTAGTCGGTAGGAGGTCTTAATACCAAGAAAATGTTCATACTAAGTGGGTGTATTATGGACATTCTTTGAAATTTTTTTAAAGAATATTTTAATGATTTGAATAAGAAATCAAATCCATTTAAAAGAAAAAATAAGATATGAATGATTTTAGCTAAATAATATATATGAACAAAATGCACGATTAATTGTAAAATTATCATAAAAGCTTTTCTAAGAATTACCAAGAATAACTGAAATACAATTTTGTTTAGTCTTTTCAAAGTGAAGAAACGTTTAATATTAATATACTTGTATTTTCAGGAATAAAAAATTCCATTCGTTTTTTTCCTGAAATATGATTTTATAGAGAATAGAATTGCATTCGTCTGCAAAAATTTTCTAATATGAGGAATCCTTAGTTTAAGTTGAATTTTTTTTTACCCAATTTACATGAATTAGACGGAAGAATATTCAATTTACATGAATAAACACTAACAGAATCTGGTACCGGTATTGTTCTTTCTGTTTATCATATTTTTTTGTCATTCATTTAAGAAAGATTCTTGCTAAAATTTAACATATAAGACATACTAAAATAGACGGGTTTTGAGAAATATTTTTGTACTGAAAATAAAAGAAATGATCGGGGATCGTTCAGACACAGATTAATATTATTTACCAGATAAGAAAAGAATAGGAGGAAGATTCATCACAAGTTTAAGCATTAAAAAACCAATTGCAAAAAATACATCCCACACAATTTTATATTCACATGCATAGTAATATCCTCCCACGCGATTTTTGACAGAACACCAGAAATACGCGAATATCAGGGGATTAGTTGAGATATAAAAAACATAATCTTTACGAACCTATAAATTTGCTAATGAATAGATTGGTTCTTAACGTAGCGTTTATAAACCTGGGACGCCGTAGAAAGAAATATTTATGAAGGCTTGGAGAAGACAAACTTTAATAATAATTTTATAGATGACATATCAGTTCCCTTCAATTTTATCAATTTAATAAAATCAATATTTTTATGCTCTATTGCCGGTACTGCCTTACAAGATAAACCAAAATCGGGTTATGAAATTTACAATGTAAATAGGCGATAATATTTAGGACAATATTCTTAGGATAAAATAAGTCTGTGCATCAAGTTTTCCAATGTGCTCTAGAAACTAATATACCGATTTGAATAAAATTTGCAGAATTATTTAATGCTACTAGGGCCTAGGCTACCTGGGAATTAGAGCAAATTTAAAAAAGGTGATACAAAGTTATGCAGAAAATACTTTGGAATATTATTAGTTTTGACTGTTTTTTTTGTCCCATTTCTAACATATGCAATCAAAAAAATAGCTATAGGCCGATTTTCAGTTAATATAGGTTCATCTTACTTTTTATAAATATGAACGAAGAAGTCCAAAGAAATGATATTTAGTTTCGAGCTTGAAAAAACGTAAATAAAATTCAAAATAAAATCTTAAAAAAACCTATATAACATACATACATAACTAAGAATGAAATTAACGAAAACATAAAAAATGAGCATAAAATTACAATCTCGAACAATGAAGATACAACATATCTACAAAAACGGATTCGGTCTTTGATTTCAATTCGATTTCTGGATGTAGTATACAAAAATGAAGTCAGACATTTCCGAAAAAAAAAAAAAAATAATTTCTATCTACGTATGGACTATGTAGTAAAGAACTTCACGATGATGTCCATTCGAGCGAAAAACAAATCAGAATATAAAAATCCAACCCAAAACTAACTATATTGGAAACCATACATCCATGATATAGAAACATTTCCACAAACTAATTACAAAACGGAAATTACTATAGAAAGAAGAAAAAAAAACGAGAACAAGTCGTTATAATACCTAGGAAAAATCGACATTCAACTAGAGATGAGCATAGGAATGATTCTTTTTGTATGTTTCGAAACAAGAGAAAAAATTTGGCCTACCTTTTGTTCTTTTATAACATTCGATTCATTATTATATCTCCATAGAAAGGTTTTGGTTATTTTCAAAACCAATTCTTTCGGGATTAAAAACCATGACTACATTTGTACCGCTTTTATAGGACTAGCACATAAAAAAAGCATGAATCTAAAAATTTTATCCATCCTGTTCGTTGAAGAAGAACAAAAACCTAAGAAGAAAAAAAAACCTTTCATATTATTAGTTTTGGTTATTTCCATTCGAATTACTCAAGTTCATTTAGAGCATCTTTTTTACAACGAATAAAATTTGGGATGCACTTCATCTACATGAATTTTTTTGGATCGCTTTCTAAACAATAGTTTCTTGTCCAGTTTCAAATGATTCTGTCATTTGGAACTTCATCCCAATGAATGATGCATATTGAGAATATTTAAAGTAGTCGTCGACATCCAAAGATTCCACTCATCTGTAATAAAAATTAATAAGAAAGTAGAAGAAGAAAAAAACAAATTGCTTCCTCTTGATTGAATATCGATATTATTAATCAATATATTTGAAAAATCCGGTTTCAAGATTCTTAACAAATCTTTCGAATAAAGAAATACGAATAAAAAGAAAATTTCATTGCAATAAAAAAATAATTAAATTTTTGACTTGAAATAGAAGCTCACACTGAACCAAAAAATTTCCGAAAATTTAATAACACATTGTTGACATAACTATGAAGAAAATAATATCAAAAATGGGAAAACTCTGTGTAAGTGAACTATGGGAGTTATAAAATCATTGGCATTTTATGAGTTACTATGGTTTTACTATGGTTTCAGTTAGATTGTACGATTCGTAGTCATAGTCAAATCATTGTCTGAAACATAGTAAAATCAAAGATATAAATGAGTAAAGATATGTAAAATTCTAAGTAGCTTTCAGTTTTCATGAGTAAACTATATTAGATCTTATGAAAGGAACTTTGTCGAGGTTAAATCTATTGCCATAAAATCTAATGTAAATTACTTATGTTAAATAAAAGCTATTTTGAAATTTCCACATTTTCTCTTTAATAATATCTTTGGTAAAGTCATTAAAAAGACTAAATGGATTGGCTATGGACGTGTTATTAAACTACTTTAGGTATGTAATTGATTTAACTATTTGTCAGTATGAAAATTTACTATTTATTAAAATATGTCATATAACTTACTGATTATTTTAGCTTATCGAAAGCAATCTCAAACACAATAGCTGTCATTTAAAGGAATGCCATTATTTATGAATAGCGGCATCTTTTAGAAATCCTTTATATCATATGACAACTCCTAATATTTATAGCTGATTCATACCAAAAAATGGTGTATTTCACAATTAATTGTTCTTTTTTTAATGTTTGCAGTAGAATACCTAAATAACGACAAACTCTTTGATCGGAAATACACGTAACTAAAATGATGACTCAACTGTTACTGCAGTTATTTACTAAACATAAAAACATTAATCCTTAGTTTTTATTTATATTATTAAAATTTTAAAGTTTAAACAAATTTCTATCAATTAAGAAAAATAAATAAAAAATCTGATTTCCACTAAAAAATTCTCTGTGAGTACTTTATTAAAAGGATGTGTGCCTTAAAAAAAAAACGGAAAAAACCCACCAACATAAAATATAAAATACAAGTGCGTTTTTCCAGTTCTTTTCAAAACAATAAACAGGAATTTAACGCTATCGTCCTGCTACAGAATTGTAACCACTGAAACCGCGAATCCATCCAGGAAAATCATTTAGGGAACGGAAGTATCGCCCTACATCTCGTTTTTTTTTTTGTTTTTTGTTTTAAATGTTTTAATATTATTCTTCACTTTACGTTATTTTTTTTTCTGTAATTTTTTATTGCATTTATGGTACTCATTTTGTGGTCATATTGGCTGTTGTTATATCTGACTTCGTCCGGCCATTAAAAACTCATTCGGATAATCCTACAAAAACCATGTTTTTTCTTGTTGTTTTTTTTTATATTTTTTGTATTATAATATTTTATTTTGAAAAGTAAATTATCCAATGACATGCATGCGGCCGCCACGCCAACATAGTTACTGGAAAAATAATATGGATTTTTTTTTTAATATGAAAAATAATAAGAAATATGAACATTAAAGTCGAACATACATTTTATGCTTTCTTTCGTCTATTTTAGATAATAATCATTACCAATGGGTCATCATCATCATCAAGTTTTCAGTGTTTTCTTGTTTTTTTATTTAATTCTCTTGATTTCATTTTTATTTTTTATAAAATAACCAAACAATATGTTAGTGCTTCAATGAATCTCCATTTAGAATATAATTAGGTAAAAAAAAAAAAAACGCAAGACTAGTTGATTTAAAATCATACTAAAATTCCGATGATTTCACATTGTCTTAGCACGTTCTGGTTGACTGAACAAGATAATGACTTCTTCTTATATAAAAATTCTTCAACTTCGAATCGTGATTTTGTCATAAATTAGAAGATTTTCATTTTTAGAAAGTACATATTTTAAATCCGTTTCAAAATTATCTAAGCACGGATCATGATTCACAAAAAAAAAAAAACAACATCCTAGTTTTATCTTATGTATTAAGTTCAAATCTTTCAAGCAAATCCACCACGAAAAAAAAAATAATAAAAATATAGTAATTCATTTCCCTGCTTAATTAAATATTTAATTAAAACATTATTACTGATTCTTAAAAAAAAAAAAGATTCTTAATTGCCCACAACCCACTTCCTTAGTATTCACACTTTAAAAATTCTAATATTCTTTTTTATTACCAAATTCCTAGTTAGTTAATTTCTCATATATACTTCGAAATATCTCACCTTGAACCGCAACTTCCAACTTGAACCATAAAATTATGTTCCATATGAAAAAATAAAAGAATATTTTATAATCAAAAAATTCAAATTAGAGGAACCATCTGCGTTTGCCATTTAAAAGAATTCTTATTTATACTTATTCCCCACAACTTCCTAAAAAACAAGAAAAAACCGAACAGAAGAAATTATCAAATTGAACAATAAAGAAGCCTTAGGATAGAAATAACTTAAATAAAAAAAGTCCAAAGTACCCAAACGATCATGTTCAGAGAAACAAACCGCCACCAAAATGGAATAATTTAAAATCAAAGAAAAGGAAAAGATATGTCATGTCATTTACTTGAAGTTCATTCGGAAAGAACGAAATGATGACGGTTCTACGTTTGTTATCCAACACAACTCTTTCATCATTTTTTTTTTCTTTGCACAATGACGATTCATATGGTAACCAGTTTCACTTCATCCAGCACAAACAATATATCCATAGCACTTTTTTCAATAAAAATTTTCGTAAATAAAGAACTCTTTTTTCTTATGTTTGATGAATCCAAAAGAAGAAAAATGTTCATGCATTTTATTCATTTCAAACGATTTGAACAGGTAAACCTATTTAAGCTGGGCATAAATTGTCGCGAACTCCAAAATATATGAGCATATGCATATATAAGTGAATGATGATATTCATATTTTTCATCATCAAGTTCTATACTTAAAGCCTATAGAGACTATGGAAATTGTTTTTTTTTTTTTGTTGTACAACAATCTTTGGCCGATGTATGTCCGTCTGGCAATGTAAAAAAGAATTCAATTTAAGTGGATTATTTTTTTTTTCTCTTCCTTTCATCCTTTATATAAGAATATGAAATGCCTTTGGGATATCTTTGAGATTCTCGCTTCTTCTTCATGTTATTACAAAATAGGAAGACACCGGGTGTCCCAGTTGATTCCTTTTTAATCTTTTATATTAGATACTACCAAATGGTATATGTATTATTTTGTCATTACATTTATAACGCATGAAAATAATCATCATGAAGGCACAAGATGCGTAAAAAGTCAAAAATTATATCGATTTTTGGATTCCTGCACGTCCGTCCATATACCAGATAATTCAAAAACGTGCCTGCTTTTCATTAAATTTCCAATATATGTTGGTTACTCCTGAACTTGGTTTGGTATTGAGTATTGCATTTAAGCAAAATCGGACAAAAAGGAACGAAATTATATCTACAAGCCCAATTTCTACCATAGGGGTCGAAAAACCGGCTCTAGTCCAATTGTAGGTCTTCTGTCTTTTTTCAATATATCATTATTTTTGAAAATTCTGGTACTTTTGGTTTATGAAACTTGATGTAGAAGTGCAAGTGAATATTTGCAACGATTTTCAAGGCAATTTTTTCATTACAAACTTCAAAATTCTTCGTTTTCATGTTTTTATTGTCAAAAATTGCATCAACTTTCAATTTTTGCTATAGAACAAGCCCTAATATTTCGAAAATCATCCAAGTTATAATACGTCCAGTTTTTTCTATGCCCATCAGTCTTTTGTAAATTACTAGTCAAACTGTAATTTACAATTTATGTAACTATTAATATAGAATTTTTGAAAAAAAAAACAATGGAACACTCAGTACATGTGTGAACGTCATTATATATAAATATAAGAAATATTTTGATTGTAAAAATATGTTCCAGATAGAGACGAGAGCCATTCCCTCACCTGCCTGTCAAAAAACAACAACAGGACGTATGCATGTTCAGTGTAATTCATGAGGAAAGCCTCGACATAACAAAAATATATGAATGAATAATTCAAATATCCCTAAGGAATGTTTTACCTTGGCAACAAAATAATAAGCGGTGAATCCCTTTTTTTTAGTTAATGATTTCAGTTTCTATTATATCCAGAAGACAATAACAGCAGGTATATTGGAATGTCAGATTAATATATTATATATATTTTTTTGTGAATGAATATTTTTTTCTCGTTTCTTTACGCTTTTCGATACCTTATTTGGTGTGTAATCGACTCGTGGAGGCCAACAGGCTCAACTCAAATACAATCTGCGAAGAACACTTAATTTAAAATGCATTGGAATTTTTCTGTTCTCCTTTTTTTTTTACTTAGGAGTTTATAAAATTAATTTGTTTTTTTCTTTGGATGTGGAAATTTTAACAAAATTCCCGATACGGGAATGGATTCTTGTCAAAAAAGGATTTGGAATTGTCAACTTGTGTGGTCGTTAATATACCTTTTTTGAACTTCCATAAGAAAACAATATGATTGACAGATTTTTGGTTTAATTAAAATTTATTTTTAAATGAAATTATGGACTAAATAAATTTTTAAATTTGTCGCTAAAATATTTTAACTGTCTTCGCAAGTTTTTTCATTAAAGTCATTGTAATTAAAATTTGTTTTTCTTTCATGAATTTTTATATCTTTTCTTTTATTCGATTCGAATGGCAGTCAAGGAGCAATACATAAAAATCTAATCTTTCGAAAAACATTTTAATCTAAATCTTTATTTACTACTCCTTTAACTGAACTCTTCATATTAAAAATGTAATTTTAACATTTGAATGAATAAAATACAAATCTCTTACTAATTAGTATGTCGATAAGATGTAAATAAAATTTGAAAAGTACATTTATGAAAAACATTTTCATTATTATATGAGTAAAATCTTTTACAATTTTTTATATAAGGACTCATATAAAATGTTTTTTCATACGCCTTAAGATCTTATAACCGTATTAAAGAGTTTAAGACTTATTTAAAAATGACAAATACAACATTTTATATATGCTAGAATTATAGAATAGCTACATATATGTTATATAAGATTATATAAAAGAGTGAAATTAGTATATACCAGGGACGAAGGTCCATATGTTGAATGGATTGAGGGCTTCAAAAATAGCCGTTAAATAATGACTTTGTTCAATATAAATTGAGAATATGGGCTCGGAACTTCACAGGCAAATCAAGTAATCACAAAAAAATAAATTTTCTATCAGAAACGCATTTCTTACTAAAGAATAACTCATAAGATTATTTAAAATTAAATTGGACTCTTTACAGTAATGAATGGAAACGAATTCAATATTTTATTTGAGCCAATTTAATTACGCCTGAAAATATGCAATGTTCTAAAAGTTTTTTAATTTGAAATTTTATAATTCTTTCGTATCTAATATTGAAAAGATTTCATAATACGTGATTTCTAATTTTTATCTTCTCGTCTGTCCTAGCACAAGAGATATTACTAGCTCTTTATAATGCTAGCTAAAAGTGTTTCCGTTCATAATCAAAAACTCACCCTTCATGACTGATATATACTTACTTAAAGGTGTTGAAAGAAAAAAGTGGTAAATACATTTATATGCGAATATGAAATAAGAAGGTGAAAAGCTTTTACTTTGTCAACAAAATGCTGACATGCGACATTGTTTGTTGATCCTCTTTATGGGGATGTTGACAAATATCAACACTCAGACGTCCTTTTGGTACTTCCATCATTCGTAAATATCTACCTCCCACCAACGTCATTATTATATAAGCATATTTTGTACAATCCTTGATTATATAACAACATACAAAAATGTATATAATATGAAGGCTTTTGATATAAAAAGGTGTTCATTAATTGATACTTTATTATTCATGATAACAATTTTGCGGCCTTCAAGTATGTGGTAATAATAATTAGACGCTACAATAGTTGCGTCTTCGTAGGTATTATTAATATATAAAGATTCCGATGAAAAGTAATAAAAAAGTCTTAAGATTCAAACTCAAATGTTTACTTTCAGTGTACCTATCCATTACCATTCGACGGTTTTATCATACAAATTATATTTTATTGTAATACTTGTATACTTGTATTCAGTATCAGGTTGCATAATGCAAGAATCAAGAATCCTAAGAGTTTAACAGAGGTTTTTTTTATAGTTAACAAATTTTTAAATTCAATTTGAGATGAATTTTTTCAAAATAATTGAAAGAAAAGATATTTTATAAAATAATATTTCCATTTTTCGAAATAATGGAATGCAAATCAAGAAAAAAGATTTTTAACGCATTTATGCAAAGTTGCAATATCAAAATCGTGCAAAGAATTTACACGTTTACGAATCTCAAACAGATATTTTTCTAAAAATTTGAAATATTTGCCGAATTTCCATAATTTGAAAGTCAATTCAATTCCTACCCATTGATTTACTTCAACAATAGTGTGAAAAAGCTGAAATTTAGAATATTGTGAATGAATTCCAACATCTCGAATGATGAATATTTTAGTTAGTTAAGTTATCTCTAGAATATTTTTATATCCTATTATACTACACACCATTTTAACACAATTCTTTGCATCTCTAATTTTTATATAAATTCATGCTATTATGAAAGTATTATATTAATACACCGGTGAGAAATGATAAATCCATAAATGTACGAGGATTGTTTAAAAAGTTTTTAGCTGAAGAAAGTTCATTATTATTCAATAATTATTGTGCACTCTAAGAACTCGAAGACTTTTCCAATATTAACAAAATGTATGTTCATAGATTCTCATTAATCATTTGTCAGGGAGATTTTCTTCCTAGTTTTTAAGAGAACCAACTTATTGGACCGGAAAATAGGGTACGATTATTAGGTTTGGTTATACAGAATTTGTTAAGATGTTGTATTTTATACTATATATAGTAAAGGGCTAATTCGAAATATTTGATGGAAAGTCGGTCTTATGCCATAACATTTTAATACGTAAGTACTTTTATTTCAATTTAAAATTCAGTCTCCAGGTTCTCTTCAAATTTGAAGAAAACTAAGTTCATTACCGCACAGAAGTTTACTTGGAATTTGCTGAGCATCTTGAAACATATGAGCGCAACAAATCAAACATATTATTCATATAGAGACCACTTATACTGAATGATTCAAGTAATCAACTTTTCCAGCATCCCTCATACAAATTCCATATATTTTTCTTTAGAAATGAAAATGGTATTAGCTAGATTATATTCTTTCATGTGATACTTTTCGTTTCAAATTTATATTGTAGAAATGTTTGCTTTGTTATATATGTACAAGAAAAATCTTAGCTGGAACGCATAAATTAGTAATTAGTGTATTTTGAGTAATAGCTTGAAGCAAACTTTCTACATCTTTTATTGTTAAACAAAATCTTCATTTTCTCTATGAACTCTTATAACAGGCAAAAAGAAAAGTTCGTTTACATAATATTACCAACAAAAAAGAAATGAAAATCGTCATTAGCAAATAAATATCTCGTAAATAAAACAAGGTATTTCTGGCATATATAATGTTTCCATTAGCTTGTTTCAACAACAATTCAAGGAAAAGTATTAAAAACAAGTATACTAATATTTAATTATTTTTTTCTTTAATTATAAACTCTTGTTTTAATCAAAACAACATAAAAAAAAATTAGATATTTTTCATTAAACTTTTCGGTAAGTCCCCAAAACCGTAATATTTAACACCCTTCGATTTCAAAAATATGGAAAAATAGGAAAAAAAATTATTGATTTTATTTCAAATCAAAATAAAATATTAAATCAAAATCGTATAAATTTTTCTAATTAAGAAAATATTTCGAATTTTTCTTTTTAGGAATAACAACTTTTAAGAATTTTTTCTGAGTATTATTATTTTGAAAATAATTAACTTGAAAATCTGTAAGACGACACTTTCAATAAAAAGGAAGAAAAATGAAAAACATTGAAAATAATCGAATTCTATAAAGAAGGCCAATATTTGAAAAGAAAGAAAAAATGTAGCAACGAAATGATTCCATCTTAAAAAGTTTTAAAAGAGCATTAAAAAAAAGTGTTATCTGTACACCTTCAACTTCTGTCGTAACCACAACATTTCTTATATACAGGGTGAAACATTTTCAGAAATGCTTACAAAATTAAAAAAAAAAAATAGATAATCTAACACCATCTATCACCAATCTGAAGCAATGGACCACAAAGAGAAATATTCATGCTGCTGTACAGCATTTGGCTCCCACTTTTGAAGCCAAATTTCAATTGAATTGGCATAAGAGAGACTGGATTAATTAAGCTCCCCTATATACTTTTTTCAGAAAAAAAGAAACCGACAAAATGGTGCTGAAACAAAATCCATCATTTCGAGAATTGTCAGGTTGTTGATTCTGTGTTTATATTACCTGTTGATAGTGTTACACTATTTGAGAAATTATCTTCTTCTCCTTTAACCTTCTAGAGTCAGAATTTTCCTCCAATTTGTTCGATCCTAAACTGCTGATTTCTAGTTACCTTTATCTGGAAGCCGAACATCTCTATTTACGCTGTCCATCGTGAGATCTTCTTCCCTCAGAGTTTGTCTTCTTCAAGTAATGTGGGACCCATTTATCTGGCATTTTTAAGACATTCCCTATTCAACGTAGTCGTCTGATTTTTATGAACTGTACAGTATTTTGTTATTTATAAATCCCATTCAATTCGTTATGTCTGATTCTCTACCAACATATATTGCTATAATTGGACAGCGATTTTACGATCTAATATTTTAGTGGTTTTTCAAGAAATATAATTATAACAGTTTTGTTCCTTTTGTACGTATGCCTTCTTTATAATATACTATCTAATATTTTATAATACATTTAATTTTCTACGGTTCACCCTGTATACATTATTATATTACTCTAAAAGTTGACCGATTTTAGTCTAATGTAAAAACTTTTCGTTATCCGTACTTTTCTTTGCTTTTATAATTTTCCAGTTTTGAAAAACTTTGTTTTTCCTCTTCTCAATAATAAATAAATAAAATTTCCTGTCGGAAAATGAAGAATGTGTTTTAAGATTTCTGTTTGGATAAATAAAATTCTATCAATGCAACTTGAACACTGGTAAAATTTTTATTAACGACATAAATTGGTAGTAAAATATAAACTAGAGTGTTGTTTATTAGACTTTACCTTGATTTATGTTACTTTAAATAGGGAAAAGTTTCGCTCTAATTTCCATTATCGAATTGAACGATAATTCTCAAGAATATTATGAAAATTGTCAGTCAATGAATGTCGACTTTTTCTAATATTAGGGATTTTATCTCCTGTTATCTTGCCTTTTGTTTTACTGAATTTTAAGTCATCGTGATTAAATAAAGACATAAATTAATTTTCTAAAGTAGATGTAGCTAAGGATCATGGCACATAATCTAGAATGCAATGAAATTTGTCTATGCGAATACTATATATATGGTATTTTTTATAGAGATACAAATAATTGTACAAATATAACAATTTTAACAAGTAAATTTAGATGAAAGTATGAATGTAGGCAATTTATTTTTAAAAAATTAAATTGAAGGAAATGCAAGCGGAATTGCAGCGAACATGCACTAGCTGTCATAATAACAGTAATGATATTTAAATACGTGTTTCCCATTAGGGCTCATATGTTTCTAGATAATTTATGAAAAAATTAGTACAACACACTCAATTACCCTTTCAAAAAGTAACAGTTGTTAATTGTCTAATACACCGTTTAAAGTGTTACTTAGGCGCAAGAGGCATGCAGTAACAAATGATCAAATAGCATAAAGTATTTCCCAAATACATTTCATATGGAATTTAATTTAAATGTTGATGTTCTGTTCAAATTATATGTAATTTATAAGAAATGACATAAATCTTAATTGGATTGTTAGTTCTAATAAAAATACAATATTTTTTGTGAAATCATTTACTACGAAAAACATAAATTTAAAATTATTCAAACAAATTTTTTTGTTATTAAAGATTTTCACAATCTATGAAAATTAATATCATTAAAAATTTAAGTAACTTTCAACCAATTAAATATAATTTTGAAAGAGTTGAAAATTTTTCGAAGATAATAAACTGAAATTGTCAAAAACCATTTTCATCATAATCTTTATTTGAACATTAATTTCGTAATTTTCGTCTCGAATAATTTACGTTGATAATGCTGGAACAATTTTTGGAAAATATTGCTAGAGACAATTATGTTCTTTCATTTTGTTATTTTTGTTTGAGCTGACATTATTACAAAAGGTTAAGAACAATCATTTCACATTGTAAATGTTCTTTAATGACGGTTCCGGTTCATGCAACTTATTCACATTTATATTCGTATGCATATTACCTACTATATATACAGGGTCTTTCAAAAAAGTCCCATATTAAAAGAGAGAGAGAAACTTTTGTTGAAACTTATCTGATGTAGAATTAGGGAACTAAACCAAGGAGGAAATGTTAGAATTAAATCTGGTATTCTATATCATAATATCTTCAATATCTTATACTTGAAGTTTAAGCAATTGTTGAAGTTACTTAAGTATAACATTTCAATTCTAAGAATTTTCCTGAAATTTAGAATATTTAGTCTCAAATCTCAATTGACTTAAATCAGATTAATAAAGTGTACTTGTATGACGTTTTATTTCGTATAAATAAACTACCAAAATGTAATTAAAAAATCATATTGTCCATCTTTTTCCCGTTTTCAAGATACCCTATAACGATTGTAAATACCGCAAAATCATAGCATAATAAATAATTGAGTACCAATAATTAAACGGTACTGGAAAATCATGTTTTATGAGGCTTGTATACATGAAAATAACGTATGAACATATTAAATATCGTCTGGAAAAATAAAACAAAAGGAAAGAATTGAAAGGGGATGTCGAACTTGTTGGTTGTTGTACCTTTAATGTGACATAGATGAAATTCATTTATTTTACCGCGTGATGTGTACAATTTCTTTTGCTTTTTTTTTTGAACTTAAGTAACAACAAAATCAACAAATATTAAGATTGTTTGTTAAACATATATGAAGCATATATAGGTACTATAATATCACATATCTACTTTCATCATAAAATATATAGCAGATACTTTCAAAAGATGGTATAAGCTTTTTACTAGCAACCTAATAGCGTTGTCTCAATTTCTATATACTCTCTAGATTGTGTACTTATGTTCCTTGTTCTAGAACACATATCTCCATTATACTTTCCCCCTTTCTAATAAAAAGATAAGATAAAAAAAGGTGTGCACATATCGTATGTAGACATTCCGTTTTTTTTTTTTTTAAATGTATAAAATCAGTTGACAGATAATTACTTTTATGTCGAAAAGTATGTATTTTGATACAGAAGGTAGCTCTTAAACATTATATTTTGGTACATAATAAACATAACATAGAAAACATAAGTGTTATAAATTTTTCTTTTATTGAAGTAGAAAAATTTAAATGGATATATGTATATTTTAAAAATAAGAAAAAGTTTTTACTTAATAATAAATTGCATTTATTTGAATTTTTATTATTATAATTTTCTTTTAGATTTTTCGAATGAAAATTTATTACGTATATTAATTCTTTCATATATATTAGTAAATTAGATTAGACACTATACTCTCGATTCGTGAAATTATTTCAGATTGAAATTATAACTGCCCAAGTAATATTTAACAGTTTTCCGCTACGTGCCAGTTACTTATTCACGTATCATCAATAGAGGGAGAAACGTGGTACCAACCAATAATGGTAACCAAAGAATAAGCCAAGCCTATATACTAAACCTTATATCTCGTCAGCAAGGAAAATCCTAATGCAACAGGATTCTATTCATGAAATATTATTTGACTCCTAAAAATATGTTAATTATTTGTATTCAGCATCTAAAGATCCTACAGAATATTTTTTATTATAAAATTCAAAATAAGGTAAATTTAGCTATAATCAGATAAGGATTAAAATTCTGAGCTCTAATCTACTTCCCTTTTATTTATTTTTTTAAAAAGTAGGTTTTTTTTGTTTTATATAAGCTTCATAATAGAATGCGCATATCAAACAAGTGAGAAAAATCTCCTCTAAATCTTAAATACATAAAAGTTATGTTATGTACTATATGATGCAAGAATCGAGTTTCTACTGTATTTTATAATTTCTGTTTTTATGTTCTCAAAAACTAGGTAAGTTGACAAAATTAATTTCGTTACTCATGTGACCATTTATACTTTATCATCACACTAGTAGAGAACTGCATCAGTTTTACGTGTTACTTTATATTACTCGTCAAACTTCTACTACAAGAATTTCCGTTCGAAATATATATATATATTCACACATGAACTTTTTCCACTATATATCACACCTTTTTACACACGAAACGATTCGTTCGTTACCTGAGGAAATGCAATTACCTGTCATACAGACTAGTCTAAATTAAATTTGAACACTTTTACTATAGTAAATATTAGAAATTCTATATTCTAGTATGAAATAATATATATATCTAGTTTATTTAACGATACAAATTGAGAAGGGAAACTACAAAAAGAAAAACTTCAAAATTCTAGCAAGATATCAAATTAATTTCATCATACGTATTTTACTATACGACGAGTATTTATCACATAAAAGCTTTGATTGCATTAAATAACATCAATTTTACTATGTTTACTCGATGTTATTTTCAAAAGGAAAAACTTATTTCGGAAGATTCATTTAGAGAAAATGCCAACTAATCAGTTAAGTATTGCTCGATCCAATTAGTGGAAGAGTAGAAAATAAGTAGATTAAATTCAAAGAACGATACCTAAGGCAAAAATGGGCGGACATTCTCTAATATCGTATCTTTAAATTCGTTATAGATATCGAAAAATTTGAATATATACACGGATGAGAAATTTCATTAAAATTCTATAAGTTTCTATTGTTGTTTGATACTTTTCAAATATCTGCATAAATCTGATGATTTTATATATAGTACCTATTGCGAAAAAAAATAAGAAAAATACATTGTTATACTTGTGTTCAACTAATTTGCCTCGAGGATATTAGAATTTCATCGAAACGAACGAAACTTTTGAAAAGGAAAACCTGCTATAGGTATACAAATAATTAATGAGAAAAGTGTCGAGGCTAATCGTTCATTGAGTTTTCATTTTCTTCTCGTTCTCAATTTTTTATTTTTATTTTCTTTTTTTTTAAATCAATGTCTATTAGTCGTCTTTTGAAATGTTTTTTGAACGACATAAACATAAAAATAAAACAAAATTTAAACAACAAAATTACTAACAAAAATTTCACATACAATTCCTAAGGCTTTTACACAGCTACACAATCAATAGCTTTGAGCACATTTATTGTAAAAAGCGATTTTCTAACTTTTAAGGTCTCATTTTCTTGCCAAGGGTTTTAAATAGACATTATAAATACATAATATGTCGATATATATATATATAAAAAGGTATGAATATTTACTTTTAGGTTGGTGAACGTTTTACTTTCTATTGAATTTTTCTTCTTTTTTTTTATTGGAACGAATGAATTGTTGTACTACCCTGAAAAAACAATTTCTTTTTCCTATTAATAATATCAAGTATGAAAATTGGAAAAATGTCGACACAGTATTATACAATATTTATAAAATAACACCTTTAAAACATGTCTATTTAAAAATATACAAAAAAAATAAAAATAGGTAGGGTTCGGTTAATATTGGAAATCAACATATTATACGGAAAAGACAGAATAGAGATTTCACAAGGGACGTATGTAGTGATGTATTATTGTCACATCTCGATCAAGTTGGTAGATGAATAAAATTTATTGTTAAGATGAGTAAACACCATATATAATATCTCATATAGACATGAGCTAAGGGAACATGTACGGTAATCGGATAACACTGTTATAATATATGATCGATGACAGAAAAGTAATTTTCAATTTCAGCTTTGACGTGTTATTTTTCATTTTATTCTATCGCTAGAAAAACATATACGTAGTACATGTAGAAAAATCAAAAAAAAGGAAAAAGGAAACAAATATTATATAGAATAAAAATATATTGAGTTTTATCCTAAGAAAATATTGAAAAACTGTCAAAACCTGGAAGGAAGTTAATTTAACACTTAGAAGGTGACGTTAATACAGTTGCTGTGACTGTTTGCTACAGATTTATTGGAAAATTGTATTGGTAGTAAATACTATAGTTTCTTATATAGATATTCTTCAAGAAACCACCTAAACTTAAACTATATATATACTATATATCGTTTTATCCATGTCATTTTTTTTCACATTTTAAAATGTTCACCGTATTGAGATGATAGTTTTATTAAATGTCAATTACAACAGATTGGTTCTGGAAACATTATATCATATTATTTTGTTCATAATGAAAAAACAGGAAAAATATTAAATTAATTTTATAAATATATTTTAGGGAATAATACAGTGGAATATGTTCTTGCAATTTTTAATAAATATAAAATAGTTAGTAAACACCAAAAAAAAAAAAATTTAAAGCACACGTAAAGTACAATAGGACCAAGGCCCATGCAAATGGTTTATTTTCTAATCGTGATGTAACATAGCACAATATTCCATTTAAGAATAATAGGAAAAATAGCTTTGCAACACGATTAGCCTGCATTTTACTGCAACTCTGTGTACAATGTTAATTTGACGGAAATTTGAAACTATTACAAATTATCAAGGGACAATTACATGGAAATCTATGGGAATTTGGGAATTTGTTCAATAAATTAATTGATCTATTTATTTTCATCCTGAAATCAAGGAAGTTTGGGTATTATTGATTTGTCTTCAAATAATTCAGTTCAAAATATATTTCATTATCATTTGAACGATATTTTTCAATATTGTATATGCATATAATCATCAGTTTTACTTTTTATTAACTTCCCATTGCACTAATTTACCGACTGATAGTTAATGACTAAATTCATGCATGGAGTGAACATAGTTCATACTTTTTATGGGAGATCCTTATGTCAAATTCAGAAAGGTACGTACAGATACTTTTCTGAATTTGACATAAATTTACAAAAAAAGAGTTAACTATTTTTAAAATAACTTATCATATATGCGAAAATTTTCCTGGAGTAGTTTTCAAGTGACTCGTGGCTTATACTGTGATAATTAATTTTAACTAACTAACTTCATAGGTCATACCTGTTACTGAATTTTTAGTAATACTATCTCTGTCACTCACTTTGTCCTCTTTAAATTCGAAAAGGCAACGTAAATAGACTTTACATAGTTGGGGTAATATCTAAAGTGTGGTAAACTTGAAAAGTTTTACTGTAATATATTTTGTATACATTATAAAGATAGTGATCCTTTACTAGCGCTATATAAACAAAAACGTCATATGAAAAATATATTACTTTTTAAAATTAACGAGAATAAAAACCGATATTTTGACATATTTTCTATATTAGTTATCATTTTTATTTAGTTCAATAACTATTTTATATATTAAAGGAATGGACGAAAAATCGGAAAAACGGGATATAACACTGATTTCTTATATAACAAAATACACTATTCTAAAGAATAGTTTGTTCTTCCCTCAAACTATTTGTATTGTCTGCTCAACCAAAAGATTGTAATATTGGGTCACGTTCTTATTGTTTCCGATATAATAAATAAATGGCCTGGGGAGTCATATGATTCTATATGAAACTATGAGTACACTATATTATACGAAGGAAATATCTGTCCTTCTATGCATTCTTCAATATTATATATCACAGTGTACGTCCATTTCCAATATATATTCATATATACATTCATATTCGTCCTTTTCGATATTGTAATTTGGCATTCATTCCTCAAATATTATACGAAAATCATAGATTTCCCTTCCATACTGTGGATATGAAAAAATCTGATTTCAAAAGATCATAGTTATTGGCTGTGAATATGTATTTTCTTTGTTTTTTTGTTTTTTTTTTTTGTTTCTGTAAAAGAATTTTTCTCGTTTTTCCTATAATTCTATATGTTTGTAGTTCCACTATTTCTATATTATGATGATTCTATTTCATCATCATTCACATATTATTATTCATTTGCGAAAATTCAATTTCAGTTTTGGTCTTTTAGAATACAGAATATACCAAGAGAAGAAAAAAAACACCAAGTATTCATATACCGGAAAAACAAACCATTCATATAAACTCATTCTATGTAGCCAATTTGATAAATGAGTTTAACCCACTGCCATATAAATGAATTTAGATAATTCATATAAACTTTATTAGAACTTGATTGGATATGAATCAATTTCTGGTTAATCACACACAAACACACATATATATAGAAAAGGATATGTGGAGTACAAACCAATTTGAAAGTTAATCAGATGTTGAACAATAATGAATGGAAAAGAAAAACAAAACTAAATAAGTGGAAAACTATATAGGAATATTTTTGTTTTAGAATCAAATAACTGCCAAATGAATTTTATATGAAAATGTTCCATCTGTTTGGGAAGGAATTTTAATAAATTGATTCTTGTGTTAATTCGTCCTTTTTCATTGAGTCAATAATTTATGTTCTCATCAATTGTCAACTTTTCGATGAGATCGCATATAGTATAGTTTTTCTATCTTATAATTGTGGCACGGTTCTTTTGTTGGAATTTATTATTCAAACTGGATGTCGAAGATCTTATCCATTGATGTCATGTCAAATGTGATATTTGAACAGAAAATTTAATATTTTATATTTTCAATAACCCAACTGTGAATGACATCGATTTGATCCCAACTCGTTTTTGATCTACTTCATTTTGAACTCAAGTTTTAATAACATGCGATTGGCATATTTATTGTTTATCATTTTCTACTTCAATTTTATATGTACATAATATGCTTTTAGTATGTAAAATTCAAAAGCTGTAAAGAAATAAAGTCATTAATTTGGTACCCATTTCATTTTCTATTATAATAATTTATATGTCTAAAATATGAAAGGCCTTAAATACCTTCGATTTGATCCGAATTTTTGTCTGGAACCGTGTTTGTAAATTTAATGGAATTTGATTGTTTGTGATCAAAAAATTCTCAAGAATATATAATTGCATTCGGGTATATACTCTAATTCTGTGCTATTTTACACTTATATGAAGAGAATATAGTCCTTGACCCGATATTGAAAACAAATTTTAATTGGTTTCTAACAAATTATTTCACAATATTTAATAAAACTTGAATTTTGTAAAGTTCACCTTTTCACATACGATTTGCACTGATTTTGGCAATTTAGTATATTTCAAATTTTGTATAATGAAAGCTTTTCATAAAATTTTAAAAGTATTTTTAAAATTGTTTACAAATTCCAAGTAAAAGTATTAAATAAAATTCTAGAAATTAAATTTTTTTTTTAGAAAAATATTATTAAATAAAATTCGTTTGAAAATTATTCATTTTAAAAATACATAAAAAAATAAGAAAAAAATAATTATGAATTCAAAATAAAATTTTGAAAAATAAAGAATATTTGATAAAGTTGGTTCATTGAATTGTAATTCTTAAATCAAACAATTTATCTAAAATCTGAAATTTGAATATACCAATTGCTTCTCATTTGTTGTATCAAAAATAGAATAAAAACAGCTCACATATCAAATAAGTAATATGTTTATATATATGAAATATATTCCCGTTAAATCAGTCCTAATAACATAAACATCTTTCTCCACCTTTTACTTTACTTTCATTTTTTTTTTTTTGAATACTTATACACGCCCTCGTATATTCTCATTATCCTTCAAATTTTCTGCAAATAAAATGTTTTCATCCCTAAGAATTTTTCCGTTTTTATTTTATCCAGAGAAGAAGAAAAAAATTCAAATAAATGATGAAACAAAAGTTCGTGAAATGTATAAAGATGGGAATAAGAGCTGGATACCATATTCTGATAGAATGATGTATACAATCAAAAATGAAGATGACAACCAAATGTACGGGAATATACATATATATACATATATATCAGGGACGACGAGTCCATATATTGAAGGGAATGAGTACTTCCGTAGAAAAATTCGACTAGAACAATTAAAATTCAATTTTATTTATAAGTCCAAAATAATGAAGATTTTATTTTCAATCTTTCCCTAATTCCAAAACAAGAAGAATTCTCTTTTGAAATAATTATGTACTTTTTAGAAAGAATGAATTTATTCTCTGCATTTTAAGGCATTTTAAGGCATATTTGAACTCATTACTTTTTGTGTGGGATAGCTGTCAAATATTAAGTGTTTACCGGACGCTACAATAGTTTTGTATAAGACGAACGATGAGCTTGAAATATGCATTCAGTCCAATATAAATTAAGAAAATTGGCTCGGGGAATCCAACCACTTCATTTCATACCAGAGCAAATTTTATATCAGAAATGTAGGGTGTGAACCTGTTTCTTATGGAAGAATAAATCACAAGTATATTGAAAGAGAGAATTCGATGTTTCCTATTGAAATGAATTTTTATTAGCTAATATTGAAAAGAAAATTTTTCACTACGCCTAAAAATATGCAATTTTCAACAAATTTACGGAAATATAAGAATTTTGTTTTCTTTCTGTGGTCGTTGGAAATTTTATAATGATTTCGTCTTTTATATTAAACAGAAAAATAATTGATTTTTTATCTTCTCGTCCATCCTAGCACAAGAGATATTACTACTTTTCTATTATACTGGCCAAAAGTGCTTCCGTTTCTTAAAACCTAGGCTTCGTCACTGATATGTATACATATGTATACATAGGAAAAAAGGAAATACGAAACAAACTAAATAATTCTTTTTGGGTTCGAAAGGTTACCCCCAATCCTCTTATGTAATAAACATAAACATATATGTGCGTCTGAAATCACATACGGAAAAAAACAATTTTTTGTTGTTAGTAATGTTTCTTTTATTTTTTGTCTTAGGGATACTCTCATAGGGGTATCCCAAATCCTATTCATGATTATACCATTGATTCTTTAGAATTCGTATGTTTTCGAGAAGATTTTTTCTTTTTCCGTATTTATTTCTATTATTATTTCGTTTTGTTGCTTTTCGTATACTGAAAAATATTGAACAAAAAAAGTTTTAGGGGGGAACAGGCTTTTCCAGGTAACGAATCTGGAACAAACAAAATTATCCACAATATTAGGTATATAATATTTTTCTTTGCGATGAAAATAAAATGAAGAAAACAAAAATACAATAAATTTTAAAATAAATTTTTTTTATGAAAAGTTATGCTTTTCCTGTAAAATGACATACATCTGAGTTTGGAAGTGATGCTTTAGACATTTTCCAATATAAATCATATAAATTAAATATTATGTTTTTAGACATAGACAAAATAAGAAAAAATACACTATATATTCTTGATCCTTGTAAACAAATAATACATGTAGAAAAGCCTTAAAAATTTCTAAATCTTCAGTCATGATTGATATAAACAATCAATTAAATATTAAAAGCACACAAGACACACCTTTTTTCGCTGTGGAAATCCCAAAGAAGGATCTATATATCGACATACCTACAGAGCCGAAATTTTGGTCTTGTATCAAGAACCGAGAATGTACTGTAGTTTTTTATATTTCCCGTGAAAATCCTGATATTATGAAAATAATGGAAAAATTGAATCGATGTCCAGACCATAACTCACTTTATAAGACAGAAAGGGAAAACTTAAAATTACTAAATTGAATAATCTAACAAAAGAAAACTCTATGAAAATTTCTTAACTTATTTTGTAAATATAAAAAAATTAAATCTATGACATTTTATCAGATAAAATATTTGTTACTAAATAGCACTCTAATAAGATTCCATTTATAAATGAAATCTTGGAAAACTTAAATTATTCAGTTAATTAAAAATGTAACGCTTTTTTTGGTGAAAATTTTTGTTGATTTTATCATTCGAAAAAGAATGAACACTTTCATACATCAACAAAATATCATATTTAATGAGTTATACAACACCTACACTGTTTACTGAATTTAACTAGACGAATATAAAATTTTTTACGACTTTCAAGTTTTAATTAAAAGTCCAAAATATCCTCTTAAAAATGCATTTCATTGTTATAAATTCAAAATGTTATAGCATAAAAACGAACGAATAGATAGAGTAGAATCTAATTTTTTGGTTTATCGCTTTTATTAACAAACACTAACATTTCTTTATAAAAGTGTGTATTACAAAAAAGACGGATGCATTAAGAACAAGTACCAGAAAATTGCTTTAAGGATACTTTGATATGTGTCTCTAAACATAATACATAAGAAAACAGAAGAAAGCAAAAAGAACTTTTATGAACTTTCGCCGCCCACAAAAGAAAGAAAGTTCAGGAATGAGAAGCTACTAATGCTTTCCATTTTGTATATTAACAAAATATAAGAAAAAAAAACTTTTCATTTTCAGTAATTTCTTAAGCGCCCTAAGCTTTTTATTCGCATTCATACAAATTTTATTTTATTCCTTTTTTTTTTTTTGTAGAGAAAATGTAGTATTGGTACGATTCAGAAAAAATTTCTTAGATTCAACCTATTGTTGCCCTATTCACCCACCCAATATTTTCTATTCATGAAAAATTTTATAAATGGAACCATAATCACAAATAATAATTTCGCTGCGAACGCCCCTTTCTCGTTATCACGTTATCCATACATGGAGTTCTCTTCTTTTAGACCACTAACCATTTAGGATCTGTTACCATTCATTGTACTTTGATATCCATTTCGAAGAACGCCTATGTTTCGAGTTAGGAGTTCTACGAAAATAAAAACCTTGTTAGTGGTTAAACCATCTGCTCACAAAAATTCAACATTTTTTTTTGTATTTTATTTCTTATATAGTATATACGGTCAAATAAAGCCCAGGAAAAAAGCTTAACAAATACGATTTAAAGTAGAAAAAAACGTTAGCGTTTTTTTTTTACTTTTTCCTTAAGTATTTTTTAAACTTTCTTTTTTATACATATTATTTTCACTTCGTTGTCCTCTGATCATTTCCTTCGCCGTCATTATTATTTCATACGAAAAAATTTCTTGGAAACTTTTTCTTTCCTTTCAGTTCGGTTCGATATTTCGTATCTACTAAATTGTTCCTATATAAAAACAGACTTGGTGTAAAATTTCTATATGATCCCAATACGCGTTTTCTCCCACTGATTTTTGAGTTGGCTGTTGGCAATCTTTAGATTTTCTCTTTTTTTTTTTTTGATTTTCTTTTGAACAAAAATGCGCAAAGCGACATATTACATGACATTGAACATAAAAACTCTACTAGAAAAGTGGATTCGTGGAAATGGAAATTCATTTTATAACGTAATTCAACAAGCATTTTTCCACCAGACTTTTTCTATATGTTTTTGCACATTTCGTAATTTTAATATTCACCGATAAAGCTCATAAGTTTCATATATACTATATGAGTAGTTAAATGTAGCCGATTCGTGAATAAGAATAAAAAAATCATTACCCATACAAAATATCGTTTAGGATCACTAGCACTGCCGACACCATCAACCATTTCCAGTATTCCTGAACTCAAGTCATCTGTGATCAAGAAAAGAGAAGCACAAAGTTCAAAAAACTTGATGAAGTTTATGAAAGGACATTTTTTCTTTGGCATATATTAATTTTTTTAGATTTTATAAATTGGTATTGTTATAATTACTTGTGGCACAATTTGAATTTTTCTTTAATTAGATTTTGAAAAGTGATAAAAGCTTATTTTCTTTATTGACTTTAACATATTCATTTCTTGGTGGAAGAAATTTAATAAAATTCTATCTCTTTTTATGCCCTATGGTAAGTACTAACAGAGGGTATATTAGTTTTGTCAGTACATTTGTTACGCATAGAAATAATCATCGTAGAAAGGTTTCAAGCGTACCATATAATTGTGTTGAAATTCAAAAGTTGAATCAATTTTTGGATGTTCGTCCGTCCTTGTACAAGATAATCCAAAAACGCATTATCCGATTTTGATGAAATTTAAAATGTGAGTCGATTTGGTGTTGCATTTTAGCAAGCAAGCGATAGGTTGACTACATAAACAAATTTTAATAAAATCGGTCCAATGATAGTGGAGAAAGAAATAGTAATAGGGAAAATGGACCTGTTTGCGATGTACTTTATTTGAAGAAAATTTGCAGAAGATATTTATGGTATTAGGAAACAGGCTAGACTACCTCTGAATTAGAATGAATTTGAAGAAGCCTTGAATTGTTATTAGTTTTGTTTTTTTCAGAGGGAATTCTATAGATTTGGTAACTACGAGCCTCATTTCTAGTATAGAATATCTTAAAATCGGGTACATATGACGATTTTAAGTTACTATGTGTTTATAAATGAAATTTTTATAAAAGTAATTTTTCTCTACAGCTTGTAATATATTTTTCAGTCGAATAATTATTCTATACAGTGTTGCTTATAAAAATGATCTCAATAAATAACTTAAAATTATGTTTCAAACTTAAATTCTCATCATTTTCCAGAAAACTTACAAACAATTTTTTTCATATTGTAAATTATTCTTAGCATTGCGCTTGAACATATTTTAATTCAGTGGAAAAAATTTTCACAGAATAGAAAAGAATTTCTTTTCTTGGATACCATCCAAAAATTTATAGTGTTTGGTCTTTAAAATAAAATATTTGATAAGAAGAAAATGTAATAATAATGATAAAATCGAAAATAGGCCAAACTAAATGACAGGAAAATTTCATAAATTACAATTCATCAGGAACGTCTAGTAGAGGAAAGTTCATATTCTCTATAACCTCATTCTCTTAGCAGATTTCGACTTCTTTATTAAAAGAAAATTGTCATTGTTTGAAATTGACTAAAATTACGAGTTTTACTATATTTTTATTATCATATTAAAATCTAAAGATAGTTCATTCCTCTTTGTTGAAAGATTAAAATAAATGGCAAAGCGTTTAAACCTATCAAAAACCATACTATGTAAATGAAACCGTTGATTATATTCTGAAGAATTCAATTTTTTCCTAAGTATTTCTTCTTTTCTTCTTAGTATCATCTGTTATTAAAACTATCATTTTGAAGTCTAGTTGGCCAAAGGTTTTCTTATCACCATTTTTAATGAAAAGAAAAACGTCGTTTACATGAAAACTTCTTTAATGAAACTTTTATATTGGACATCCTATTCTATTTCCGCATATATTTATTCCCTTCCAATGTTTAGTAGAGTATTACATCCTTTTTAAAAGTCAATTTACCTGGTCTACATGTATACACTTTACCATCATAAAGGATAAATGAAATAAAGCTTTAGTTTACATTAAAGGATATTATACAACACTTCATATATTTTGTCTCACATGATTGCCGTTCAAATTGACATACATACATACATCGATCTTGGTTTTACTAAATTTAATGCAATATAAGAGTTTCATTTAAATAGAAAATTACTTGTATTTGAATAAGTACAACATTTTGAAGAGTATTAAACCATATCTCAATATACTATCAAAATCAATTCAACTGGACTTATCTTAAAATCAAATTTGATTATTCAATAACATTGTGTTTGTTTACACATAGTACAGTATCCGAAATCCGATTGTATGTATATCTGAAAAATGTGACATGATACTACATCATAAATAAATCGAAAAGTATTTGTTGTCATTTGTTGCTTTTCTCAAAATCTAGTTTCAATTTCGTCCAGGCAGGTTTTGCGAATTGTTTGCTCAATGAGTAATGGCCATGTTACAATTTTCCACAATGGCCGAAAGAGTTTTAAGCTCGAGTCCCAGTCCCAGTATTTTAGTCCTTCGGCTGACAAAACCAAAACTATAGTGTATATCGTCCGACGTTCCTATTTATGGAGAAAATCCGTCTGCAGAATACTAGGTCCAACTATTGGAAAATAAAGAAAGGAATATAACTTTCTTTATAGTTTTTCAGAAGCTTCCTCGTTGAGGCTTTTATGATAGCTTTTCAAGTTCTTGAAAAGTTTATAGTTGCATAAAATACACAGAGCTTTCAAGTTTGGGTGTCTAACTAATAAAAGTTTTCTTTTTGCATAAACTTTCGTCTTCGTCAAACTTTTAGGGCTTTTTTCTACTAAACTTTTCCTGCCTTGATTTCGAAATGAATTTTTGGTTTGTTTAAAAATTATAACAGTTTATAAAATTTCCCTTGTCCCAAAAACTAGAATTTTTGGAACTTCTGAAAAGATGTAAACATTTTTTATTCGAAATAAATGTTGTCTAAATGAAAATTGGTTATCGAATTCAATATATCATATCCGAAATTTAATTTCAAAATTCGGTTGGTAAAGTTAAAAATATAATAAAAATAAAGGATATTTTTCATGTGAAAATTATTTGAGCAAGGAAGAAAAATTTCTTCAAATGGAAAAAAAATTAAATTAATGTACGTATAGTATAGAATTGAAACAAAATCAGTTTGTTTAGTCTCACGTTTCCGCGTACTACAATATACTATATTTAAAGACTAAATCATGAATTTCAGTTTATATGTTTTTTCACAAACGTACAATATTGTTACTTCGTTATTCGTTATAAATAATAACTATTTTCACTTTTTTTTTTTTAATACCTAAAGTTGCGAAAAATCTAGTAATGAAAAATGAATGAAGAGAATTTAAGAACCGATGAACTAAAATAATACTTAAGTATATAATATATTAATTACAAAGGGAATACTAAATATTTCACATTTCTTATAGGTATTATATTATGCTGTATTGTGGTCGCTATTTCTAAGCCTAGTGATACAACAAACATTTATATCAAATTCAAATTTAAATACTTTTCATTAAGTTCATTAAATTCATTTCAAGTTAATAAAAAATATATAGCTATCCGATTTTGATAAATCATTTAAATGCCTCGTAAGCCCATATGCAATGTTAGTAAAAAAAAAAAAAAAGTATGAATAACATATATTAGCTTTTATTGGAAAATTTATGTAACTTTAATTCGACACTCCATTCAACATAAAATATTAGATTTAACTGTAATCATGCGATTCCACCCATCCATAAAGGCATAAACTAATTGAATTTTACGCTCATATACATTTCATAGAGAAAATACTAACGATAAAATAATCCTAAATCTGTTTTATTTCATATAGGGTCATCTATAACCTCTGTAAAGTAGATATAGTCTCCTCTACGTACTTGATTACATACCATAGAAATGATGATTCCTTTCACCATAAAGGTGGATTTTGAATAAGCTTCTGATAACAGTACCAGAATTTCAATTAGCAATTGTATTTTCAGTGGTTATAACTAGACTAGATTGAAAATGAGAAATATGGTACATATACAAATGTTAAGTAATTTTTAATAAAAAATAACTTTGTAAATAATTAATTATCAGTTTCGGAAAATTTCGCATTTAGAGATTATAATCAAATGTACAATGATGCATTTGTCCATTCATTAAAATAATTCTAAAAGTTAATTTAGAGATACAAAAAGTAGTCGATACAAGCATATGTTTACATAGTTGGGTTTGGTTGAATAATAACAAATATTGAAAATCAAAAAGAACTTGAAGTGAATTTGAAGTATTTTATAGTTTTTGTTTAGTATTCTACAGATTCAGTTATGTGGAATGGTCGTTCCATGTTCATCTATGTTTACATAATATTTGAAAAGCATTACTTTTATCTGTTGCCTCGTTTAGTGTTATACCTAAGAAACATAAAAAGGAATATATTTGCAATAATTCCTTGCTATTCTGTTTCCTTCATTCCAATGATCACCTCTGTTTTCACAAAACTCCCATAAGATGTAAAAAATTCTAATGATTTGAAAAATTTTTGCTTAACAGGTTTCTAGTTTTCACTTGTAAATGCTCTTTCTCTCGAAATAGTATGAAACTAATGAAATTCCAAAAAAGTTATTTTCTCGATAAGACATAATTATTCTACATAATAATTCCATCCAAAGATACGAAAGTTTCAATAAAAAAAATTGGATGCAAGGAAAAATTAAATCAATAAAGTAAAATCATCTTACGGACAAATGAAACAAACAAGAATTTCGATCTATATTTGGAGTTTGATTAGTTTAAAATTACTAGCTTCAACAGCCAGGCGACTTTTGACTAGTATATTTGGGTAGTACAGTTTTAAGGACAAAATCATTGGCCATGTGTGGTACCAAAAACGGATTTTGATTTTAATGAAACTTAGTAAATTGGCATTTCGTAAACTGAATTTTGTTATATACTATGAAAAACCTTACAATGCTTAGAGCAAGGAGAAGAGTGCTTTTATTTTCTGTTAGGTTTTGATACATCAGAAAATCCATAATTTTTTAAGAATGGTTAACGAACTTTTGATGAGATAAAACGTATTAAATAAGAATTTCGACCATTTCAGACCTGAGAACTAAAAACAATGAAAACTGCAAGTTAAATAACGTTTAGTTTTCTGTCATAGAAGTGTATTTTCGTGACCGCTACTATTGATATAGAATTAGCAAAACATGACTTGTTTCCTGGTCGAACGGAAATTAAAAAAATAATGATGCTTGAAATAGGTACTTAAAATTGATCATGTTTACGTAAATAAGGTCATTATCGAGATTTAATGACCGAGGACAATAATGATCATTAAAATCGGAGATCTGTCTAAAATATAAGTTTCTGCAATATGGAAAACATATAAGGATATCAATGAAAAAAAGATGAAAGCATTAATTTCAAATTAAGAATAGATAAAAATAGTTTTTCTTTCTTTCAATTTGACCACTCAAGTAACACTGAAAGTTAATTTAAACCTTAGTGACTACACTCCTAGTTGTTACAGCTGTTTCGATATTTCCCTGTAACTAAATTTTTGGGCTTTTCTGTTCCGCTTCCAATCCTTTTCCCGGAATTATAATTATAATATTTTCTTTAATAACATTTTCTATTTTAATTTTCGTTTTAGACGAATTTTGACCTCTATTTAATACATTTTTTCGCTCAACTCCATGAGAATAGGATACACGTACAGATCAAGGAAATTATATTGTTAAATTTTAATAAAAAAAATAATTTTCTAATTAAATATACGCGTGAATTTATATATTATTCGCAAAAATTTTCATACAACATAAAATTGTATTAAAATCCCAATTTTCAAATATAATTTTAAAAAAAAACTTTGATGAGTTTATATTTTACGAAGGAACATCAAAATGCCCAAAAGCGTTTTATTGAAAAATGTAGAACTTTAATGCTTCGAAACTCTTAAATCAAAAGATTTGAAATGTTTTTAACAAGATGAACAACAATGTTTCGCAATAAAGAATCTTCAATTTTTGTTTTCTGATAATTTAAGAATATTGCAATAAACTTGTTTCCAAACCCCTAAAATATTCTCCAACCGATTTCTCCATATTAGTTCATCTCAAAGAAAACGTTCCATAATTCATTCAAAGAAAAGCGCATGTCATAAAAAATACTGGAGATATTGTTCATTTAAATTTTCCTCAGGATTCATTTTCGTTTATCGAAAAAAATAAAGTCTTACAAGCACGAGTTGCAGCATTATTATAAATATCATCGGTCATAATGTCCTTAAATATATTATCTTTTTGTATTTTTATATTCTTCTAATTGGCATGTCAACGTCTTAGTCTTATCTTTTCAAAGTAACAAATTCTTATCAGAGAAACAATTCACATATATGCTTGATTCGTAATCAGAAGTAGAATTATGTTAGTACATATACGATATTTGCAAACAACGCTTCTATATGATACAATGCCAGACACGTGGGATGGATATAAAATACAGATCCAGACAATAATATAGTCTTTTCGGTTTTGTAGATTATATACCTTTTTTTCCTATTTCCCTACAACCCTTATCTTACTTTCGGATTCAATTGTGAATTAGAAATAAATTTCTAATACGTCAACTATTTACTGCCAACCGTTTTCCAATTCGATCCTGAAATGGATGCTATGCAATTATATTATCCGTCGTGGAATTTGTTCTCCAAGAAAATAACGTAGCAGCAATATAATAACGTAGATTGGCATTTTATGGATTCAAATATTTGCATTTTCAAACCGACCACCATGTGATTTTTATTTATCGTTACATCATCTTTGAAAGCTTTATGACTCCTTCGTCTTATGGGGGGCTTTATTTTCTATCCTTATTTTCTTAAACAATTCAGTTTGATGTTTTGTATTTTATGTTATTGATGTAAACATTAATTTACATGAATGAAAGAATTTTACAACATATAAAATTTAAATATAAAAACAAAGAGTATCTTGTTTGAATTTATGTAGATTCAAAAGCGGCACATTTCCACTTTTTGAAAATATTAAACTAATAAAAAGGTTTTGACAGACATCTTAAAAGCTATTATATTCCATCATATAGAAATATTATAGTTCCAAAATGCACATCGAACCATAAATTTTCATCCAAAATGTTAGAATTGAATCAAAAACAGTATTTTTAATTCATACATACATATTAAATAAAAAAACGAATATAAAACGTTATCACATCGTAGAAGAAAACTTAATAATCTTTATTAAATCATAGACGAGAAATCGAAAGTATTCTAGTAGTTAAATACAGAAAAATATGCATTCCAACACGTACAACAATCACGCTGAATAGAAAAAAAAAGGATTTTCTTTAAGGATTTATCCATAATCTTGTATAGTAAATAACAATAATAGTGCCAAGTTATTCAAATCCATTCATTCTTTCCGTATCTTATAGCTTACATTAAACGGAAACAAAATTGCTAAGCTTAAATGTAATGCAACAATTGCAAAGCAAGGATATCAACCTCTTTTTAAATGAAACATATCTTAAACAACTGAAAAAGTAAACAGATGAAAGGCGAATTAAAGTTTATCTTTGCAAAAGAATGCACTTTATGACTTTATAAAACAATTATTGCTGCAATTCATGTACTTAAAGGAAATTATTATAAAATATTTGTACAGAATATCAAGAAAACCAGAGAAAAGTGATGAGGCGATTTATTATACAAAAAGCTTAACAAATAATAATAGTTTTAAAAATGAAACACTTCTGTAACAAAACTTAAGAAAATTGAATAAAATCTTTAGAGGGAAAATTTTTAGCGAGATATATTTTTCTTATGCATTCGAAAGGCATTGCACAAGGAAAGTTTATTGAAATTTAATTAGGGCAATTGTAATATATACCAAAATAGTTTTTTGACTCTTTCATTTATTTAGAATTACACCAGTTGGGTTGGCTAATCTAAATGAACTAGAAGGTCCTGTGATAATACAACTGGGAACTCTTAAAACGAAATAAAAAGAAACAGTTGAAAAAAATATTTTCCAGTCAACGATATTGCCTTATAGAGCTATTGTCAAGAAAATATTTGTCTTATCTCTAGTTTTTAAAAAAAAAAAAATAAAGTGTTTGACAGAATTCGATCTTAGGTTCAATCAAGTCTATCAAAGTTGTCTTACCTTTAAATTCTCTAAAAATCCATTTATCCACTATCATATAATATAAATTCCTATTCAGTAATTGTTTTAGTTCGATCCAGATCGATATCAGATTTAAGCGACATGAATGTATTTAATAGTAATCCTAAGTTCTATGAAATGTGCAGTTTTTTCCAATTAGACATGTTTTCTACCTCTATTTACCTATCCACCCACTTTTTTTCCTTTCTTTCATTTCCATCTCTATAAAATTCTTATATTTTGTCAATATTAAAACATCTATTAAAACAAACTTGTATTTCCAACTTTCATCGATAAGAAATTTGCCTAATTAATTGATATATTGCACTTTCAATTATGTAGTTAGAAAACTTGATTTCCTCTCATTAACTCTAAGGATCTAACTAAGGTTTTCCTTTTGCAATACACTCACATACATATATAAAGAACAGGATGATAAAAAATTGAATTAAAATCAAAGTAATAGAATATTGACTAAACTAAACCAAACTTTGTCTACATTGTCCAGTATTAGCTTTTCGAATATACATGGGAACTTTGCTAACTATAATTGAGCACCTTCATGTTAGGTTATGTAACATGAAGGGCAGGAACCAATTCAAATATAACAACTATGAATTCTTGAGATCAAAATAAATGAAAACTAATTCAATATAGACTATCGTATGATACACAATTTCTTCCTTTCCGAACTGTTTCAAATATAGTCCAGAGAAAATTCATGGTCTTGATATAATTAGAATTCGGTTACTTACATATCTATATACTTATACGTTCTTTTAGAAAAGGACTTGACGATGAAGCCTTTTTTTTCCTATAAATGTGAGGCAATAATGTTACTAGAATATAAGTAAATGTGAAATATCTTTGGTATTAATTAGTATATACAATATTTGTTTGATTTTCAGGCAATTAATTAGTTTTTCTTTTTTAAATTTGTTCATGTCCTTTATTTTCATTTGACTAAATTATTGCTAGTAATTTTCTAGCAACATTTATTTCTGCTTCACTTTATATGAAATGTAAATTTACATACAATCTGAACATATAGGTTTCACTTGAAATTATTCTACAATATAGTATATATGTTTCATTTTCAAAGTAAGTATATCGATTTAAAATTTTCCATAAGCAGTTTACTCGTATTTTCTCACAAATACGTATACTAAAAATAGTTGTTAAAAAAAACTAAAGTTATCTTTTAAATGAAAAATAGTTTTTTTTTTCATAATAAAAGAGTTTTAAAATCAAATTATCATAGTAGATAATATTTTGAAAGCTTTTTTTGTCATTTCTGTTATATGAACTTTAATTTTCACGAATCTTCTATGTAAAATTATATTCTCTGATGAAATTCGATTGTAGAAGAAGTGATGACATAGAAAATTTTATTAAATTAAAAAACTTGATTTTCATAAATTCTTTTTAGTAAATATTAAATTTTGAAGAGTGAATGCAATTTTGTAGTTCCTTTGTATCATATATTCATAACATATGTCGCTAACACTTGAATATGTTGAGTCCTGAGTGGATATGTATCTTCCATATTCATAATAAAGGAATTCGAAAAGATTAATCCACTTTTTCAACTTTATACTTAACCTAGAACAAAACTATTTTAAATAAATTGTATATGTAAAGGATGTCTTAATAAGAGCGTCAGTTTTGATTCGCCTAAATTGAGGTATGGGTATATATCACGGGTATTCTGGATTCATATCCAATTCGACAGGAAATTTAATTATAATAATGTTATTTAATTAACATTATCCCTTTTGAAGGTAGAAAATCTGAATATTCGCGTCTATGGAGATATTCGTCTATCCAGGGTATTCTGAGGGTCCTACAGATTTTACCAGTACATCATTCGTTTTGTCCACGGTAGATAGACACTCGAAAGTTGTTAATAATAATGTTGTTCTTTCGTCTAGCATTCCATGATTCTCACCTAAACGAACACTTTTAAAAAATATTTATTCAAATTGAAATAATATAATCTCGGTTTTGAAAATAATCAATAAATTTTATTCACAAAACTAACCAAAAATTTTTCAACAATTTTAGTCTAATTTTAGTACAGTCGAAAGTCCATTCATTATGACTAAAATAATTAAATTGAAAATGGAAGATCCTTCAATTTGAAGACAACAAACTAAAAATACATTTCATTTCTTAGGAACGTGCGAACTTTTTCAATTATGTCACCAGACAAGAAGCTTTTAGCCATTGATGTAACATAAAAGATGAATGGTTAGGAAGTAAGGGAATCATTCAATTTTAAGTTTGGTCCTTTCTTATATCTTAAATTGAATATGATTAATTTAGCAGGACATCAAAAGAATCTGAAATAAAATTTTGTTAAGTAATGTTTATGGGAGTCAATAAATCTATAAATATTTTAAAATCTTTGTTAAAAGCTGACAAGAACTTATTGGATAAAATATATAATTTTAATGTATTAACTGATCTAACTGTATATACCAAATATTGGATTGGAACAATATAATTTGTAGAAAACACGTTTTTAGTTAATATTGGAAATCTATATAATCTGAAATGGGACGTTTTTCCCCTTTACATTATTATTTGGGTAGTTAATAACTAAAATTTTAGAACAGGTATGCCAAAATAATTATACCATTAATAAGATATTATTTCATTATTGAAGTTATATGGTATTGAAAAACAGGTATGTTTTATAGTATATTAAGACGAAATTTCAGGCGCTTTTATATATGTTCCTTTTTAAGACAAGTATACCCATTTGGTACAATAAAAACTTTAATTTACTCTCAAAAGTGATCAATTTTGTATTTTTTGCGTTCGATAGTAAATTTTCTACAATTTAAGCTCAATTAACAACTCTATGGTAATCATTTCTCATTTCTTATAAAAGTTGTATTTAGCTGCTAAAATTTGCTAATAAATAGTTTAAATTGAAGTAAATGTTTTAAGGTCAATAAGGGTAAGTTCGCGTTGACACAACTAAAATGTACGCCTTATTTCTAAACGTGTATGGATAAAAATGTCCATGACTGCAACGAAAGTATTTTGGTTGTTTCTTCGTCAATAAGAAGTATATTGCATAACACACGCATACATACAGAATCATAGATGCACTTTAATTACTAAAAATTAATGAAAAATATTTAATTTTCCTTTACAATCCATTTTCATTGTAATAAAAACGTATAAGATTGTTCTTTTTAAATTAATTTCAATTGTATTTTTCACTTGAACACAACATATTGCATTTCTCTACAATATTTTCTTCTAGATAGAATTCAATTATATCATTGGTACATTAGAAAATATCATGGCGAATACCATTCACAGGGTATATAGTATATGGATTCGTGATAATTGAATTGATCCTTGAATATTTCCTTTTTTTGTCTTGATTTTATTCTATAGAATAAATTTTCTCATCGTGAACAATTTGAGTGATAGACCAATATACTTTTCGTATATTTATTTATTTCTTGTTTATATTTTAAAATTTTTCTTTACTAAAACATAAAAATATATAAATCTATATTTTATTTTTCCATTAAATAACTAAATGTAACCTGTTTTGTTTTCATTTATTTATTTTCCTTTCAAAATACCTTCACAAGTAGTGTACCTATATTTAAATATTGAATTTCTTTTAAAATAATACAATATAATTTTTGTCCTGTTCGCGAATCTCATTTTTGTATGAATATACAATATTTTTCGTATTACGATACATATCCAAGTTCGATTGGGATTCTGTCAAAATGTTTAGATTGGATTTCTACTTATGTAGATGAATCAAATGATTTCATCCCAGTTCGATATTCGTCCCGAAATCTTTCCAGAAAAATACATAATACTTCATGATAACATCTGTGTAAAAATGTTTGTAATTTCATACTTGAAAATTTATATTTGAATTTCCATATCGGATTTCAATTTTCCAAAATTGATATGCAACATTGAACCATCTGGAAAATATGATGATACACTTTCTGGGGTTCTTAATCAAAGAAAGGTGCTTGTTCTTGTTACTTTCGGATAATAATACCTAAGCGAATTATTAAATTATTGTCCGAGGTAATTTATATTGTGGATTTCTTATATTATACATCGAAAACAAAATGCATTTACTATATTACTATTTTGCATAGTTTTAATACTTTATGATTTTCCAAGAAAATTATAACTCCATTTACAAAAATAGTTAAATTAATCTACAAGTCAATGGAAACAAGTATATAAAAATCATTACTATTCTAAATAGTTGATTTTAAAGTCAACCAAAGGCGATTCATTTAATTTTTACAGTAGTTGTTTAAAGTACGAAATCAGTAATAGGATTTACATAAAATTAAAATGTAGTAAAAAATAGTGTATTTTGTTTTCTATTAGTTTTTCGATTTAACTGTCATCTTATAATAATATCATTATAAAGCATTGTAAAATAATGGTGACAAAACTGAATTGTGGAGTTCAAATACAATAATGACAGAATCGAAATAGTTGATTAGCTATGTAAAAATAGTTATAATATAACACCTATTTTGTCAATTACGAATATAGTTGAAAAGTATACAGAAAATAGTTGAATTAACTATTTTCTCAAAAAATGACTATTTTTATGGAAATGATTATTTAAAAATTTTCTATTCAAAAATAATTTCAAGGAATTCTTGGCTCTTGGCAACAAACTATTTATATCTTTTACTAAACTAATTGATACGAAATCATATATTGTGAGAATAAATCGGGCAGTATTTTCAAAATATGAATGATTAAAGTAATATTTTAGTTCCATTTCTCCTCAACTATAAGAAAATATAAAAACTCGCTATTGCTGTTTATATCTTCATACCCAATAGCCAACATCTGTGCTCCTTCGTGCCATCTAATTTAGTGCGACGTGTAGTACATATTGATATGTCCCATTTTCTAATATTATATTTTATGAAAATAATTTCCCTCTAGTTGCATTTAAAGTTATATTTTCACCTACAATATTTTGTTTAATATTATAGTAAATATGGAAACACTATAAAACTTTTTCCTTGTCATTTTCTTTTCACAACTCCTTTGAGTTTTCTTTACATCATAAAATATGAAAAGAAAATTTTCTTCAAAAATCATAACCAAAATTTTTTTACTTATAAATTTTCTTATTTCTTATTCACATTCAGTATGTGCAAGAAAAAAAAAGAAAACAAATACTATATACTCGTACTAGTTGAAGATCATTGAAATAGATGAAAAAAAATCAATTTATACTGAAGAAAATTGTTCGTTTGAGAAAAGTTTCCTCTTCTATTGACGACTATCAGAATATCGAATGAATGATCCGTTCCATATCCATATATGTATATAAATACATTTTATCGCGAACTTTGTTAAAAGTAAAGTCACAAATTGAGTTGGTGTCAATAATATTGATCAATCAATTTATAAGAAAAAAAAAATACGAGAAAAACTTCAATAAGTAAAGCATATATGTAGAATTTCAATATGAACTTTTATATCGTAGAGAAGAATTATTTAGGATTAGTTTCTTTCAAGTTCTTTAGAAAAAATTTACAAAAAAAGAACGTCATCTTTCGTCTTCTTAAAAGAAAATTCTGTTCTTAAAAAGTTTGATATGAAATTTTATAATTTAAGAAAGTTTTTTTGTGAAAGAACTTCAGAAATTACAAATTAGATTTTCATGAAGGCTTAAACTCAACATACTCATGCATATAAATATATAAATTTTAATTTTTTCTTTCCATAATTTTTATATTAAATCCAAATATTTGTAGTTTTTCTTCCTTTCTTTTTTGGTTTGTAACTAGAAAAATATGAAATTGTACATCTTTTGTTCTGTCGTCCTTTTTATAGAGAACAAGATTGAATTAATTTCCCTCTGGCACAATCCCATAAGTTTCCAAAAATCTCTTATTTCTTTCTTTCATCAACTTTTATATTGCAGCAACCAGGGTACCGAATATTATTAAAGAATTCAAACTTTTAAGACGCTATACTGGTGTAGAATATAAAAATTTTTATATAAACTTGAAATCTTTTGGGCATATAACGTGTTTGCATTTTTTTTTTTTCTGTAGTAAAACTATAAAATGTAAAAATTTTCGCGACACAAGGGATATAGGAAAATGGGAAAAAGAATTCATGTAACAATGAAAATGTTATTTTCTTTTTTGTTCTATGAAAAAATTCCAATTTTTTTTCTATACTATTCATTCGACTTGACGAACATTCAGTATGTCAGTATCAAGTACTTTTTATCTCTTCTATATTAGTTCAAAAAGTTCTCTATAAATGTTTCATATTCAACTCAAAACGAATGGAAAAAAAAACAAACAGAATTCAGAACTCAACGACTTTTACATTTTACAGTATCATAGTGAAAATCCCCAAAACGAGTTAATTTTTAATTTTCACAAGTGCCAAGGATCACTCCAAATGGCGTCAGGATACGTTTTAAGGATTATATGTAAATTTCGTGAACTTGTAAAGTAAAGGCAAAAAAAATTAAATCCGTAACTACACTTTAACAAGAAATATGGTAATGGTTAGGTGCTGAACGAATATAGCCAGATTAAACTTATACAGTATTGCGAAGTGTTTTGTCGTGTACTATAGTATTTACGCTTATTAGATTTTTTTGATGTTAACGTTGACATTGTAAAACTCAAATGTATGTAAAATATGAGTCTAGTAGCATCGAGATTTCATGGTGTACTAAATAAGTAAGAAATCAATAGATGATTAGCTAAACTAATAGTAAATTCAGTACTCTTGTATGGAATGGACAAAAATTAATCACATTAAAGGATCACATACAATTCAATTCTAAACAAGATACTATTTTATTCCTTTAGGGATTAAATCTCGAAAATTATATTGCATGTCGATTCCAAAACATATGAAAAATGAAAAGTTAATGTATAGTTATTAAAATTTATGTATACTAATTGCTTGCCGGATTCTACCATTTTCAACGTAGGGGAATAGTGTGAGCCGATTTTCTTGCAATCCAGTTTCCACGAATAATCGTCTAAATTTTAAAGTTTCCATATGTACATGTAATCAATTGTATAATTTAGTCAATTCGGTCGCAAATTTTGAAGTAACGATTAAGAATTCGAAATTCAGCTAGAGAAAAGACTTTTAAAAAATTTAAAACTACTGCCAAAATTGTTCGCTAGGATTGGCTACCGCCACACCGTTCCCATTACTAATGGTAATATTATAGCATACACTATACTATGCTGGTTTGGAATAGCCAGATACAAATTTTAGAAGTCAGATATATTCCAGAGATATTTGGATAGTCCATATTTTCCCACAATTTTGCTAAATCCTCGTATTTTAATATGTAAACTGAAATTTTATTATATACTATCAAACAAATTGTTAATACAATTGCTTTTTTAACTTACTCCAACTAAAAGCAATAATATTACAATTTTAAAAGACATGGAAAATGGAAAAGAAAATTTTATAACACGAATTTTTTTTTATGATAATAATTACGATGTAAAAACTTTTATACTAAAAAAAAACTTCTTAAATCAAGAAAATAAGGTACTTGTAAAAAATCAGTTACATTTAATAAACTGAAAAAGAATTCCTAAATGAAAAGAAAAGATTCGCACAGTTTCAGTTGAAAATTGTTAATTAAAAAAAAGAGAAAATTAAATAGTTTTCATTTAAAGTAAAATGAAGATAATTTTCTTTTTTCCATTGAAGAAGAGCAACACTTTATGTGGCTTAGACTTTTCTTTTGCAAATAGTTTTTGCTTCTTTTCAAATACGAAAAGAAAATGTTTTGAAGAAAACGCGGTAAATGCATCAAGAAAATGAAAAAGTTTAAAAAGATATTAGAAAGCTTTTTAAGTTTTCGAATCCAAAATAAAATAAAGGAAAAAAAAACAGATATTTGCTTTTAAATTTTTATTACTCCGAAAGGATTTTAACTTTTGTTAAACTTTAAATAGTTCTTTTTTTTACATTTTTTTTTTAAATTCTTGATGTCAGTTAAAGAAAAAAATTCCTGAAGAATGGCAAAATTAATTTTTAAACTTCTTTTTAAAACGATAAACTTTTCCCAAATCATTTTACATCATTCAAATAAATTCAAATTTATGAAATATATTTTTCGAAATTGATGGCAAATTTACATCGTTTTAAAAATCAACTTCATCCGACAGATCATCATCATAAAATGTCATTATTTATAAAATTGTAAAATGTTAAATGATAAAAATATAATCTTATGTGGTTATTTTCCTGAATATAAGTCAAGTGTGTGGATTCTAAAAGAAAAGTTTTGAATAGAATATGTCGAAAACGTACTATAAAATTGCTGTAGACATTCTAATAACAACATGAGAAAATACATATCCTGTCATTGTTGTACCTGTCAGACTCAATTTTCCCATAATCCTAACATACTCGTGTATTTTTATCGGTTGTTCATGTGGCTAGACTTTATATACCATCAAGTTTTCATCGAGAGAAACCATTTATGAATCAGATTATTGTTGTCATTGAAATTTGAAAGCTGCTAAAAGTGTCAACGAATAAAATGGGAAAATATTACTAAGCTGACAAAATTTCTTACATATGAAAATATTAAAGAATTTCGATATTTTTAAACTAAAAAAAAAGAAATATTTTAGTTTTTTCACATCACTTATATGAAGTTGTAAATTTTGTATGTAATAAAGTAGTTTTGCAAAAAAAAAAAAAAAATAAGTCCTTTCGAAAAGAACTATCAGCAAATTTTCCTTTCGTATATTTGCATCACAAAATACTGCATATACGACTTTTCGGTGAGAAACTTTTTAAATTATGCGACAACCATTAGCATCCTATAAATGCAAGTATACATAGAATTTCATGATTCTTTCAGTAAAATAACCGATATGGCAATCAACTTAACTTTCTTATACTCACTCATGAAAGTTAAATTTTCTCGAGCCAAATATATCGAATTTAGCCTTCATTGATTGAAAATACAAAAGAAAATATGAGTGAAACACTCACGATGTCTCAATTCACACACTTCTAGTTTAGAATTCGTCCTGAAAAATTAATTTGTTTGCTTTCCATTTCAATAGACCTCTGAAGAAGATTGGTTAACGTATTCATGACCTATCTTGGCCACAAAAAAGCTATCCCACATAAATACGAACGAAGCCATCATTATACAGATTCTCAGATTGAATGGATTTCCTGAAAATGAAAACGTGTATGGATTTCCGATGAAAAGTAACATCTTTTCAAAGATAATTGTATCTAATCCATTTGGTGTAACTATTGATGTATAAGGAAGTAAAGATGCTTACTGGACACTTTGTATGAACGTATGTAAGGTCTTTTTTATACATATATATAAATAAGTCTTTAGTATAGTTCATGTCATATGTGCCGATAGTAAGTAAAACTTTCAAATGGAATTTTGACCAAATTTTATATCGAGAAAACATGTTTTTTAAATTAAAAAAAAAAGTATATATGAAAAAGATATTTGTACTTTTCATGAAACTTTTATTTATAATTAATTGGAACTCAAGATTCTAACTTCAACACAAAAGTCATACTTTAATCATTACTTCATCTAATTTTCCACTCGAGAACCATATTCTTTTTATGATCCTATTTTAAGAAAATATAAAATCTATTCTTTGAACATAATTTTCACATACGAAATTGTTGGAAAATTAGAAAATTGTATATTTTTTATGTTCGATAATAAAGCATTTTATAATGCCGTAAAAAAATGAGAAATTTCATCATAATATAATTTTGGTATATTTAAAACTATGAATAAATGATATATTCTGAAACATCTGAGGTTATATAATATACTGCGGCGAATTTCACAAAGTCACAACATGAAAAGCTAGAAAATATTTACTTATCTTGTTGAAATTTTTTCAAAAAAAAAACAAGTCTCCAGAAATTCCTGTCACGTTCTTATCATGTTTTACTGTCACATTTCAATGTTACTAGCTTTTATATATATAGAAATATTTTACCACAGACATTATATTCATCAAATGTAAATTTCAATCATATCCTTTTAAAAAGGTAATCAAATTTTGAGCCGGATTAATATACTCTTTAAAGCTTTAAACCCTTCAAAATGATTCCACTGACCTAATTCAACTTACCATATCTTCTATTTCCTTGGGGTCTTTAAATAATAAAATCTAAAACTATGTTATATAGATATTCATGACGATGTAATATATATCATAAAAATAGTATATGTACACCATGTAATAGTTTCTTGCTAGAAACTAATGAATTATGTTCTAGTTTACGAGCAGTTCCTTGAGAATTCAACATTCTTCATTTTAGAATATTGTTAATATTACTGTAAATTCGTAATTGGTATATTATCTAAAATATACTGTTCTTTATTCATTTTTGAAATAGTATTATATTATAGATAACAATGTATACTCTACAATAGAAGAAGAACATAAAATGTGTTCACTCATTCATTCAACTGAATATTTGTTAATATTATTTATTTCTACCTTTTCTCTGGTGTTGTAAAATGCAATAAATTCCAATTCAAATAATATTCACTAAGTGCAATGAAGTGCACAATATGTACTTGCCTGAAATTCTTTTGAGATACTTTGAAAACTAAAGGAGAAACTTCAAGAATTCAAATCTTGTACAAAATTGTTTCTTTGCATACGAAATTCATTATGAAATAACAACATTCAAGGAAACATAATAAATAAAATAGTAAACATGAAAAATTTCTAGAAAACTGGAAAATTTTTGGTCGCCTTTGAGAAAAGAATCATAATTTAGTATATAACATTTTTAGTTTATTTAAGAAATATAAAATAATTGCCGGTTGTACAGAAGTTTCTAGTGATATAATTAGAAAATTTATATTATATACTTTTTTTCTATTTAAAAATTGAGCTTGCATATTTTCTTCTAGTTCTGTCTACTTAAATTTTATACAAAATAAAACCAAATTTAGGTAAATTATTAGGTGTTTTCACCGAAAAAAATTTCCTGACTTAAAATTCCACACACCTTTACGATTTTCAATTTTACATTCGTACTATAGCTAAAAATCTGACTTAAAAAGTTGACTGAAAACGTGATATTGTTCCTCATATAATGAGAGGAAATTGTTTTAGGAAAGCTGGTTCGACTTTGTATCTATCTACAATTGTTACATTGCATTTCTGGTAGTTTCGATTTTTTGTTTAATCCAGTATTACTAAATAAACCTGACTATTGTTCTGCAATATTACTTTTACATTTTTCATTTTCAATTCTATGGCATGAATGTGTTAGAAAATTTCCATAAAAGCTTTGAAACTTTATAGCATAAAAATCTGATGCAGTAATAAAATCTGGTATTGTTCAAAATCATGATCGATATAAAAAATTTTTCTTTTTTTTTTACATTTTCCTGTCAATACCAGAAATAATCCCGTCCTTTTTTTAATAACGCAAAATAAATTCCAGTCGAAATAACAATTGAGCACCGATTAAACGCATCAATTGAAACAACATATATATTATATGGTTGAATAATCTATTCGAATGCGGTCATATTACCGCAAATAAATTTTTCCAGGATTCAATTATGATATATTTAAATCGAATTAAAATATTATTTATAATGATTTAGTTCTAGATTTTGTTTTAATAAAACAAATATTCGAAATAGAAAATTTTAAATATTTCTGATCCTATGGATAAGAACATTTCTATGTGGTATTCACACAGAAATATTGTCAGAAGAAAGAATAAAGAATGTCTAGAATTCTAGATTGATATTGAAGATGAAATATGTACTTAAATCATTCTCAAGAACAAAACTCATTCTAGCATAAAAAAAACAACTTGATTTCTTTGGCCACAATTCATCTCTCTTACAATATAATTCACATTTTCTATTTACATTTGTACACTCTGTATAATACTTCAGAATATTCATTGATAAATCAAAGAATTCTTCCTATCACATATTTAGATCAATATAAACCACTTTTTTGAAATGATTAAATATGCATGTTGATATCACTTCATCCGTTGGGATTTCATCAAATCATGTGTTTTAACAAAATATAACATACACAACTTACATATGCAACTCTGAAATCATCTCTCGTAATTACTATAAATCCTTACAATAATATTATAATGTTAGAACTAGAACACAGAACACAGTTCAATTTAGTTACTACAAACCTCAATAGGTAAAAGTTTCAACTTTAAATTTCTTTAAAAACTTATATATTTAACGTTATCTTCTAACGTATGACTAAAAAGATGAATTATTTAATTATTCTTAATTGGTTTCCACATATTCTATAAATATGAATGCATCTCTATGGTTTTTCGTGTAAATTCTATGTTATCATAGACGCTTCATCATTGCATATTTGGCTTATGCTATGTTGTAACAATTACCATTATGAAAGTTTTTTCCACATCAAAATGAATTCTATATGAAATTCAAACACGTTGTCCTGTTTAGAAATTGCCTTTCATAATGTATATGGCATGGTCTTAAGCTTTTTGCAGAAATTATGTATTAAGGTTTTGTTGAATATTGTATGTAGATACCATGTGGATCCTTTGAATCAGTTAAAACAAAAGTATTCTGAGGAGTATGTTATCATATCAAATAGAAATAAAATAAAATACCAACATACATAACAAATAAAATACATTTATTAATTAATTTTAATTTTATATAATTAAAAATTTTTCCATATGATTAGAATTTCTCTAACAATTTGAATTTAATAATAAATAAAATATTTTACTTTAATAAATTTTATTTTTTTAAATCAAATCGGAAAAATAATAGTTCGATAAAAATCGAAATCTAATTTAATAAAAAGGATAACCTAAAAATGATCTCTAAAATCAATTTCTAAACGAAACAATTTTTCCATTAATTTAATGGTATATAAATCCATTTTTCGACAGTTTTTTTTTTCTCTTTTTAACCAAAATATTAATAATAATAATAATAATTCTATAAAAATCATTACATTTCCCATTAGCTCTCCTTCTTTATTTAAAACCTAAATATATAATAACCGAAAATGTATCTAGAGTACAATCCCGATTCTTCGGATCATTTCTGAGTCGATACAAGGATTTAAATACAATTTAATATTGTCAATTACTATCAAAGTACTGCAATGAAGTGCTACTATAGTCATTTTGAGACTGTTACTTAGAATATCACCTAATTATAGTTTAAAGTTACAACTCAATAGCAGTCGATGAAGATATGTGACTATCAAGCGACAAATTGCCTTGCCAATTGTATAAATACTTATTTTCAATTAATTCTTTTAAGGAATGACTTAAATAGACAAATTTTTCATAAGACTTTTTAGATACACAATTTTCAGTTGAGTCTTAAGAGCTTCAGCATTCAGCTGCCAGAAGTGTAAACAATGAGACTTGTGCTCATTTGAAAAGCAAAAAAATACTAAAATATGTAATTAAATTTTCTGGCGTTGTACAAAAATCATTCAAAGGTTCTAATAGCATTTCACATAGGACAAATGGAAACTCAAACAGTTCATATGTTATTGCTTTTATGATTCCTTTACACTATTTACAAGAATTTAGCGTTCACTGTATTTGTAAGAAACAGCCTAAGAAACAACATTGAAGGAAATTCTTTTAAGTTGATTAAACCATTAAAATGTTAAACATTTTACAGGAAAAAAAAATCGCTGAACACATTGCAGAAAGAACAACACGTGAAGCTTTTTTTTTCGTAGATAAGAAAAAATATTCATGGTTTTTATAATTTTTAAATGAGCTTTTTCCTTCGGAACAAGAATTTTTCTTTCCTTCCAACATTTCCTTATTATGCAGACCTAAAGACGATTTTCTGTTTCCTCCCAAGAAAAATTCATGTACAAACAAATGATCTTAATGAATGAATATTCTCTATCTGGGTGTTTTTTTTTTCTGTGTCTATTAATTTACCGAAAGCTAAGATTTTAAAGCACTGATTTTTTACTGTAATTACATTGTTTTGTTTATTCTGGAGAAAATTTTTACATAATTTTTCATTTGTTTTTCATAAATTTATATATTTTCTTTTATTTAATATATTTTATGATAAACCATAAATAAAAATAAATTACATTTTTAAAATAAAAAGCACAATAAAATAAAATTAATTTAAATAATTTTTATATAACGAAACATAAAATACACTTTAAAGAAAAGTTCCGAATTTATAAAAGAAAGTTTTTTTCTTTTTTGAAAAAGTTTGGACATTTAAAAATAATATATTAAAATAATGAATTAATAATATTAAAGCTGTACTCCGTATCGTGTAAATTATATGAAGTTTTGCATATCCACTGTCAGTTTGAGTATAACCAACGAGTGGAGTGGGCTTATGGACTTGTATCAACGGTTATGACAGGTAATTTTTAAAATGTCGAGGATATAATTTACTTTAACATATTTTTAATTCGGTTAATGGTTTTCTGTTTCAATAACATTCCATCTTTTAGTACAAATTTCCTTCATTTTGACGTAGAAAAATGAACGAGTATTTCTGACAGAATTGTCTACAAAAGTAACTCACGTAAAATTAACATATTTTTCGAGGAAGCGATTGAAATAAAACTTTATACAAAATACAAAATCATATCAATATTAAATTCTGAGTGACTTTAATTGAATTCGAGTTGAAATTCATATAGAGTGAGATTAAGTTGAACTCAAATAGAATCGACTGTTATGGTACAAAAAAAAAAGGATTGATCAAAATGTGAATAGTTTTAAGGAAAATATTTAGAAAGTTGTCACCAGTTGTCGTCGTCACAATCCTGTGGAAATTATATTAGTAAGTAGCAGGTACGTATTTTATTCTCATATAAAAACTCTTCTAATGGTACTCTAACAGTCCACAACCCCAAAAAGGATTCTTGAGAAGTTTTTCAAATATACAGAATAGAAATTTTAAACTTGATACTAAAATCAAATACAAAAATATAATAATAAAATGAACGACGTTCAAAATAAGATTGTTTTCCAGATCTTCAAGGAATATATTCCCAATAAATTGTGATAAAATATACAAAAATATGTAATTTCCCAGTAAAACCGTATATCAAAATTATTTTCATATTTTCATCAAAGACTATATACAACTGCTAAATAAGTGGAAAAAGTTAAATTGCCATGTCAAATACAAAGTATGATTTCATGCAATTTGAAATTCACGATAATCTTAATTCTTCAATTTTAAATTGAAAATTTCTACAACTTTTATGTAATCATCAGTTGCAGAATTTACCTTTATTTTATATTATTTTTTTTTGTTCTCACCTTTCGAAACCAAATTTCTTTGTAAACAAAATTTTCTTCAATCAAATATTTTCTTGGATTTATCCTTTCCTTTTATTTGAAAACTTTGTAGTTCTGTTTGTGTTGGCAGGACGCAAATCCTGATATATTCATAACTCTATTATATTATTATCAAGAAAATAATTCAACTAAAACGAAGAACATTTGAATCATTTCATGCAAAACTTTTATATGGATTTGTATACACCCTACGGTATGACTGACAAGGACAATATTTTGACAGAAATATTGGACGACGCGTACTCCGCTCGGTTACATCATAACTCATAAACGCTTTGATTGATTTTATTGAATTTTGGAAAATAAATTGATATTATAAAAGATTATTATTGTATTGTAGAAGTTATATGCTTTTTGATTTAAAAGTTAATGGAAAGAATTGACAGTAAAAGTGAACGCTTTACAATAAGCTGTATTTCCAATAAGAATTTATAGAAAAGGGCTAATTCAACAGATTGGAATGGTTACCTCACTTCTAGGAACTGATGATACCTCGGTTCGAGTGCTGATCTCGGTTCTTCATAATTATGTATTTTCCTTTTGCAACTGGGTATTAAAACTATATTTTGTTTACCTAGCCTAGTTCCCTGTGCTGTAGGTTGATTTTAGTTTTCTGTGCACTTTTTCCCTAGTCTCTTCTTTGTATTATGTTTTTGTTTTTTTTGTTAATATATTTTCACATCTTCTAAAGTTCACATTGGAATATCCTTTGATTCAGTCTTTTCCTTTTAGTTCGGTTAACTTCTGTCAGACGGTTTTCTTTTCTATTTTTTTGTTATATTATTTGAAAGTTTAATTGGCATGTCAAAAAGTTTCTTGCATATTTCGTGTCAGGAAGTCGTTGGAATATTTTGCAGTTTTGTCAACACAAAAAACTTTCTTCTATATTATTTTTGTTTTTTGTACGGGGATTCATTTCAAAATTCATCTCGTTATATTTCGACCAACACCAGGTTTTCTCCATGAAAGACAGTAGATATAAAAACATTGACTTTACTCAAACCTAGTATTTTACTAGGTTTGAATTTTTCCGTTTCATATGAAATGCAAAGTTGTTCATAAATTTATAATTCTATAGAAGTACAGTCTTATGTATTAAAAATATTTATCTAAATGAAAATAAAATTTTCCTATTTTTAAAATATTTTAATTAATTCTCAACTCAAATGATTTTCCCGTATGTATAATTTTTGATTTGTTAAAGCATTATCAGTTGTTCTTAGTTTTTATGACATTTAAGATATCACTGGATCTTTTTATGCTTCTTTTTCTTTTTTAATAAAATTTAAATAAATTCAAAACAATAGCATAAATACTAAAAACTTAATCAGACAACTAGAAAGCAAGTAATTTTTCTGTAATAATAAAAATTCAACATTCATAAACAAATTGATGCAGAATAGACTATGCTGGGTCGTCTTACTATTTCTACTATGAATATAATTTCATTTAAGATTTCAATTTAACAGAATTCATATTGCAACATAATCACCTTATCTTTAATACCAAATCCATTACCACAATAATAGTAGAAATAAATTAAATCAGAATCCTTAAATGAGATAGGAATCATTGAACCTTTATACTGGTATTCATTCTCTGATTACGATCCGGTTTACAAAATCTTAGTTTTGTTGAGCAAAAACAAAAGATACGAAAAAAGAACCCCCATCGTTTGGAATAATTTCAGCTGAATTGCAGAATTCACCAAAAAACCGTAAGGAGTTTTCTCTATAGAGAAGATTTTCACTTCTATAGATATTTTTTACCATGGATGTACGTACATTTATGTCGTCGGTTCAAACCAATAAATTCTTTAATGATGACAAGACTATACCTCATTTTCTTAATAGCATTTTATAGATCTTTTTTTTTGTGAATAGCAAACTCATAAATCGAATTTTGTGAATTGATTTTGTTAAAAACTCTGCTGAAGAATGAGGCAAAGTTCATAAAAATTATAAAATTTTTAAGAAAAATAAATAATATTTTTTATGAATATTAAACACAAATACAAATACTTTACGTTGATTGCATTTTTAATTACGCTGTTGTGTTTATAAGATTTTATCAGCTATAAATACAAATTTCGGTAGACTGACTATGACTGTGACTATGACTTTTTTCATTATCGAATGCTGAAGAAATCATATATAATTATAGAATGTTTATATTTCTTAAATAACACACAAAGTTATTAAGCTTTTATAGTCAAACATTTTTTTTGCTACATCATTCAACTTTTTAAAACACATACATATCTTTGATAGGCATTCAAATTCGTCGCTTTATCATTAGGCATACAAATTGGGCAAATGATATTAGATATAGAAAACACTTCTTAAGATAAAACATTTTTGTTAGTCAACGAATCAAGTCAGACAATAGTATGTAGGTCAAGTTGTACAACTTCCCAAATTATAACATATGTATGTATATGTATATTCATCTGAACATTAAATTAAGAATTTATTCTTAGTATAACGTCTAAGCAGTTGAGTAGCGTGTGGCTGCTATAAGAGAGGCTAATCTCTCTTCAAAAAACGAATTATCATTTTTGTTTGAATAGAAAAATTATATATAAAAAAAATTATTTTTAAAAATAGTAATATTGTGCTTTAAGAAAGCAACATGAGTGATAAACTTGTTGAAGTACTGCAATCCGATTTGACTATACTACGAGATCTTTATAAGATTGATTGGCCTCGCAATCATGTGGGTTTTTATACATTGAATAATTACATTAATTGGCTTGCAAAAGATCCGAATATTGAAAATTTGAAAATTTGTTCATTAAATAATGATTGGAGTGATGGAACTTTCTTAATTGTTGTAAGTATTTATTTCTTATACTCTACTGTTTTTATTTCATTTTTTTTTCTTCAAGGATAATAATCAACTATTTTTCAATAGTTTAAATAAAACAAACGATCGTTTAACCACAGCTTTATCATTGCTTGATTGGAGTTCTCCATTAATGTCAAGTACATTCCTCGATCGTCATCGACCAGCACTTTTGAATGTAATCAAATCGAAACAGTTAGAAGTTAAAATGGATTTGCCATCATATCATTTTTATATGTCGAAATCAGAAGCATCTAAACTCGATATTAGGTAATAACCAAATAGAAATAAGTACAGATTTGGAATTACAAGCATTCTACTTTATTTAAGTCCTCCGGATGGAATTACTTTGAGAAGTTTATCTGAAAATAATGTTGAACGTATTAACGAACTATGGCCCCATCGCCAAACCAATTCAGAATTACTAGTGAAACGCCTATTAAATTGGAATGCGAATATTGGTGCATTTACACAAGATGGAAAGCTTGTCGCTTGGTGTTTGAGGTAGGTACATAAATTAAATTTAATTTATAATAAATACTAATATTCAATTGAAATTTTCGAATAGATTACAAGCTGGACCATTGGGACTTCTCCAAGTTGAAGAAACAGCGAAACGACAAGGTTTAGGAGGTTTAGTAGTTAAAGCAATGGCTAAGAAATTGGCAGATTTAGGAGAAGATACTTTCGCATGTGCTATTGAAAGCAACAACCCATCAAAAAAAATGTTCGAAAAAAATGGATTCAAACATATGGAAAAAGTTTCTTGGTTGATCGCTCAATCATCAGTGCCTTCCACAGGGAGTAATTCTCATTGAAAATGATTTTCTCTGCCTAGTAAATTTTAATTTTTTAAATAAAGAGATTTATTAAAATTAAAGTTTGTGCAACAATTTTCTTTAAATTAATTACGCAAGTTTATTACATAAATAAACGATACTATACCGAATTTATGGTAAAATCGATAGTGCAGAAAGAAATAGGCTGGCTATAAGGTTTTGTCGTCATTTTGCTTTGTTTTGTTTTCAAAACTTCTTTAAAAACTGATAGACCGATTTGAAAAAACTTCCAGAACAGATTTATGCTATTAGAACCCAGGTTACTCCACTTTAGAGAGAGTTTAACCATTGTACTACAGATTTGTTAACTGTTGGTCCCATTTTAACCTTGACACAATTGAAGCAATTATGTTTTTCAATTAGAATTAAAAAAAATTTATAACTATTGCATAATACATCAAAAGAGTTCACGTTGTTCAAAATATTAATAAATCTCCAAGCAATAAACTAGACTTGACGTTGTTTCAAGTCTTTACCTACATATTCGAAATGACGGTTTGGAATAATAGTACCCAATTATCTATTAAGGAAAAGCCTTTATTATAAATCCAAGATTAACCATTTTAATATCACTAAAATTTAAGCATCTCATACCTTTGGATGCAACTTTATTACAATTTATCACTTATTTGCCAGGAAATTTTTCATCATTTTATCAACATTTAAAATTGAAACGTCATGCTCCATTTTTAAGATTAGATAATAGTTGGCATATGTTCTCAAAACCGTCCTGCTAACTCATCACGAACCATTTCATCATCAGTTTCTGTTTAGCTGTGGAGAGGCAAGTTCAGTTACTCCGCTGGTCAGCTCTCAGAGTGAGCTTACAGTCAGTATTAAATAGTAATCTCAAAGTTCACTTATAGTAACTTCTCTGAAAATATAAAATTTTAAATATATTATTTATTAAATAAACCACATACAAATTCGTTATAAATAATGTCAAGTCTGATTGAAATTCCTCAAAGTGATTGGCTGAAACTTCGAGATCTGTACAAAAATACAAATTGGCCGGAAAATCGACATGGGTACGGTCTTTTAAATAATTACATACAATGGTTTTCAAAAGATCCAAATATTAAAAATTTCAAAATTTACTCTTTAAACAACGATTGGAGCGATGGAACTTTCATAATTATTGTAAGTTTTAAAATGTTATTTAGAAATAAATAAATGTAAAATTAAATTTGAAAAAAAATAGGATCGATATTGTTTATTTTTCAACACTTTAAATGAAAATCACAATCGACTTGCTGAAGCATTTAGTTTACTTGATTGGAAAACTGGCTACCTGTTATGTGCATACCGCGAAAAATTCCGTCCAGTTCTTCATAAATTTCTTGAATCTGCAGAAATTAATTATCAAGAAGACCGTACCATACTTTATTATTTGCCCAAATCAGAAGCAGCTAAATTTGAAATTGAGTTAGTAACTCTAAATTAAAATTTCAAATATTTTTTAAATAAAGTTTTTTTTGGTCAGGGTACCTGATGGCTTCACACTGAAACCAATGCAAGAAGACCATGCGCTTATAGCAAATGAAATATGGCCTCATCGCGATTCGGCTTCGGTTTTCCTTTTGAAACGTTTCATCCGTCTTAGTCCAAATATTGGGATTTTCAAAAATAACAACGAACTTATTGCTTGGTCTTTCACGTAATATTTTAATTTTATATTTTGATATTACTTGTAATTGCTTTGGATATTTCTTTTTAGTTTACAATTTGGAGGACTTGGTGCACTTCAAGTAAAAGATGAATACAAACGTTGTGGATTTGGATCATTAACTGTAAAAGCAATGTCCAAATTATATGCCGATATGGGACATGATGTGGTCGCACCTGTAGTGGAACGAAATTATGCATCCAGGAAGATGTTTGAAAAATTGGGATTTGTAGGAATCGATCAAATTTATTGGTCTAAAGCTTTTGTTAAACCATTTGAATGGTATGATGATTAAAATTTTCGAAATGAAATTAACTTATTTTTATGTATTTCCTTCAAATATTGAAAATATTTCTTCCAATGTTTCCCTTCTCACTTATTAAAGTCTTTTATCAGCTTTTCTAAAAGTTTCCTTCTCTACAAGTTATAAAATCGTATTTTGAAAGTTACATAACTTATCAAAAAATAAACAATTGCAAAAGAAGCCTTAAATTTATTACTCAGAGCTTTTTATTTTAATCATATTTAAAATTTCGAGCGTCATTTGTTAGTTAAAGATTAGATAGTAATGAAAATGTATGGTAAAACCAGTCATTCTCTTCCACGCACATTTATACATATATTGTTTTCATCAGTTTGTGTCTGGTCGCGACTATTTCGGGTATTCCGGCAACTGGCTCTGTATGAGTATTAATCATTAATCATTAATTTCCATTTTTACTTATAAAATTTTTTAAAAAATTATAAAAAATTTGTTTAGATTTTCAATAAGTTATATATTTTGACAAATAATGTCAACGCCAAATCAATTGATTGAAATTCCTCAAAGTGAGCCGAATCTTCGAGATATGTACAAAAATACAAATTGCCCGGAAAATCGACTTGGATACGGTCTCTTAAATAATTACATGCAATGGTTTTCAAAAGATCCAAACATTAAAAATTTCAAAATTTACTCTTTAAACAACGATTGGAGCGATGGAACTTTCATAATTATTGTAAGTTATAAATTCGAAAACAAGTATTTTGAATTCAAATTTCTATGAATTTAGGATCATTGCAATTTATTTTTGAATACTTTAAACAAAGATTATGAAAGACTTGCTGAAGTATTGAATTTAATTCATTGGGCTAATAGTTATTTAGTGTCTTATCGTGAAGAGCTACGTCCAATTGCTTACAATTATTTGAAATCTATAGAGTTGGATTATGAAGATGATCGTACCATACTTTATTATTTACCAAAATCCGAAGCAGCTAAATTTACTATTGAGTTTGTAAAAACTTGAAATATTCAAGAAATTTTTTAATTCAAATATTTATTATGTAGACCTCCTAAAGATTTTAGAGTAAGTTCAATGGGAGAAGAACATGCCGCTATAGCAAATGAAATATGGCCTCATCGTGATAATACAACACTTTCCCTTTTTAAACGTCTCATCCGCCTAAATCTAAATCTTGGAATTTCAATAAAACCAACGAACTCATTGCTTGGTGTTTCACGTACTTGCAATATTTTAATTCTATACTGTACAATATTTAAAGAAAGTTTCTAGTTCACAGTTTGGAGGACTTGCTGCATTACATGTAAAAGATGAATACAAACGTCGTGGATTTGGATCATTTATTGTAAAAGCGATGTCGAAAATAAATGCAAATATGGGAAATGATGTTTTGGCAACAGTACTAGAAAACAATTATTCATCAAGGCAGATGTTTCAAAAATTGGGCTTTATACCAATCGATCAGATTTACTGGGGCAAAGCTCTTGTGAAACGAGTTGAATGAAAATTTCTATTCAAAATAAAAGAAAATTATATATAGAATTACTCTTTTCTTTATTTCTTTTATGTTATTAATAATATTAATAATAATATATAATATAATTAATCTTTCCATTTTGATTTGACAATTGGTAATGTTCTTAACCAATACATATAACCAACATTGCTAAATCCTAATTTTTCGAACATTTTTTGAGAAGCCAAATTATTTTCACCAACTAGTGCGTATGTGTCATGACCCATACGTGATAGAATTTTAACCATAGCTCTTGTAACCAGGCTTCCCAAACCTTGTCTCATATGGCTATCTTTAACTTGAAGAGCACCCAAACAACCGGCTTGAAATCTAAAATAAGAATTACATTTAAATATTATAGATTTTTTTTTTTATTTCAAATAAAAAGTAACACCGAAAACACCATGCAACAAGTTCTCCATCTTTTGTGAATGCACCAATATTCGGATTCCAATTGATCATACGAGATAAAAAGAAAAGTGAGCCCTCATGACGATTTGGCCAAACTTCATTTGTTATAACAGCATGTTCTTCCGACATCGGTTTAAGAATTATTCCATTTGGTGGCCTGAAAAATATTTTCATTAGTATAAGGCTTTATAAATGCATATATTTAATATTACGTGTCATCTAATTTATTAGCTTCAGATTTTGATAGAAAATATGAATACGTAAGACTATCAAATTCTTTTCCCAAATTTTTCGATTCAACAATATCTAAAACGGCTGAACGATGTTTTTCTAGAAAAGAACTGATTTTAAAACCATAAGTCCAATCTAGAAGTGATAAAGCAGTTTTTAAACGTTCATTACTCTCATTAAGACTATTAATAAACAGTTGATATCTGTCCTGTAAAATTAAGATTATCTTTTATCATTTTAAAAACAAATGTTTAAGATAATAAGAATAAATTTACCACAATTAAAAATGTGCCATCACTCCAATCACCATTTAAAGAATAGACGTGTAAATTTTTAATTTTGGGATCTTTTTCAATCCATCTGATAAAATTATCTAATGTATAAAAACCTACGTGATTTCGAGGCCAATCACGTTCATAAAGATCACGTAGTGTTTTCCAATCACTTTCCGGAATTTTTACAAGCTGATTCGTCATTCTACAGATTTATTAATTTTTGTCAGAATTTAATAAATAATAACAAAATCGTAGCAACAAATTGATATCACAAACGTTTTTTAAGAGCCGAAGTAAGACTAAAGAGTTGTTCTACTTGTAAATTGTAGAAAGCTTTTTAACTATAATTAATTTGCTTTTATGATAATGATAAAATACTTTAGTTGTTTACTCTTTTAATTAATCTCTTATTTTATATTTTACTCAGAGAATAAGAATCATACAACTTGCTCAACCAATTTTCATTATTTTTAACTTCTATACCGTATGGTATAAAAGCCACTTAGCATTCTCCTAATTCTCCTAAGTTTTGAGGTGTTACCAAAGAAATTATAAAGATATGCAAAATTCTAAAAAGCTTTCATTTAACATGAGTAAATTACGTTATATCTTATGGAAGTAATTTATAGGAGCTTAATGCTCTTTCCATAAGACCTAATGTAAATTACTTATGTTAAATAAAAACCTTTTTGCTTCAGTGCAGTTGGAAGCTTAAGTTAAGGTTAAGTTACAGAAGAAATTTCACAGTTAAAGCTTAAGAAAAACTTAAGTTTCCCATGTTAACAACGTAAGTTGTTCTTAACTCAATTTAACAAGGAAAATATTATGAAATGTTTTTATTAACTTTTGGATTTATTTTGACTTTCTAATTAATCATTTTTTTAATAAATAAAATTTTTATAAAAAAAATTTTTATTTCGAAGCCTTATTTTCGTCTTACTATGAAACCCAACAAAACCTTAAGTAGAACCGGAATGTATAGAATACAATAGAGTTGTCAACCTGTATTTTCATGTGGCACAGATTTTCAGTCTGTAAACAAGATTAATATTTATTAATATTTGTAAAAAACGGTATCTGTATCATATAAAAACTCAATGTACTTACAGTCTTTTTTACAAATCCTACTGAAGATGTAGCTTTCTTTGCAGCCCTATAATGATGCTAAAAATGTATACACAACGAACACTCTGTTTATATTCTCTGTGATAGAGTTTAAAATCAATCTTAACTTAAATTATTTTTAAGGACTGCTGGGAAATAGTCCAACCGAAAAACATTACCCACGCTAATTAATCGAAAGTTCCCAACAAAAACAAATGTAGTGAAAGACTTCTTTTTAATAAAATAATAATTTATTTAAAATTATAGATTTACATCGAAAATAGCGAGATCTTTCTTGCTTGAAAGTCAAATGTAGAAGAGAAAGAGTTAATTAATATTTCATCCTTTTATAGGAATAACACCGGTATTGCCAGGTTGTAGTGATTCTAGTACAGAAATACAGTAATGCTACTACACAAAGTTTACATTTTGATCATTTTTTAAAGCTTTGGATGTAATATTTTTGAGACTCAATTTTTTCTACAAGCACACACATGGAAGTACGCAAAAATGGTTTTGCACTATAACGATAACCTGTTTTTTATGTTATCTTAATTATTATGTAAATTTTAAGATACCATTAAATTTCAACTTGAAACTTAAAAATAAGTAAAAACATTAAATAACATATTTAACTTTTTTATTTAACTAAAAATAAAAACTATTACAATTAAAAATCATGAGTATTGAAATTTAATAAAATAATTCTAGCAGTCTTTATTTACCAAAGAATATAATATTTATTAAAAATATAATTATAGAAATAAAAAAAAAATGCGTTCAAGTAGTTCGGTAAAATTTGAAGAAATTCCCTTGTATCCCAATTTTTTTCAGACCATTTAGTTTTCACTCGATGGTAAAGAATTCTTTGGAATCTACAATAATGTCCCAAAAAAAAAAAATATTTTCTTTTTAATTAAAATGAATTATGAAATTAATAAAATTGTTATACCCGTAAATCGTAAATATGCATGCAAGACCCGAATAAATTACTACTAAAATTATTATTACTTAATAATTGATTTTTTGTTCATCTTGAATTTTCATAATAATAATAATCATAAAAAAAAATTCCCTTTGGTTAAACTTGAACTAATTTCTAAATATCATGCAACGTTCCCAATGAGTTTCTGGTAGGATGTAGTTGATGATAATGATGATTTCGATGTATTAACTAAAAAATGTATATTTATTTCGATTTAGTTATCAATTTTATATTAATTTAATTTAATTAATCATTCCAACTTTTTCCTAATTTGTTATTATTATTGATAGTAATTTTGGAGTCTCTTACTTCGAAGCATTTGATATTAAAATGATCGCACATTTCACGTACCTGAAAATTTAAAAAGAAATACATTTAGAATGATTCATTAAACATTTATAAATATCCTAAGTTATTGAATATCTAAAGTAAATGTAATTAAAACTAATGGCGTATGTGGTAGCTCCGAAATTTTTAAAATGCTCACAACAAAACGGTCTTTTCGAGCGATTTTCCACCGAAATTAATTCATTATAATAAAATGTAGACATTTTACTGCAGTTATGTCTAAGAAACTCTAACAACTGTTATCATAAGTAAGTACTACCCTATTGAAAAATAGTTCTTATTGAAAAACATTGGGATGGAACGCTTTTCGCCCTTAATAATTCCATTGCAATATTATTGGATGATAGAATTAATTCTCGCTGTCGTTTAGATGGTAAAGTTTAGGCATCTTGTTGCAAAACCATTCAAAGAAACGTTGGAAGCACGTGAATGGGATGTTATACCTTCCCGTGGTATTCATCAGACATTGGATCATCTGGCTACCAGTTGTTGCTAACTTTCATTCTAAACTTTTGAAGAAATCCAAAAATCACTTGACTGGTGAATCTCTTCAAAACAAGAACAACCAGCTAACAATGGACAATACATAGAAGGAAATGGTTTTTCTTTTAAATAACCGCATCTTTTCATAAAAAGAAAAAAAAGCTAAAACATTTCTACCACCCAATACAATGGACTCAATAGCCAAAAAACAATTTTTTGATATGCTGTGTTTGGTTGACTGATATGAAGTGATAACAAAAACAATTTGTATCGTTGACTTACAATCGAACTATGTTTTTGACTTCTTGTTAGTATTCTTCGATTATAATCATACAACATTTTCGATGATTTTAAGCCTACTGACTATTTGATAGTATTATATTTGACCATATTGTCAAGATAACGCAAGAATTACATATTTTCAAGCTTGAAATTGTCGCAACGTCTAATAAATTAAATATACTTACTATTCCTTGTCCATAATGAACATGCGCTAATGTACAAAATGTTGTTAGTGCATACAATATCCATCTTTCCATACCACTACTTATATTTGATAGTCCAAAACTAGTATAAAATGGAAAACATGTAATAACTACGACTGCACAAAGTGGCCACATAAGAATATTGAAACCATCCGTTCTTGTATCAGACATTTGAGCTACTATTAATCGACACTATAAATAAAAATCGATAGATAATAATTCTTATACAATTTAATAATAAAGGCTTACCGCAAAATTTGAGTATATTGCTCCAAGAAGTGTAAATGTTATTCTTGGTTCTAATCGTAAAATATTATTTGGTGATAATGTTACCCAAATCAGACTTATAAAAAATAGTGATAGGAATGGAAACATTGGTCTAGCTGCTTCCATAAATGGACGCATTTTTCCGGTTCCATTTTTATATGATCTGAAAATAAATTCATATAATTATTATTTTCGGCAATTTACTATATTGTATTATATTTACAAGTAAATATTTCTTAAAACAACAGGCCAACTGCTTAACATAGCTGATACCAAAAGCATCACTTCAAAAGCTTGAGCAGGACGTATATCATACGGTAGACGATATCTCCATATTTCTGGTCCAGTACAAAATGTAATAAATAATGTTAATATAATTCCCTAAAATCAAATTTATGTAATAAAAAAAACGGATTATCATGAATATAAAATTGATTCAAATTAACTCACCCACATTGTAAAATCGTATGCCCATGGTAAAAACATAACACCAGTGCTATATTTTTCAACATGTGTTAAATAAAAATTTAGATAAATATTCCATAAAACGAAAAACATTCGTATTGGTGGTAAATCGATTGTTCCAAATAACGAAAACATATAAATTGGTATTAAACCAGTCGAATATGAATCTAAACCATGATCAAATAATTCACCTAACGGTCCACTGGTTCCAGTTCTTCTTGCTTGTTTTCCATCGATTCCATCTGAAAGTGATTTACACAACCACAAAAAAAGGGAAAACAAAAGGTTTCCAATATGAAAAGAAAGTTTTATCTTTAAGTTTTTTCTTTATGATTTTACCTAAGGTATATGCTAAGAAAATGTTTATAGATGCCACCAACCAAACCCATCGAGGAATTGGATTTACCAATTGATCTGTTGCTTCAAAATCCCAATCATAATATGCTAATATAATAAAATTAACTACAGTTAAAAGAAAACCAGAAAATGTTATTAGATTTGGTGCCATCCACCTTGGAAAATACTGGAAAATAAAGATTTCTTTTTTTATTTAAATAAAAATGCATTAAAACAATAGATTTTGATATTACCTCGACACAATAATTCCAAAAAGGATGCATTATATATACACTAAGAAAGCTTGTGTCTATACTGCTGTACTGAAATAGAAACACAAATTTAGGAGATTATTATTATATAAAAAATAATACAAATTTATGCTATTAAATTTCGGGTAAACATGCAGTTAGCGTCGAATGAATTGAAAACATAAGTTGGGAGTTTGTAATCTGCACAACTTTTAGTTATATATTTATATAAATTCTATGAAAAATCTTGAATCTAAAGAAAGATTTTGGTCCTCTTAAAAAATAAAACTCAGAACCAAAAAGTTTTAGACCTGATGCGGTCACCTACTGGAAATAAATATCAATAAAAATATTAAACACGATCTTGTTTAATTTACTCATTTCAAATATTTTTTCGGCTCAAATATAGTAATTCTCTAAAGACTTTTGTCTAGTCTAGATTTTAGCCCAACAAGATTTGTTTAGTATTCTAACAAAATAGGATCCACGGAAAACAATATTAAAAAGCTGTAATCCGTATTACGAGTTCATCTTGGTAAACTGGCTAGGTTTGAAATCGAAAAATATTGTTCCAATTTGCAAAATCACTTTTGGAACTTCTAAGTCTCTGAAATGTATTCATTTATTTAACTATTTGATTCATAAAAATTGACTTCAAAATGCCCTAACTAATTCCAAACCAACAATTTTTCAGTTCACTCTAATCCAACTTATCTTCTTATAGAATCTTCCTAAAATTGGCCAATTTTCTTGGCTTTCACAGATACCTCCTATTTGAGAGAAGTATTTTTGAAATTTAATGCCATATGATAGATACTACCAGAGGGTATATTGCGTTTGTCATTACATTTGTTTTCAGGATTATAGATGAGTAGAAAATAAACAGTTATATCGTCCGTCCATCCACGTACAAGATAACTCAAAAATGCGATATCCGATTTTGATGAAATTTACATGTGAAACTCGATTTGGTATTGCATTTCGGAAAAATTGGCCGAGCTGGAGCGAAGTTATGAAGCATGGCCGTTTTTTTTTTAGTTTTTTCAAATTTAATTAGAAAATTGGTGCAGCAATTTTGTGTAAATTATTTACATACTACTTTATGCTTACATAAATAGACAATATTATATTAAATTTCAGTAAAATCGGTCTAAGAATAGTACAAAAACAATTGTTTTTTTTTCTTAGAGTTCATTGAAGTTATTAGCTTTTTTAAGTCCCATTTCTAACATATGGCATAAATAAAGGTTACAGACCGTTTTTAAGCTACTATATAATTATTCTATACATTATAGAAGTTCAAAATGAAAATCTTCATTCTCGCAAAATATTTATTATTACACAAATATTTTCTTAGATAGCGAAAATGTTGTAATTGCTAATTATTGTTTTTCAAAAAATTATCACAAGAATGTTAAATATTTAAAGAAACTGATACAGATTAAAGTGAAACACGCATTTTACAACAAATAAAAATAATTACTGACTTAGTTTGAGTATGGCGTGATAACATGACGCGAAATTGTTTGTACCTAATTAACAAAATCATCATCTTTCTTATCAGTAGTGTTTTCCTCTAAATAATGAGCTTTGAGATTTCTTCTAAGCAAATGTTTTCAAAATATTTTTTAATTTGTATAAATTTGATGAAAATTTTTAAATCATAATAATAAAAGAAAAACTAAAAGCCAGTGAATGAATTTGAAATTTTCCCATCAAAATATTATATTTAAACACGTAGATATTTGGACCTGAACCCATGCTGACTAAAGACCAAACATCAATGACTAACCTTTTAGCCTTTCTTATCACAATTTTGTAGTAAATCTTTACTTTAAAATATCAAAATGTATTTTTTTAAAACACTGGATTTTGCGATCAATCAACTTTTATAAATACATATTTGGTAGACATTTCTGTCATCATTAATAATTAGAATTAATACAAATAGAATTAATATTAATTATTCTTATATACAACACGAACAATTTATAGCAGTATTTACCATAATTTATATTTAGGCTAGACTTAAACTAGAAAATTATAAATAGAAAAGTTTTCGATTTCAATTTATAGTAATAGTCAGTTATTTCCATTTTACTTATCTTCTGCCTATGAAATGTAGAAAAATTTTTCCTTAGCTCTCTAATACAACGGTCTTGTAAATTTAGAGACGGGTGTTAAACATTTAAAAAAAAATTATTAACTTTTTTTAATATAATTACAATACAATTTTCAATTAATAATTAATAATGATTCTCACAATGCCTAAGGAACTGTTTACTATAGTTTTTATTATTACCCTAATACGAAAGAAATGAAAATTGCTCAAGAAATTAATATGATAATAACTATTCTATACCGTCACCGTGAATTAACGATTTTCGTAGCGATTTTAACCTTAACTAAGGTCAGTTGCATAACTCTATCTTTATAATCAAAACACCAATTACTTTATACCTCTATTATATTAATTAACTAATTAATTGACTAATTAAAAAATTGATTTAAAGTTCTTCGAACTAATCTCATAATATTTCCCACTACTGACTAAGTACGAATTTTTATGGGATAAGAGAATAATCCTGCAATTTACATTTCCTAACTAGATTGTGTTCTGCTAATGCTTTTCAAAAACCGATGTGTCTTGATTAAGAGTAGTCTAGTGGGTTCACTTGCTTTGGCCACTTATATAACAGTTGACTTATTGGAAAAAGAAAACTATGATCTATATACATATCAATTGAATTTTATCATCGACTCAAAAACAAAATTTGTCAATTATTAAATATTTAGTTGATGTGTTATTCTATCTCCTTTTTAAATTGCAAAAATTGGCCCTCTTTCAGAGTAGAATCAAAATGTAATCGAAATACTTGTTACTTAATTTTGTTGTTTATTATCATATCCTGCAATTTTCCAATTTTTTCTACTCTAAATAAGGAAATCGAACAAAACAAAACATTTTCCAGTCAATTTCGAAAATATCCTTAATGCCGGCTTTGCAATATTCGGGTATAATCAGTTTTCATAATAGATTTATCAAGCAGGACTGTGTATTGGTTAAAAAAAAAAAAGTTCCGAGTACAACTCCGACTTTGACTGCCGAAATTTTCAAAGGTCGATTCCAACTCTAACTCTGGCTTACAGTTTTAAAAAGAAAATTTTGTTTTACATGATTATAATGTTTGAACTTAAATTTATCGGAGTCGTCAAAATTGATTTCAACTCCGAGTCCGACTTCACAGCCTTGGTACAAACAATGTGTAACATAGTGTTCGTAGTTAATTTATATACTTAAATGAATTAATGTCAATCTAAATCGCATATTTTTGAGTACGTATTAAACCCCATTTCTTACAAAAGATTAGAATGTTATCAACACTCTTGTAATAAAGTAATACTGTTTATCACAATTAAGTATCATACTAAAAACGAATGTTAAAAAATGGTCATTATAAAAATATTAATAATAATTCGATTTTGTTTTTTAAAAATATTTTTTCCAATCACTACAATATTCATAAAAATAAATTGCATGCGAATATTGAAAATCGATTTTAAGACTATACTTTAAAAAAAGCTTACAAACCTTATAACGTTCGAAGCCCTTCAAATGGGCTTCGCTTAAATATTTTATTCCTAACATAATTGTAACTCGATATGTACTTCTGTTCTTTGGTATATTTAGATTTTGTTTTTAATTGAAATGTTTTCTTCAACCCGTTGAATTACAAATTATTATTATTTTTTTTTTTTTAGCACAATTTAAACTAATACTAACAATTCGTTTTTATAAACTTAAACTATCTTTAAAATGAGAAGATCACTATATCCGGTTCATATTTTTATTTAATTTAACTTCGTCATAAATAAAAAAATAAAATATAAAAATTACGCGACACCAACAATTTTATATAATTCTTACAAATCGTTATTTTGAACTATAATTTAATTAACTTAAAACAAATAAAAAATCTGTTAATATTTTTCAATCTTAAGAATTCACTAGAGAACAACTTTTGCGTGTTGTTCTATCAAAATAAATGTTCACTTAAAAATCTTTTTAACACTAAAAAAAAAAAACCAGACTCGCCCGACAAGAATAAGTTTCACATGTGTGTTTGCCGTCATATTATGACTTTACGTCTACCGTCAGATTACATACTATTTTGTTTTATTGTTATCAATGGGATTAAACGTGTGGAGCTCTAGCCGACTGAAATGGAAGTCTGGATCCAAAACACTTTTTCCTATACTCTTTCAACTCGAATTATTTTAATTCAGTTATTTATATTCCACGGAAAAGAAAAGTATGTACATATGTTGTTGTTTTTTTTTCATTTGACTTATTTCAACCAGAACCGGATAGCGAACTCTCTGGACACTCAAACTACTAACGTAAACACGAACAAAAGGTTATCGATACAAGAATAAATTGGAAGAACAGAGAAAAAATAATATTAATTTTTGAATTGTTATGGAGGATTTCCACGGAAAAATATTGTTATCAGAAAATTTTCCAATCCGGATTTCGTAAAAAAAAAAACATATAGAGACTTAAAATTGGCCTACACCCGATTTTTTGATGATCTGTGGTAGAAAAATTTTATTCACATGGATATATCAGATTTTGAAGTACATTTAGAGAATTAAACTATGGCCAGGCCAATTTGTCTCTGCAACTATTTCCCATTTTACCGAAATTCGGCATGGTACCGCCTATTTACGTAGCCAACCTACGTAATTAGTTTAAACGAAATTGATTCACAATTTTTTGAACTAAATGTGGAAAATGATAAAATTTTGTATTAACTCTGATTTTTGCTTCCTAATTTCCATTCCCCTCGGCCAATGCTGAAATACAATACCAAATCGAGTTATGGAACGGCCAACCTATAATCCAAATTTTATTCAAATCAGACAACATGTTTTTGAGTTGATAAAACTTTGCTTTGCTCTACACATCTAATGCCGTTCTTCGGTAATTATTTGGGTTACCAAAAAACCTAATATTACTCTCTGGTAGTATCTACTATAGGGGCATAAAAAGTTCCATTCATCGACCTTTTAATATTAGATACGAAAATATTTTTTTTATGCTTTCCTTATCAATGAGTTAGAAATTCATTGAAGTTCGTTTCTGAGTTAATTAGATATGTTTTACCGAAATCTTCGTATAGCAACAATACAACTTTAGACGTCATAAACACCCACATTTTCTTAAAGTAAATATCATCATCAACAGAGATACTTTATGAAATCTTTTTTATAAAGCACATGCGATCTACTAGAATTATCGACAAATTATAAGATTAGTGACCCGCAATTTGAACTGGAAAATTTGAATAATTTTGTAGAAATTTAAAATATTGTATAATAAAAATGTTTGCGAAAGATTTTGCAAAATTAAGTATGTATGTTTTTATCAGAATTAGATTAGATCTGGATGATGAATAATGAATTCAAGTCTTAACATAAATTCAATTTAAGTGTACCTTGATAACAGGTTATCTTGTAGAGTCTTGTGCAAAAAGTTTGGGCCAGTAAATTTATGTGAAATATGAAATGTAGTTCTATATGATAGGGTGTTTTACAACCTGAACTTGTGATACCTATTTGTGGCGCCTAATTGCTGATAAAACTATTAATTTTTTTGGCTATATTGTATTCTAACGAGCTTAGTATAAATTATATTTGAAAAGTAAAAGCCCATTTCATACATATAGTATAACCACGACTGTGTTCTGTCTTTAAAAAGAGATGAGCATCCACCTCTGATAAGAAGAAAAAATGAACAGACAGTTTCTTCAGCCTTAGTTGGGTAGTCCCGTAGTGAGTTCGGACTGCGATGGATTTCTCATAATATGATATGACATAATTTAATAAAGCAGAATATTGTGTAAAACCAAGCCTTATATTTTATTTATTCTATATATAACTTGTAACATTGGTTTTACTTTAAAATACATTCGATGAAAAAATAGAAAACAATAAAAACTCATTTCATTGAATCATATCTTTTGGCATGTTTCCATTTTATTTGTATAGCATACGTTTACTTGAAAGATTAATATACACTTGAAATGATATACCCTGTTTTTTTATCTAGAATTGACTGCCAAAACACGTTACGATATCTACCCTACGAATTAGCAAGAATTTTAATAGATTGTTAATAGTTTTGACTGCAGAACTGAAGAAGTTTACATTGGGTACATGTCTAAACTAATATTTCTAACGAATCAATCGAAAAACTCTTCAAAACGTGGTGAGAAGTTTAACAAACCAAAGATTCTCATCTAACGACATGAATACAATAATTTCGAAAAATTGTAATCACATCCTATAAAAACTTAATATTTTATTATTTTCCTTATAATTTCGGACAATCTCAATGAGAATTAAAATTAGAAATCTTAAAATTTCCAAATAATATAAAATTTAAATTCTCACAAATAAAATAATTCAAATCCCATATCAAGTTTTATTATATTCAGAATGGATCTACGTTTTATATTCCTCTTAGCGTTGATTCTCATATTAAAATATTTTACTATCAGCCTCTGGATATTCCTAAATTGGACTGAATCCTTATAATTGATTCAATTCCTTGGTGTACCCTCGATAACTACATTCTAATATACCTAAATAGATGTATATACGTTCATATAAATTTTGTAGAAAATGTTAAAGATAAAGTAGCATATTTCCATAGTCAGGAGATTTCATGTGTCTCATCTCAATTTTAAATAATGAATTTCTATCCAATTTATTTTTTCGGATTTGAATGCATTATGAAAATCCTTAAAATGAAACAATACACAAGCGACACATTAGTAAAATGAAAAGTTATAAAACCATTACGATGTCATGCTCTAAAAAACCTGTATGTTTTCGACCTTATGCCCTCATATAAATTATTCTTTCTTAAAATAAATCAATCAATAACTACCAAATTGTATTCTAAAGCATTTTCACATGAGATTAACTATATTTAGCATTCCATATATGTACGTGCATGTCATAACTATATTTAATTGGAAAACAAAAAAAATTATTTAAAGAACTTTCCACTTTCCTTTGAATATTTAATTTCGTATACATAATAGGAACTCATTTAATTGAGGGTAATAGAACAGGGTATTGATAAAATTCTATACGTTCGGTAACTCATAGCCATCCCAAGTAACATTTTCAGTATTCGCTACGTGCCATCTATTTATTCACACATCCCCACTAGTAGCAAAAAACGTGCCAGCGACCAATAATGCTAGCTGGGATATGTTTTAAAAATCCCCAAATGTATCTTATGATTGCAGGTCAAATAGCTAATTTAAAAAATTCAACTTAACTATATTTAAGATGTACTATAATACAAAAAGGAAAAAAATAAAACAACGTAAAAACTGTTGAGTTTAAATTTAAAAATATCTCTTATTAAAATCTTATAAATAAATTCAAATAGCTTAAAATAAAATTTAAACCTAAATTTAAAAATAATTAAACTTGTTCTATGCGAAAGTTAAATCATAAAAATTTTCGCGTTTCGGTTGCTGTTAAACCTTCACTTCTTAGCCTGGACAACAAAGTTCTGTAAATATCCGGTTTGAACGGTAAAATTACACCACGATCTTGAATTTCACCTAGAAAATAACATGATTTTATTTTAAGTATATTACTATAAAATGTCTCCATTCTCTATTTAAAAAATTCCTTTCAATTACCATCTAAAACCATTTTAGCAGCAACTGCAGCTGGTGTTCCAACTGTCCTAGCCATTGCTGAATGTCCATCCGGCTGACCATAAACAACAAAATTTATTCCACGTTCTTCTCTACGTCCATCATTCCAACGAATTCCCATTTCATGACGTAAAACAACAAGATCACGTTCATTTGGTTCTATTCGCAAAAACGAAAACAAAAGTATTAATTATTTCATTAAATGTAAATTGGTTTTATTAATTTACCAAATGCAAGACGTTTCGATAAATAATGACTTAATGTATCAAGTGGTGTGCCTAATTTAATTACAGGAGTTTCTTCCAATAATCCTAAACTTTCAATACCATCTGAATTTCCAATTCTTTCAAGTAATTTTTGTTTCAAGTTTTCATAAAATATACTTGTATCAGCCAAACCAAGTAAATTAATGATTAATTGACGCCAAGTTACATCCGGTCCACTTGGATGTAACATTGCATGAGGTTCCGGATCAATCAAACCAAGAAGTTGCATTCCTTTAATACATTCAGAAAATCCACGATATCTTATAGTTCCTCGTAGAAGTGTATGAACATCTTTGCCGAGACCATAGAGTTCTATATATTTTGTTGAATCACGATTAGGGAAACCTTCAAGTGCAAAACCCGGTAAGAAATCAAGTTCTCGTGGTGACGACATTAAATCGCCACCTCCAGATATTTCAACGATCTGTCCTTTACTAAGATATTTGGCAGCTGATAATGTATTCAAAAGAACTCCTCGTGGCGACCATGAAAACTTATATCTAAGCGCATTATCAGAATGTTCAGGTGCAGGTAATCCACCACAATAACTTACAAACGATTCAACAATACCTCCATTTTCTTGAACTTCATGAATACATTCTAAAGCAAGTAAATGATCAATACCAGGATCAAGTCCAACTTCATTCAAAAGTGTAACACCAGCACGTACAGCTTCATCATGAAGTTCACGTACTTCATCGGTAACATAACTGGCCGTTACTAAATGTGTTTTTTCTTCTACACAATGTCTTGCAATTAGTCCATGAAGACCATATGGTAAAAGTGATATCACTACATCAGATTTTCCACATAATTCTTGAATATGATCCGGATTCTCAGTTACATTTATGTACATGCTATCTACACCAGGATATTTATTTGCCAAACGATCTGCTTCTTCTTTAATCTGCGAACATACCGTGATTGCAATGTTTTTGTCACGATGTAAACTTTCAACTAATGGTGCCGATACCATTCCGGCTCCTAAAAGTAAAACCCGCTTCTGTCCTTCGGGAGAACCTTCAACCTTATGTCGTGATCTGAATCTACATATGAAAATATTATTAAACATTTATTTAAATATAGAATTCCAATAAAGACTAACGAGTTTGCTTCACGAAGCTCTGCAATATATTGATAATTGTCAGTTAATTTTCCATTGCTTGCGATAATAGCTGAATGGATAGGATATGTAAAGTTATGTTCTTCTAATGATTTTCGAGCATCGCTTTGTAAAATATCATTAGTGAATGGCATTAAAAGTTCACCAAATAAGTCTGTAGATTCAGTTGGCAATTGAGTCGGCATATTATCTATGGAACAAACTAGAACACCAGGTCCTTTAAAACTTTTTGTATCTTTATTTCTATCAGCATCATATAAACAAAACGGTGTATCAATCGTCGTGCATTCATTTGTGAATTCGATTGAACCGCCCGGATCAGCGGAAATATCACAAATAGCAAGCATTCTTAAAAAATTCGGAAAATAAGGGTTTTATTTTGTTTTTAAAACAATAATAATCAAGTATACCTATGAGGTAGAGATGGTGATCCCTTACTAGTTGGCAACCATGGAGTATTAGCAGGTCGTAGTAATGATTTGGCATCGGGAATTGTAAGAAGTTTTGGACTACCAACAGCCCAATAAATGCCATTAATAATAACCGTTGCATATGGTGCAATATTTTTACTAAACGTTGAAATATATCGTTCCGGATGTTGGTCATATTCTTGTGGATCAAAACCACCACCTTCTCGTCGTTCTAAATGATCTGATCGACTCACTTCACATCCATATAATTTATTTTGGCCTTAAAACGATAAAAAAATCTAATAAATGCACTTTTCTTATATTTTCTTTTATGTCGAATTCTTACTTCCATGTTCAGATACTTTTCTTAACATCTCTGGTGGAACATATTCGATTGGTAACTCTTGAAATACTTCTTGTGCACCTTGTGAAACATTTCCAGATCCACTAAAAACAACTGTTAATGGACCAATAGATTTTGGCATCATTCCCAATGAAATTTCATATCCACAATCACGTATCGCTTGACGTGCCATCATTGAATTGCGATAATTATGAGCTGGTCCAATATGCATGAATGGTGTATGATGTCCCAATGCAAGAAGGCGTAAACCAAGTCCATGAAGTATATTTACCATACCGGCTACACCAGCATATTTACCAAACGCAACCAAACGTTGTCCAGATTCATCAATAATTCGTTCGTAATCAATCAAACGAATATTCTAAGGATAACAATTATTTTCATAAAAACGAAACGTATATTATAGAATAATTTTGATAATACTTTTTCAAGAATGGCATCCAAAAGTGGCATATTTAATTCTTGAGCTTTTATTGTATGCGAAAACATACAATAAGTTTTTCCAGGTATTAATGAATCGATTGGAACTTGTTTTACTCCAAATATTACGGATGCTTCACTTATATCCTCCTGTATAACGGCACCAGCGTTGATATATGCCTTTTTTTGAAATATATTAAATATGAGAAATCATTTATCAATGCATCAAATAATAATACAATATTCATCAACATTTCAATATATTTGAAAGTTCAGACAATATCAAATATAGATATGACTATTTCGGTTCGATTCACTTAGAATTACGTAGTTTTTAGATAAAATGAAATATGGTATATACTACAAAAAGGATCGACTATCAAATAAAATCAAACATATATCAATAATAAACTTTCGACAACCGAACATATTAATATTACTAATACAAATCCATATGCATATATGAAATAACAAATTGCTGTACAATAAGATCAAATAGATTTGCAACAATTTATCATTTAGTATAGTCCATACTAGCAATTTCCAATAATCCACTCCAAATGTGAATATTCTGTTTTGCATATTTCATTTGTTGGTGATTAATTAAATTAGTTTTCGTTCATTTAATCTGGACTATTATTATCCTATCTCAAAAGTAGAAAGTATACAGAGTTATATCCTTATATATAATTACTATAGAAAAATATTGCCCCTAGACTGGGTGGTTCCATTAACTTAATAAAATTCAAACACTTACATAAAAATTAGTTAGTTGAAGTTACCAAGAGCGGAATAAATGCTACTTTTATCTAACAATTTCATTTGAACTCGACCTAATGCCCAAATACCAGTTTTATACAATTTCCAAAAATCTGAAAACACTTTCAGCATCATGAAGTATAATAAAAATACCATAAGTCATATGTGTTGAAGTGCTGGCTCGCGGGCTATATGTGGCTCGCGAACATCCAAAAAAATTGTGCTTACTAATATATTTAAAAGTGAAGTTTGTTATCAATGTTTGACTACAAATTTTAAATTGGTTCGATGCAAACAATATCAAGTTCCTGGCTAAAAATGATATTTCGAAAATTTTCTTTGAAAGAAAGACACAGAGTTATGCGACGTAACTTAGATCTTAATTAAACCTATTTTTTCTTCTGCTTGGATTAAATAAATTATTCATTCTGTTATTCATTGCTATTGTATTCCTTTTCTATTACCAGAAGCACTAGCAAAATATCTAGTTTGAGTTGAGATATGTAGGTGGGAAGCACTCCTGCATTACGGAATAGATAAGTTATACTATTTCATGCTAGATGGATGCATTTTTCTTCGAGTGGTCAGGAATTTGTTATACCCTGTATAATTATTCCCAAAAAAAATGACTACATCATATTTAGCATTATTTTATGCAGCAAAAAAGTGTAATTAAATACTATTTAATACATTATATAGAAAAATGAATTTTAATTTATATTTAAAATATCCAAATTAAATTTACTGAACAATTTTCATTTCCATTAAAAATCATTTAAATAAAAATTATAAAATTTCAATTTTTTATTTAAAACACAATATCCTGAAATTTAAGTATAGGACAATTTAATTCGTTAGCATTTAAATTTAATTCATTTGAAAATTATCAGAATATGAAATTCATACGTTTTACGTGAATTTGAAATTACGATATGTCAAATTATTGATAAAATTCTCATCACTTCATATTTGTAATCTGGTTTAATTGTTTTAAAATAATATTTTATCTTGAAAATCATATCGCAAAAATTTCATATCTAGAAATGTTCTAAAAGATAAAATAATTTAAATGAAAATATTTGCAGATACTTATTTCTAAGTGTAGCTGGAGATAAATCATTTTCAAAATTGGCTTAAAAACTTGACAAGTAGTAAAATAAGATCTAGTTTTCAAGAAAATTTTCTTTACATATCAATATGTGGGGCATTATGAGAGCAATTGTTTAATGAAAAATTGGATATGCGAATAACGAATAATTTGATTAAATTACAAATGTAAAAAAGGATATACTTTATTGGTCCTTGAGATTTTCTAGTATACCAGACAGAATCAAGAAATATCTTCAAATAGCTCTTACAATCCTTAAGACTAGACTTAGAAACAGAGATGATCAACGTTCTCTCTAATCGGGTAGCTTGGCGTATTCCTACCTTTCCAGTCATTGTTTGTATCTGGCCATCATATTTTAAACAAACATTTGAAGGATAGGCTTCCAGAAGAATACGTACTCGATTGGTAAGCATTTACTCTGGACAAGATTGTGATATAAAAATTCCGATATATTATTCCCGGATATGATGTTTTCATGTGGCACGACGTGACGTGAAAAATGTTATTAATAGACTAATGTATCCTTCCTAGGACGAATAACAAGGTGAAAATATGAAACAGTAATTAAGAACATCACTACGAACACTTGCACTTCTTTTATAATAGTAGTGACGAAATAATTATGAAATTTTCTAGGACCATCATATCGGACCGAAAACTCAGAAACTATTCTAGTATATTTCCATACATTTCTATCAGAAAATTAAAGATTTGCATGTTTTCAGGCGTATATAATAACAGGCAGACATTTTTTTATAATTAATCACACCGCCTGAAGCAGGACTTGTCTTGTTTTTGTTTTATTAATTAAAAAAAGAAATTAATTTAATACAAATACTTGTAAGTTTTTATTATAAATATTTGTTTGTTAAATTTTGCTTAAAAATTTTTTAATTAAAAAATTCATTAAATCAAAATCAGGATAAAATATCCTAATTTGTCTCAAATTTAAGGAAATAGAGGAAAATAATTGGATATTGAGGCATTATTAGGTATTTCGTGTAGACATTTTGATAGTAGGTGAGGTACTTTTATCGTGTTAGATATGAATCTCTAAACTAGATACTTGTACATACCTAATGGGTGGGAAATAATACATCAAATACAAGTATTATTACGCTGATATGATTTTTATGTGAACACATGTAATATTATATATAGATCAAAGATGTACATGATTCTAAGGACGTACATCCTAAAGAAGTATATGATCCTAATTAACTTACCTGCATTGGATATGATCTCCTATTTGAAGGTTGAACGATAACTTTAACACCTTGCCTAACTAATCGTTGGACATTAGTAGGTGCAAATGCTGCTCGTCTTTCCCATACTGATTGATCCTCCCGTCGAATTGCAATCACTTTACCACTCTAATAAAAAAATTTATTATTATTATTATTATTATTTTAAATAAATATTATTAGTTTTTCTTTGGTTTATTTTATTTTCTTTCAAATTTTTTATTGATTTTTTAAAAATTATTTATGTTGAACTAAAATTCCAATTATAAATGAACAACGCACTAACTGATAAGTATTTTTAAATATTACCGGAATTTATAAACTTACATGTTTTTGTCTGATCGTACAAAATGTTTTATTCATGGCATCCTTTATTGATAGATTCTGATGACCGCGTTTTACAAATCTAATCATTTTAATATGTTAACAGTTTAATGGTTAAAATAGAACTAAAAATAAGAAGAAAAAAAAAACAACTTTATCACTAATAAGTATTTTAAGAATTTCGTTCAATTTATGAATCTCGTGTTACTGATAAACTTTATAATTTTCTTTTTTTTTGCAAAAAACTTTGATAACGCAAAATATAGAAAAAAATAACAAATTTTTTGCTTAAAGTCGCAACAGTTGCTGATGTGCTCTTTTAAAATTATGGAAAAGAATTTGCCCAAATGATAATAACTGTGTAAAATTCTTATCAGGAAAAATTATATATGATTAAAGGGTGTCCCATAAGTTGTAGAAAAGACAATGAAAATGGTAGAAGAAAGTTATCTATGTGAAAGTACTTGGTTTTACAGACCAAATTGTAAACTTACTATTAGTAATTGAACCTCAACAACGTCAATCATATGTTTCTTAAAGGATGGTGAGTGAAAAGTTATAAACTTTTTTCCAAATCCATCGAATTTATAACCTATACCCTATTGCCTTATTCCTTATTCGAATTTAAAGACGACTATTCGTTGTGTACTAAATTTTGCTAAATTTCGATAAGTTTTTTTTTATCAGTAAAATCGTAGAACTAATTAAATCGTTTTTCGATTTTATGCCTCACGACAATAATACAAAATGTTCGCAATTTATTTTTAAATAACAGAAAATTTTCATTTAGTGGAAAATGTTATCAATCACGTGCAAAAAAAAAAAGAAAAAACAGCAAATAAGTTTTTCTAGAGATAAACAAAAGAGATTAGGGAAAATCGTCATGCGTATGATAAAAACTATATATACCACTCTTCGACGTATTTTGAAAGAATATTTTTCGAATGGAAAAATTTCAAGTCATGGGTCATGACTTTTGATAAGAAAACCGTTTTTTTTTTTTCTTTCTTATTTTCTGATTTGATAATTTTAGTAAAGAAAACCGATTTTATTTTTAAAACATAATCAGTCAACGCAAATCTAAAAAGTGAGAGACGCAGAAATAATATAAATATTTTTATTTTTGGAAAATATTATTTAATAATTTTTTGAATCTTTTTGTAAATTTTATTTACTAACAATAAACAAAAAATCATTATAAATTAGTCTAGCACTAATAAGTAAAGATTTCTAACAACTGTACAGTAGACTGATTCTTCTTGTGCATTAATATCCCTACACCAGACATTATAGTGGTCCAGTCCTAGGCAATATACAATATTATGAAATTTCTTACTCGGAATTCTGTACTATTAATCTTAAGCTACACAGGCATTTTAACGTCTGGAACTTGTCCCTTATAACATTTAGCAAACTGCTGTTCCTATAGGGAAAAACAGTAGTGTATGATCGAAGTATGAGTAATTATAAAGTACTCAAAGCTAGCGACGCAACCAGAAGAAAGTACAAGAAAAAACACATTGCAATAAGTGCAAAAGAGCACGAGCAGGAGTGGAATCGTGTAATTCGATTGAGATCAAATCGGATCAGAAATTCATTGAGATTGCTATACTTTTTCGATACGATTTGAGTCAAATCGAGTTACACGATTCTACGCCAGTTTTCAAAGGCAAAATCTGTCAGGAAGATGAAGAATGAATTTTTTTTAAAAAAGCACATGGTACTTTTATGAAATTGTCAATCACTTTTACCATTTTTCTAGCATCTGCATGAATTTGTTAGTTTACAATTTGAAATCAAATCATATTTTTCTATCGCTCATACGTAGAAATGGTACCTCTATCAATGTCAGCAGTGGATAGAAAATTGTTTGAAAATTTCCAGTCGAAAACTGAAAAACGTCATCACGGCAGAGATGGGAGGCTGGTATACTTTATAGATACTTATTCTTTGTGCTTTGTGATGTAGAAACTAGAACTGGAACAGTCTCACTTTTCGATTTTTGTTAGAACCTATTTTACCAAAGATACGTCGGTTTTTAAAAATCTAGCGAAAGCGGAACACAACCTACGCATTATTATATGACACTAAATTTTGTCTGTCTCTAAAAATCCACTGACCAGTAATGATTATTTTGTTGGCTTCTGAAATTGGGTATCCTAAGCAATTACTTTATTTGCCTAGGATGTACATATTATAGATTCTTCTTTCTCTTTCTTTAATTTTTGGAAAGCGGACCTGACTGAAACGAAGCGGAACATTCTGTGTCGGCTTTAAGCATGTTAAACTAACTAAAAAAAAAAATAAACTGATATTTTTAATATAAGCTTTATTTTTTCTCCACTTTTTTTAATTGTTTAATCCAAAAATAATAATAAATTTACTTGTTTGTTGGTTGTTGTTTGTTTTTTTGCACATGAAACATACAATAATATTAAATATTAAAAACATTATATCAATAAAGTCCGAAAAAAATTAAAAAACAAAAGAGTCTAACTACGATATGAATAACAGCAGATAATTTATTATAATAATTATTTATTATTTACATCACATGATCTTGGTTTTAGTTCCTTTTTGTAATATTTTTATTATTAATAATTATTTAAATTTATTACAATTATTAAAGTGAAATTCTGAAAAGAAGAAAATAAAAAAAATGGTTGCGACAAATGTTCAAAAACACTGGATTAGAAAAATAATTTTTCACAAATTTTGGTAGACACAAAAAAAGTAAGCATAAAATAATAATAATAATAATAAAGATTAAAAATATAAATCTTAATTTAAACAACAACAAAATAATAGTCTATTCGGATTCAATTAAGACAATTAACAATTCAAATTACAATGCTGGTGTTTCAGGTAATAATGAAACAAAAAATGATACTACAAATGTTCTAACGAAAGCAATCACGGACGTTCCACTGTTTTGTGCTTCTGGCACAGGATTTGTTTCAATAATGTCAGTTTGCGTTGAAGCGACACTATTCTCATTCGTATTTTGTTGTGGTTGCGGTGTTGGTTGTTCTCCAGCAACAGCGACATTATTATTATTATTATTGTTTGGTACACCATTTTCTTGGGGAACTTGTTGTTCAAGAATATCAGCAACATTTACTTGAGCAATATTATTATTATTATTGTTAATATTATTATTATTATTATTATTATTGTTGTTATTGTTATTATTATTTGCCTCAACAGGTTGTTGACCCTGCTGTGGCCGTATAACACGTGTGTGATATCTGGAAATTAAAATGATTTCTTAAAAAAATTAACATATTAAATGTATAAAATAAAAACTTACAAATAGATTGTTAATCCAACAAATAACACAACTAAACAACGAAGTGGTGATGAGTAAAAATAAACTAACGTTAGAAGCACCATTAAGCGACTTAGTGAATAGAACATATCTAACCAGTCTCGATTTTCAGGTTGCTCTTCCTGAACGATATTTGGAAATCGTGGTTGTGGCTGCTGTTGTGGTTGTTGTTGTTGTTGTTGTAGTTGATTATCAGGTTGCTGGGGCGGTTGAACTTGTTGTCTTTGTGATGTACTATCATTTTGATCCTGTACTGGAGTAGCTGGTGTTGTCGGTATTGTATTTGTATTACCGACTAAATTTGATGTTAAATTAGGATTTGGAAATTGAATATTTTGTGGCAAGAATGGCATTTGTGGTAGAAAAACACCGTTACTAGCAATACCGCCACTTGCAGTTGTGCCAGCGAATGATTGTGTTATTGGTACGGCTTGATTTTGCATAAAAACTGTTTCTGGTCGTATACCACTTGAAAGTCTTTAAAAAAAAAAGTAAATATATTATAAAATAAATTCTAAATAATATTCGAAATAAACTTACAAGCTCATATATTGATTCATGTATTGCATATAAGCTTGTTGCATCCAATTCTGCATAGCCATCTGTTGGGCTGCTAGTAAATATACATTCGGTGGTTGTTGAATTCCGATCGGAGATGGTATCATATTAACACCACCACCACTACCACTAGGTGGTCCTGATGTTGAAGAATTAGTTGATGTGCTTGAGCTAGCTACATATTGTGGAATGGTATTTGGTACAGATTTTGTCGTTGATGAAGATGCTGTTGCTTCAGCTTTATTACTTGTGGCCGCAGTATTACTACTATTTGGAACATTTCTTTGTCGTAATCCATCATTTATAGTAACATTATTTGGTTTTTGTTGTGTTTTCAATGATGACGATGATCCAGCACCCGATGAAGTTGATGGCAAATTATTTAGCATTGAATATGGCCTACTCTTTGGTGTATAAACTATATGAAATGTATGAGCTTCTTGACCATCATAATGTCGTAAAATATCTTTTAATATTATTTTATCGGTTAATAATTGACCAGAATAGATTAATTTCTGTTCATCTAAACTCTGAAAATATAAATTAAGAGAAAATTATCATACAGAAACAAAATAGGTAATTATTTGTTCGTTTCTGTTTTATGTGAGACACGCTAATTAAACAGTTCTTTCTTTTTTCTTTGGATTTCACAAAACAAATTGATCTCATTGGAAATTATTTAATTTAAAATTGACGTCAATCAAGTGAAATATAAGAGAAAATGTTGCAAAACTTAATTTAATTAAATTTATTCGGTTTCTAAATAAATAGGTTTTAGAAAAATTGAATTAAAACGATTTTAAATTCAAATGAAATGAATATATTGGTTGAGCTTTTATTTGAAATAAAACCGAAAATCCTCCGACAGCCCGGCATGATGTAATTTTTATACGAAAATTATGATTAAAACATTTTTCATGTTTTTATTACTTTTGAATGTGATTGCGTAATGTTTATATTTTTTTCTCCATATTTGTTCATTTCCAATTGGTTTTCGTCGAGAATTTTTCCACACAAACATAGACGACGTTGAGAAGAACATTTTCAAGTAAGATTAATTAAAAATTAATACAATTCGAATTAAAGAAACAATTAAATAGGGTTATCCAGCTTGTGTAAAGAATTTGTTAACTTTTTGTAAACATATTCATTCAAATCGATAACTTAAAATACAATATCATTCAAATTACCTCTTCGGAGCCCCATCATGTAGTTTACAATCCGCTTACACAATGACTTTTTAAGACATTTCGGTCTCTACCTCGACCATAGCATTACAGATATCGACCTTTTAGAGTGTCAAAAGTTTACAGATTATTGCCATAGACGTGTCATTTTGAATAATCCACTGCGATTATGGTGGACAATTGAAATAGTCAAATCTTGAAATTAAACGGCCATTGAACTTTTGGATGCCATAGAGCTATAGCATGTGCCATCGAGCTGGATCTTATGAAGGTGTAGGTGAAATTTTTTTTGCAAAATTCGACATTATTGACATTTTTGGCTTATCGACCATATTTTCCCGTTAACGAACGGCCTCTACAAAGATCCACAGATGCCAGGCAATTCAAAACACTACCTACCAATCTCTACAAGCTTTTTAACCAATTTACGAATACATTCTTCAGTTGGGGAGATAATTTCTATACCGAATTCTGTGCCGTGGAGATTTTTCTATGTTGTTCTGATGATATGTAAAAATATTTGGCGGTTAATAAATGACAAACCTGCTAAATTTGTATAACGAGTTGGATAACCCTTTATTACACAAGAAGAAATGAACGTAATAGAAATAAATATCATAATTCGTTTTTTTCACAAAGATAAGGCTTGAAATTATGTTTCTGTGTTGATTTGTTTTTTTATTAGACTTTTTCAGGCATTTTTATATTTCTTTGAACATTAGAATTCCATTCATTCGATTGAAATAGCCCAAAAGAATAACGGATTCAAGATGAATATTCAACATTTCTGAGACAAATAATACAACCAATGAGTATGTTTTTGTTTTTGGTATTTCTTAATTCATATTCCATCTCTAAAACCAAAACAAACAGCCGGAAATTTAAGATGTTTTGAATAAAATTAATGCTAATTCTAAACTACTTACGGGCTTGCATGGATATACTTCGGAAAGATGTTCCTTTAGCTTTCTTATACTCCATGTCTGTTCACATTTGATCGTATGATCATCGAACTGTTGATTAGAGGCTTTCACTACTAACGTAATCGACGATGACTGTATTGTATCCATTTTTCCACGATTCTTATTTTCTTCAAAGTCTGACCAGTTTTCTTATCGAAACAATTTTTGTACATAAAAAAAAAAAAACTAATTGTTTCTCCACCAACGACACCCTTCCTCTTCTCTTCCTAGTTTTTAAGTCTTCTATTAAATTTCAATTGCGTTGTTTTTACCCAAAAAATTTTCGACAATTATTATCAACAAGAATTTTGTGCACTCAATTTATGTTAATTTTTCTCCCGAAAAAAAAGAATTTTTTTTTTTTGTTTTTGCTGATATTATGAGAGTGAAAAGCTTTATAAACTTTTTTTTTTGGGAGGCTCACAAAACAAATTACGAAAAAAAAAAATGAACTTTTTTTTTGACAGCACCAAAAAAATTATAGAAATCACAGAAATAAAAAAATTAATAAAACTTTTGTTTGTTTCTTTTAAATTTTGTAAGGTTTTTTCTTTAATTTGAAAAGTTATTATCCAATTAGAAGAAAACAAAAAAAAAAACACTATGGCAGCTTTTAAGAAAAATAAAAATACTTTAAAGCAGAAATTTCAACACAAAATTTACGAAATTATTAAATAATACGAACAATTTTTTTTTTCACTGAATTTTATTTGCCAGAAAATTAATTTTTCTAAATTTTCCGACGATTTAATCGCCTTTTCAGAAGAATTTTTCTTAATTTCTGAATAATCACAAATCGAGATGTCAACTTTTTGATAACTGTATATGCGAATGTGTGTGCGTTAAGAAAATAGATTTGGAGGCTTTTGATTGGCTAATAAAGTGTTTCTACCTTAAATTTATCGCTTAATACTGTAACCACAATGGCGTAACGAATTTTTTGATCAAATGTCATTTAACATATCCCTTGCGAATTAACAAAGAAACTTCTACTCTAATTAGATTTGTCAATTTCTTGTTACTAAATTAAAAGAAAGTATGGCGTTAAAAAAAACCGCGGCATTAAATTTGTAATGCTTAACAATTCAACATTTTAAAAAATATTCAATTTGGAAAGAACACATCAGTGATTTTGATCATTTTAAGTTGGCAAACCTGAAAAATTTTAAAAATTCGATTATGAGAGAAAAAGACTATACCTTACTGTTTTAAAATTTGGAATTAATCAGTGATTGACAAAAATCTTCGGTTTTTATAATTTATTTATCATTTTATTAATAATCCACGAATAAAATAACTTTATTGTATTTTCTAGTATTTAAAAATAATGGAAATTCTATTTGACGTTTTTAACTTTCCAAATCCGTCATGTCAATAATAAACCGCTGTAAATAAAATGTTTATTAAACAAAATCAGCTGATTTTGATGTTTACATTTTATTTTTTATTTTTTGCATTAAAATTAAAAATTCTTAATTAAAATTTAATAGAAATGTAAAAGTTATCAAATAAGAATGCCACGTTTTAAAACTATTCGTTCGCTTTATAAGCATTGTATTCAAATTGTTTACAATATTATTATTGATTATTGTTCAAATTTGCATATTTGTGAAACGCCTGATAAAAGCCTAAAACTGAAATTACTGCATGAATATTTAATTGCAAATTTTCCAACAAGGTATTTCAAAAAAGGATTTAATAATAGATAATATAATTAAAAATTTATATTTGTAGCGTTCTTGATGATCTTCTTGAAATGCAAACAACAACTGGCAACGTTCAATATCAATCAATTAAATCATATTATTTTTATAAAGCTGTCGTTCATAGCAATATAAAAAGATTCAAAGCTAGAAATTATAAATTAGAATTATCATATTGGCGTAGTTTATTTAAGACAACATTTCAAAATTTAGTTACATTAAATTTAGCATTAAGTTGTAACGATCAAATTCTAGAAATGATTCCCGGTTATTGTCCGAATCTGGAACATTTGAATGCAACATGTAAATATGAACGTATTGAAGTCGGTGGAAATGCGTGTACATTTGCATTGTCGGTAACAGATTATGGTCTGGGATTTTTATGTCGTTGTAAAAAATTACGTACTGTTACAGTAAATGAACCACGTAGTAATAGTCGTAGTATACAAAATGGTATCACATATGCTGGGCTACGTCGTCTATTAATTCATGTGACTACATTAGAAGATATTTCATATTCAGATTTAGGTTCGGTGGTTTGTAAAGGTTTAGAAAATCTACAATCTCTTAATTTATGTATAATACGACATTTTAATGCATCTAAAGATAGTATAATGGAGATTTTACGTTTATGTATAAATCTTAAAGAATTATATTTAACATTTTTTAATTCAGAATCACAATGTGATGTTTGGCAAGAAATTATGAATGCCGATATACAATTGCGAGCGTTGGAAGTGATCAATTTGAATTGTCAAGATCATTTTAGTGATATCTTTCGAAAAGTTGGTCAATCATTAGTATTTCTATCGATATCGAATAATTTTTTTGTAATAAAATTCTCTAATTTAATAACAATCGGTCGTTATTGTCCGAATTTAACATTTCTAAGTTGTTCAATTGTTGATAATAGTAATGAGAAAATTTTTCGTCCAAAAAATTTCGGACAACTATCAAGATTAGAAAGTTTACATATAATCGGTGATGAAATTGATATTGAAAATGTTTTAATATTTTGTACAGAGAATGCCAATTATTTAGAGAATTTACGAATTATTGAACAAGGTCCACATACTAAGAATATTGATAGAATTTTTATTAATTCCGTTGAATCGATACGATTGCGACATATTGAAATGTCTATCAAATTACCGTTCACAACGTTCGGTATTAGAAAATTAATTAATAAATTTCCATTATTGAATTATTTGAATGTTTCGTGCACAGACGATTGTCGGAATTTAATGCAAGAAATTCGTGATATGAATTATGATTTGGTATTTATTAATAAAATTTTTATTCCATTTCAAGCAATTTAAAGACAAATAGAATGAAATTGTGCTTAAAAACGTTATAAAATTTTCTCAATTTTGTTATTTAATAAAATTTCAATTAATTTTAGTTTTTATTTGCGATAAATAATCTTTGTTTTAAACATGATTTATGTTTCTTTATTCAATTTAATAGAAAATTAATTATGAATAAAAATAGAAAAAAAATATATATATTTTATCCAAAAGAAAAAAAAAAAACAAGAAAACATCTTCAAATACCTTAAAAACAATACAAATTAAATTTTAACGCCAACTTGAAAATGAAGACCTGAAAAGAAATAAAAACATAATTAAAATGATGCAAAACAATTTAAATCACCAAAGAACAAACCCGCCAAATTGTGGTTTAGCACCAGCATTATTAGTATTCTGTGCCAAATTGTGAAATGTAACTTCAGCATTGGAAGATCCAATTGAATCGAAAATATTGTTCTGATTTTGTTGTTGTTGTTGTTGTGAAAAACTATTCGGACTGTTACCAGTTGCAAAACTTCCAAAAGCATTTTTCGGACTACCGAATGATGGACCACCACCAAAAGTCGGTGCTCTGCCAAATGCTGGTGGACTACCAAAAGCCGGAGAAGCTCCAAAAGCTGGTGTCGTTCCAAATAATGGTTTATCAAATGCTCCTCCACCACCAGTTGTACTAGCATCACCGCCCGGCGAACCAAATCCAGTTTGAGCTATTGACGGTCCACCTTGAACAAAAGATCCACCTGGTGATGTAGAACCGAAAGCTGTTGTTTGACCAAAAGCTGATGTATTACTGCCGCCACTACCAAAAATCGATTGACCAAATCCTCCGGTAGTTACACCACCACCACCACCACCACCGAATGGTGATGTTTGCTGTGTTTGTTGACCACCGCCGAATGCAGATGATGTTGATGTTTGAGAAAATACAGATGAACCAAATGCATTTGGTGATGTTGATGTTACTCCACTACCACCGAATATAGATCCAGTCGATTGTCCAGTTTGACCAAACGATGATGTACCAAATAGTGATTCACCTTGAACTGGTTGAGGTGAACCGAATATGCTTGTGGTTGCCTCTGTTTTCGGTATACCAAATACAGGGGAAGCAATATTTGTCCCTGTATTACCTCCGAAAACATTAGATGGAGAACTTACTGTAGCTGTTACACCAAATATCGAACCGCCACTTACGGCACCAGTTGTTGACGGTTGCATTCCGAAACCTAAATTTGCAGCTGCACCAAAAATATTACCACCAGCAGCGGACTGGTTTGATGGTGCTATTCCGAATGGTGAAGTTTTGGTAGTTTGTATACCGAATGGTGAAGCAGAAGTCGCTGGAGTAGATGTGGCTACTTGAACACCGAATGGTGAAACAGATGTCGCTGGAGTAGATGTGACTACTTGAGCACCGAATGGTGAAACAGATGTCGCTGGAGTAGATGTGGCTACTTGAACACCAAATGGAGAAACAGAAGTCGCTGGAGTAGATGTGGCTACTTGAACACCAAATGGAGAAGTAACTGTTGCTGGAATAGAAGATGTGGCTACTTGAACACCAAATGGAGACGCAGATGTTGTCGGAATTGATTGGGCACCGAAAACAGATTGATCCGGTTTCGGCATTCCACCGAAAATATTTCCAGAGCTTGTTGTAGCTGGACTGGTACCCCCGAAAACTGATACGGAAGTGGCAGTACCAACTGGAGTACCAAACAATGGCGCAGCTGCTGTTGTTGCGGTTGAAGAACCAAATATGGATTTTGTTTCAGCGGATGTGGATGATGGACTGAAAGCGGATGAAGAAAAAATTGATCCACCAAACACATTTGCAGATGTAGACTGAGCTGTTGAAGTTGCTGAAGCTAGATAATAGGAAAAAATGAGTACTTTCCTTTTAGGAAATTGTGAAAATAAAGTTTACCATTCGGTTTGCAAATATTTAAACTACCAAAAAGAGAATCTGTTCCATCAGTTGTTTTCGGGAGTGAAAGATTGTCCGCTGTTGTAGCAATTCCTGTAGTCGTATTTAATGGATCAGATACACTAGGTGTTGTAGGAACTTCCGAAATCTTGGCATAATCTCCAAAACTAAATCTATATTAGAAAAACGTAATTACAATTATTGATTAAAACCTGCTTTCATTATAAAACATACGTAGAAGATGGTGAGCTTATTGTTGAGGTTGATGACATGCTTCCAACTGCCGGTTGAAGTCCGAATGCAAATCCAGCAGAAGATGCTGGAACATTTGTCGCATTAGCTGATTGCGCAAAACCTCCAAACGTCAATCCCGCAGTAGACTTAGTTACGGAATCCGTTTCTGTTTTAGGAGTTAATGAAAACGAAAAAGTCGAAGTGCTGGCTGCATTAGATGTTTGGTTTGACAATGATGAAGTTACAGCTACTGGTTGAGGAATTGTCGAAGACTCGACTTTATTCGTAGTAAGGGTAAGTGGTGCAAATAATGATGGAGCAGTGCTAGTTGTTGAAGAAGACATTGCAATTGAAACGGGTAATGAAAATCCTCCAAAAATTGATGGTTTCGCCTGAATATCAGTCGATGGAGGTAAATTAAACGAAGCAAAAGGAGTACTTAAATTTGTTGGTTCCGTTCTTGTCACTTCAATTGCAGGCTTTATATTTTCCGATGATTGTTCAGTCTCGGGTTTTGCAGACACATCAGACTTGGTTTCTTTTTCACTAGCATTATTATTTGATTTAGCGAAACCGAATGAAGGCGGATTAAATGTATTTAATCCGAAACTAAGTATAGGCTTCGGTTCGGTTTCTAAAACTTTCGGAGTAAATGAAAGTGGAGCAGGAGGCATATCCTTAGGTACGGTTTCAATTTTTTGCAAAGTTATATTTTCCATTTGATTAGGTTTCGGCTCATCAAATAATGATTTCGGATTTTCAACTTTAGTAGTGCCAAATGTTAAAGGCGCTGTATTTGTAGGCTTTGTCCCGAATCCAATTGAAGTTATTGTGACTGGTGATTGATCTACGAAATCATTTTTAATTTTAATAAATTTAATTTAATAATTTTATAGAAAAATTACTGGTTTTTGCAAATGATTTATTAAAATTGAAATTAGAGGTTGGAGTAAAAGAGGATATTTCCTTATTTACTATAGATGTGCCTGTAGTTACCGGACCTGTTGGTGATGGTGGTGGTGGTGGTGCAAAGAATTGATTCACTGGAAAAGTATGTAAAATAAAGTAAAAATCTTTATTCAAAAAAAGCTTATTAAAGCTAATTACTCTTTGGTGTTACTAAACTCCTTTGAGTCATTTGAAATGCCTGCTGTTGCTGCTGCTGTTTCTGCTGGAATTGTAACATTTGTTTCGCTTCAACTTGTTTTGGAAAATTCATCGCCATTGGTTTTGTTGCAGTCGGTTTTGCAATTGTTCGTTGTTCATCTTTTATTCTTTGTTTTTCCATTTTTTCTGGTTTATTTGCTGCACCATCCCTTTGTTTAGCAGCTAAAAATCAAAGTAAATATAATCTACATATCTATTTTATACTTTGTTTTCTACCAGTTTTAATTCGAATCTCTTGAATTACTTCCGAATTTAAACCAATTCGTTCAGGTCTTTGAGGTTTAATCTTAACAATTTTCCGATTACGAAGTACATCACGAATAGCTTGAAGTTTTTCTGCAGTCAAACGTTCATTGTCTGATTTCACTTGTTCTGATAAACTCATGGAAAGAATGGAATCAGTAAGTGAATCCATAGTTCTGTAAATTAATTAAATATATTCTTTGTTTTTTTTTCTTTTAACATTAAAATTTGAAAACTTACACATTTGATTTTAATTTTTCCAATTCTAAAATACCTCTGGCACCCAATTTCGATTTAAAATAATTCAATTTAATTCTTTCCCGTGCAATAATATCTTTTAATTTTCTCATCGTTTGATAAATACCTTCTAAACTGGGAATATGGATTTTAGTTCGAGCATTTTGTCGTACTAAATCTTGAAAATTTGACCATTGAGCATCAATTTGTTGTGTGACAATATGTAAATGTGCCTCATTTGTGGCGACCATACTATTTAATTTAGTCAATTGGCGACGATTTGTTTGATTTAAATTTGAGATCGTTGCAAGTTGTAGAAGTCTATTAGAAAATATGTTTTTAATTTGTTTTTTTTTTATTTCAATATAAAAAGAAAAAAAATTTACTCAGGATTTTTAAACATATTTAATTTACTCTTAGCTTCGGCAACCATAGCAAAAGATTCATTAAGAGAATTTCGTAGAGCTTGAATATCTGATGTTAGAGAGTCTGTACTTTCTATCGCACGATCACTTAACTCTTGCAATTCATTTAATTTTTTGTCACAACTTTCAGATTCTTCCATTGTACCGATCTATAAGGGAAGAAAAACGACAACAAATATCTGGGTTTCATTCTTGTTATCAATACAAACAATAAAAATACCGTAATATTAATATCTTTTGATCGATGAGAGAGTTCTTTTAATTCTAGTTCAAATGATTCTATTTGAGTAAGAATAATTTCTTTGATAACATCATTTACATCAATATCTTTTAATGCTGTCGATAGTGATTTCTTTTCTTCAATTTTTAACTGTTGTTGTTGAGAAGTTGCTGTATAAGTTGCAGGGATCGTATAAAGTGGTTTGTTTTTTTCAGCTTCTGGTATTTTATTCATTTGATCCGGAATTTCTATAAATTGTCAAATGATTAAAATGAGCAAAAGAAAAATTTAATTCATTATTACTTTGCATTAAATTCGAGCCTCCTATATTAGGTGTATTTTCTTTAGGCGCTTCAAAAGATACTGTTTTTCCTCCGTCAGAATTTAAAATTCCTCCACCACCTAAATTTTGCCCAAACGACAATGTTTGTGCTGGTTTTCCTCCAAATGATGAAACAGTGGATTGATTTGATCCTAAAGATAATTTTGTTCCAAATGCTTGTCCTCCAAAATTTAACGTTTGTCCAGCCGACTGTGATGAAAATATATTTGGAGTCATTGAACCGCTTTTTATATTGGATGTAGTGTTTGAAGGAATTGCTGTTATTGTTGTTCCACTTGAATTTAATGTACCAAAAATTGATCCAGTAGTAGATGTTTGTGTTGTACCGAAAGTTCCAAAAGTATTTCCGGTCTCTGCAGTTCCATCGAAAATTGCCTTAGTTTTGTTAACCTAAATGACTAAATTACAGAACCAGTTTAGAGAATATATTAAAATAGTAATATTACAGTTGCTGGGGTGGATGTTGCTCCCGAAGGTAATGCAAATGAAATTTCTGTTGTAGGCTGACCAAATCCCGATCCGATATTTGATTCAAACGATTTCGTTTGTATTTGTTGTTGGTTTGTTACACCTGATGATGAATTCGGAACATCAATATATGGTGTAAAAAGACTAATACCAGATGTATCCGAAATCGGTTGAGGTGGAGAACAAAGACTTGGAGCGTTTTGTGTTAAATTCAAGAAATCAAATGAAATTAACATTCCATGAGTTGATAATAAATGTATCATTGGCATTGTTGGAATTTGATTTTCATCAATTACTAATTGATGTGTTGTTCCAGTTTCAAAAGCAAAACCAATTGGATATGTATCTTCTTTATCAGCTGTTAATGGTAATTCAACGCGTGCTTCATCTGGTGGAATATATTGGCGCCATGTTGGTGTTTCTCCTGTTTCTGTAGTGCCTAGCATTCCTAATTCCATACTATTTGCAGTTACCATTAGTAAAATATTCCATGGTTGAATATAATTCAGAAATATTTGTGCATTTCGTGGCCCATATTGACTGTAGCAAATATCAGAGTAATTAATGTATGTTGGATTTCCAACTTTTGGTGCATTCACAATATATAAAGCTGTGAAATATATAAATGAATATTTGAAATAAACAAAGATTTAAAAAAATATAGAAAATAAATACTCACATGGTAACACATTCTCTCCATTTTGAAGAAATACTACGGCAAATTGATACGTTGAGAGCCATTGAATTGAAATTGTCGAAAATGGTCCCTCATGAATATTACCCGGACATGAAATTATTCTAGCTGGTTTCAAATCCGGTTTATACTGAACTAATTTACCACCTGGAAAACCGACAACAATTTGTTTTCCTTTTGGACTCCAACAAGCACATTTTACTTGTTCTTGTTTATCAATAGAATGAAATTCATAACCAACATCTTTAAGATTATATAATCCCATTGCACCATTATTTAAAATAACAGCAAATATTGAACATAATACCGGATTCCAAAGGATTTGTCTGGCTTCAACATTTTCTTCTGGAGAAATTCGAATTGTATATTTCGCTTGAATATTCTAAAATAAAGAAATATATAAAGAAATCATTTTCTAAAAGGTAATTTCAATATTTACAGTTGACAGAAATGTTGGAACCGAATATATTGTAATAAATCCTGAACTATTTAATGTATAATTAATTGCCAATAAAGTATTATCACTGCTAACCGCAATATTATTCGCAACATTTGGAAGTGGCACAATTCGAGCTAGTATATTTCCTTCAGTTTCTTTTAATTCAACAAAATTTTTAAGTTGAATAACTAAAATAAGAAAACGTTTATAAAAAGAAAAAAGTATTTCTTATTAGTTTGAAGAGTGTGAACCTTTAAATTCAGCTTTGTTCGGATCTCCAACAAAAATTAGACCATAAGCACTTGCGGTCGCTAAAAGGTTTACATTACTTCTATGCTGTTTACTTGGATTAAATAATTTGATTTTATCATGCAATTTAAATTGATATTCCTAGAAAATTTGGAATTTACAGAAAAAAAAAAGAAATTAACCTCAAACTACTTTATAATTTGGGAATGTTTTCAATATCTACCGTGACATCTTTGAAATTTGGGGCATCCACTGCCATTTTATGTAGTGTTTGCAAGTTTTCTTTATTTTCTTTTTATTTATTATTTATATTTTACCAAAAAATATTTAATATTTCAGAATAAATTCAAAAAAGATTTTGCGTCTCAGACCGCAAAATTTGACATTAGAAAAAAGCCGAAAAATAGGGTTACCAAATGTTCGTGTTTTCAGTTCAATTTTTTTCACGAAAATTTAAATAGAATTCGTTACAAATTTTGATTATATTTTCGAATTTTTTTTTTGCAAGTTTAATAGATTATTCTAATTGGTCAGGGAAAATTTTCCAAATATAATTTTTCATTTTGTCAGAATTGACATTAGAAAATGAACGTTTTAATTTTCAGCGAAAAATTGGTAGTTTTTCCCCTTTAAAAAAAGCAGTTAAATTTCTTTCAAAATTATTAACTGACAAAATTGAAAAATTCAACTTTGCAAGTTTGCGCAAATAATCGCGGCATGTTTATTTGCGACAAAAGCTTTGCAAATTTGCAAAAATATAAAAATGTCTCTAATTAGGACAATAGTATATGAATTTTCATGAAAATTTCTGTGAACATTTCGGATAGACCAATATAAAAGATAAGATATCTCTAATTGATAGAGGTGCACAGAATAAGGAAATAAAGTCGTCATTTATTCCCAATAGCAGGAGAATTTCTAAAAACCTTGGATTCTTCTCTTCTATCGTATTCTAGGAATAATGCGAGCAAAGCTGGCGGGTTCCAATTAGTCTCAATTAAATTTCTTAAACAAACAAACATTTAAAATTTATTAAAAAGGAACAAAAATATTTTGTTTATTATTTAAATAAGCATTTTACAATAAAATTACAAATATAAATATAAATTATTATTTTTTCATAAAAATATAAGAAAGCATAATATTTAACATTTAATTTTTTATTTATTGCGTTATTTTATTTCTTTTAAATAATATTTGAGCTGAATGTTAATATTTAAATCAAAAAGATAAAAAAAAGATATAGAAATTGAATTTCTAGAAAGAATTTCCTTAAAAGTTGTCGGTAAGAATTGTAAAAGTAAAATCTTAATTTACTAAAATTAAGAGAAATAAAATTTTGCACCAACCTTTCCAGAGCGAAGTCGTCACTTTTGAAAAATTATTTGAATTTCGCTTTTCTTAAACTGATGATGAAAATGAGCTAAATGGGTTCTGGGTTTTTTTAGCAACCAATTTTGCTGGTATACCAAAAAGAAAAGCTAATGTAGACCCTGTGTAATGTGCGAACAAACAGTGCGTAACCGTAATTGACATCCTTGAAAGTTTAAGCGTCTTTTCGAAATTGAACATCATACTTTTTTAAAATTTCGAAAATAGGTTTCCTTGGATAATTTTTGCCAAGAAAAAGTTTTGTCGAAATTTGAATATCACACTGCTCTAAAGTAGTCGAAAAATATGGAATTTTTAAAAATATGCATTTTAAAAATAAACTTATGAATAATTTAATCACTTTCCTTTATTTTTAGTAATATTAAATAGAAATAAAAATAAACTCTTCCCTAAACAAATAATTTCTATGAAAACCGAAACTTTTTTTTTGAAAAATCAAAAAATATTATTTGTTTTTTGACCAGAAAAGTACATAAGTCTTGTTTTCATTCTAGTTTAAAATTTTTATTCAAAAAATTGAGACTAATAAACTACTTTTTATGAAGCCTAAAGTTTTTATTATTTTAATTTTGTCTTAACTTATAATTTTCAGAAAGAAAAAATTCGTTTTAAACATTAAAAGTATGAGAGAAGATCAGAGACTTCACGGAATGAAGGAGAAGAAAAGTAAAACTAAACTATTTAATATTTTTCAATATATCCGCCCGCAATATACAGATTTTCAAAATATGTTGAAATTACAATTTGAACCTCTATACTGTCTGTAAATTATATTTAGGAACAAATATAACATTTGGAAGGAACAGTTTCAAAGAGTAACGAACGCAATACCGTAAACTTTCTTGGTATCCATCTTCCATTGATTGTAGTCATGCCTATATGAGAATGAAGATTTATCAAAAAAGCTGCAGGTGATATTTTAAACATTTCTGGCGCAAACAAATAAAATTTTTAGATAATCCCCGAGGATGAGGCCTTAACAAGCCGTTTTCCTCTTCAACTCTTAATTGTGGTATTTGTAAATCATGGATTTCTTAAGGTAACAGTCATCGAAAACCACTAATATATCTCCGAAAATTATTTCAAATGTTTTTTTAGGAACTTAAAATTCTTTGCACTGCAAAACTTAAATTTTTCCAATTTCTCTGATAACTCCATCATTCCGCAAAATTTTAGACCTTTCCCTTCATTTTTTTTCCTTTAGCATTTCTTGTTTTTTAGTAAATTTTTAATTCGAAAAAAACAACAGAAAATATTTTTTAAATTTTTATATTTTCTTATTATTTGTTTTTTACTGTACAAAAATTTTGATTTATTTTTATATAAACTTTATTTCATATTCGAAATCTGGAAAAAAATTTGAAAAAATAATTTACAAATAAAAATTTAGTTAAAAATGTACTTCCTCTGTCCGAAAATATGATATAGATTTCGAATTGTTTTTAGTCACAATTTATGGCATCAAATCAAATAGAAATTTTCTAATTTAATCAACATAAATTGGGCTTCCTATAAATGTAAAAAAAATTTAGCAGCTAGTTGCTTCAACTTGGAGTTCCTTCTTTGCAATATAAACCAAATTTTATCAAAATCTTCCATTTCTTAAAAACATCGGGTACTATTCTATTTGACTCAAATTATTATATTTTGCTTATTAACATTTTTGATATAAGCCTAAACCTTCTAAATCTAAAAGCCATAAAGAGATTTCATTCTTTCTCAAAGCTTTTAACTTGAGATGTTATGTTTTCGTTAATTTTGTATGAGATTGATGATTGTGTTCGGTTTTTTCTTGCTTTAACTCAAATTTTCAAATCCTTTTATATAAAAGAACATTAATTGGTACTTCATTTCGTACTGTCTATTATGAACACATAGAAATTACCCATCGAAAGTTGAAAATACTTGAAAATTTCAAAATCATAATTTTGTATCGAGACTCGGTCTTAAAAATCAATTATTAAAATTATTTGTAGCTCGAATAATTTAAATATTTTCGATCCTATGTGTTCATAATAGAATAAGGTTGACAAAAGGATAATTTTTTTAATTAAAGTTTTGAAAATTTACATAAAAGAAAAAAAAAACCATCAATCTCATACAAAATTGATGAAATCGTGCCTTTCACAAAACACCTGGAGCCATATTATGGAATACGATCGTAATCGTATCATTAGGGCGTGTTGTTAGTAGAAAACAATAACAACACGCCTTACGTTAACGTTATGATTACGATCGCATCCCATAATAGGGCCCCTGAAAATATCTTTTCACGGTTTTTTGATATATAAATAGTAGAGAGTTTTGCACTAACTAAACTTAAATATTAACCAAGTTTTATCGGTTATTTGATTAATATGCTATTACCCTATTTTAATTACCACTATTATTACCAGGAGTGGAATCGTGCTACTTGACTATAGCTAAATCGTATCAGAAAAAGTATAGCAATCGTAATGGAATTTTCGATTCGATTAGGTCTCAATCGAATTGCACACGACTCTATTTCAGTATTATTTGGCGTATCATAAATTATTAGCCGCCATAAACACAGCTGCCAAAAAAGTAGGATGAAACAAATTTTAACTTAAAAACATAAAACCAGGAGTATTCCCTCCTCGTAATTAGATTGAGATCAAATCGTATAGAAAATGCATTGAGATTGCTATTATATTTCGATACGATTTGTGTTAGATCGAGTTACTCGATTTCTCTCCTGGGTCCATTACAGGGTTCACGTTCTCAGAGCCCGTATTTATCCAGATCGACAAAAAGTTTAGAGAATAGACTTTTTGTTCATTTGATCAATCGAGTCAAGAAACCACATACAGGCTCAGGGTATAAACTTATGGTTATGTATATCAGATTTTCGGACGAAGGAAGTATTTTTTAAACGAAGATAATACATTTTTCAAACAATTTAGCGGTATTCCCTAGCATTTGTTTTTTTTTGATTTTTATTTTATAAAAGAATTAAAAAATTATTTAGCAAGAAATGCTTTTTTGGAAGAAATTACAAATTGGTTTTTATTTTGATTTATTATATATAAAAAAAAGAAACAACTACAAACAAAAATATATATTTTTTTTAATATAAAATATAATAAAATACGTAAAAAAATAATAATAAACGTGAATAATATTCATACAAAAAAAAAAAAAACATTTGTTAATTAAAAGAAAATTATAATTATTATTTTTTTCATTTAATTATTATTAATTATTTATTAATCTAAAAAAAAAAAAGAAATATATAATATATATTTTTAAACAATTGTAAATCACGATAGAATTGCTACACTACGTCGTGGACCACCTTGACTAATATTATCCATTGATGACCATTTTTTTATGCCATTTCTTAATGCCTCCGCCGTTACCTTATCTTGCATAACTCTAGACATTGCCTCCAATTTTTGTGCACGCTCTCTTGATAATGGTTCTGTTGGAAATGATAAATCATTCGCTTCAGCTAATGTACGTAAATCAAAATAATATTTTGCATAAACCGATGACGGTACATTTATATTAAATTGTAGTAATTCCAAAAATTGCCTTTCCAATTCATTCATATCCTCGACAGTGATATCTTTAAGTATTTGACAATAGTCAACATTCCAAACGGCTTGATCATCCCACACTTTACTAGCCAATAATATTGCACCGAGCACCATACGTTTCCAATTACATGGTGCTATATCTAAATCGGCATACGTTAATAAACGTTCTAAATAAACTAATGTTATGATAGCACATTCGGCTGTTAATTGAGCAGCATTAAATAGTGTCCGTACAAATTTATAAATTTGACGATGTTCTGGATTATTTATATCATATTCTTCGGGTACCGGTTCACGTGTTAACGGATGTAATTTCTCATCGAATATATCTAGACGTCTTTCAGATTGTCGATTTTTAATATGATAATAAATTGCTAATGAAACACATTTAACAGTGTTTTTAAGATTCGGTTGTGATACTGTACTATCGTCTAAATATATTGTTGAACATGATGAACTCTTTTTTAGACCAGTAGTACCGCCACCACCGCCACCGCCACTACCACCACCACCACCGCTATTATTTAATATTGACGATCCACTTTGTTGTGGTGCTATTTGATGTTGGGATTTTTTTCGTGTTATAACACCATTTTCAATTTTTGAACGTTCTAAGAACATTGTTGCTGCCGATGGATGACATGATGGATCATCAGTATCACCGTCACCAGCTTCTCTTTCGGAAATATGTTGTAAATTGTTTGTTGAATGATCACCTTCTGGTAGATGCTCTTCGAAAACAGGAACTTCTTTGATTTTACGTTCCGGTGGAGGACTTGAATATGCACAACATGAATTTTTATTACCCATTTTTTCAATGTTTATATTTTTTTAAAGATATGAATAATGTTTATGTATTTTTATTTTGTATTTTCTTTAGAAAGGATCGGTTTTAAAAATGGCAAATCGTTTAAAACTTGTATAATTCGTTAAAGTTTAGAAATTATTATTTTTTAGTTTTAGTTTTTTTGTTTATTTTGCAATTTTAGTTAATCTTAGTTAATTAATAATTATAGCTAATTAAGCATAGTTAAATATCTTTTTTTTTTAAATTTTTTTTATATAAAATGTTAACAAATGGTTTTTTGTTTATGGTTTCAAAAATTTTGAGGTCTTTTTTTTTAAATATGTAAGTAGTTTTTCTTTAGTATGTCTTTTTTTTGTTTGATTATTTGAAATTTAAAATCTACTTGCTAAGAGACCCTAATTAATTTGTGACTAGTTTAAGAATATTTTTAATATTATTATGTTTTATTATATAAGGAAAAAAAAATAATAATAAATGTTTCGTAATTAAATAAAGATGAAAAGACAAGTTCTTTGATGGATCACTTGACTTTGATTTGGCACTTGATGCATGGCCCAGTAGAGTACAATTTGAATGTATCTTTTTGGTTTGTATCCAAGGCCCTTAGTGAGTATCTGGAATATAAAATAAACATAATTAAAAAAGAAAACAGAAATACAAATAAAATTTTGTAATTTTATATCCGGTTTTTCGATTCCCCTTAACCATATTGATTCTATCTAATTGGAAAGAAAGACTAATTAAAAAGATTGGTTTACAGACGATTCAGAAAGAGCGTGTAATTGTTTGAAATTATTATTGTTGTTGTTATAAATTTATAAAGGCTAATTATTCTAGCTAAAACTAACTGACTTTAAACTGTCTAGCTTATAATAACTAACATATTTACAAGTAATACGTAATTAAGGTCTTATGAGTCCTAGCCTCTCAAGCAACCTTTTTAGGAGGAGGTACAATGGGGGCTAGTAAGGCTTACGTGCAACGACTCCTACAATACAATACAAGGTCTTATAGGTATTATTATTTTTAAAAGAGTAAAGGATATTTATAAAATTCTTGCACTCCGCATTACATTCTGAATTGAACTTAAAGGGAACTTAAACGTAACTTGAACAAGAACAAAATTGAAATGAAATGTGATAAAATCGGCCCATCCATATAGATACCTAATTTGCATACAACTTCTATACAAATAGATCAAAACTAAAATTTGTAAAAATTCTATCTTCTTACTGAACATAGTGTACTCGAATAATTAATAAATTTATATTCTATTTTCGAAAAACTTTCCTAAACCCTAATCAATTAATTAAAACAGATAAATTATGTTTATATTATCCTAGTTTAATAGTTCAACGACAAAACCAATTAGCACTCTCGTTTGGAGGAAACCTTTTTGGATAGTTTCTAACAAATATTTACGTTCTCACACCATTTTCTGTGACCGTTTCACAGTAATGAAATCAAAATTCCACCTAAGTACAAATTATATCCGATTAAAATCGATGGTCAATTTTAAATTCAATTAATAAACTTTTTTTTTTTGCTACGAGTATGTGAAAATGATAACAATATGTGCTAATAAACGGATGGCGAAAAAAAAAAATCTATATTTATTTTATTAGTCCTCATATTAAGATAATTCGGTTTTTTTTTTTTTTTAGTGATAATATAATAAATAGAGAAAATGTTTACATTAGATTACTTAATTGATTTCGAAAGCGAAAATTGCTGTTTCACTTAAGAAATAATAGCAATAAAAAAAAAGATAACACAAGTGAGTAACTTTTACTGAATAAAGATTTTTATAACAATAACAAATAAATGTGATTTAATGAGAATTTTTAATTGATAAAAACCATTTGTGTGTCCTATCGTAGATACTACCGGAATTTGTAGAGGGTGTTTAAATTTGAGGCATCTTTTTAAATTTGCCGCCATTTTTTTGTTACAGCTACTAGATTACACCGATGTTTTCTTCATGTATGAAGTAATAATTTCGGTTAGTTAAAATGGATCGCTACAACGATCGTGAACAACGTGTTTTCATTATTCAAATATTTTAAATATGGTGAAAGTTATTCAGAAACAAATTGTACTATTAAACTCATCATTAGCTGTGTTTTTTTCATCGGGGTCAGGGTCAGGGTCTGCTTCAGAACATGTAAAAGCAACAACAACATAACCCAAATATTTATTGGGTCAGGGCCAGAGACCCCGATGGATTTTAGTTACCAAAAATTGCAAGAGATGGTACAGCCATCGTTTTCCATATAAATGTTATTATATTAGCTTTGGATGTTATTTTCTTAAGAACTTGTGTCAACCTCGTTTAACTACGAGTCTAATTTCTACCATAGGACATCAAAAAATAGGCTATACGCTAATTTTAAGTTTACTATTTGTTTTGAAATTGTTTTAACGGATTAAACAAAAACTGTATCATTAAAAACAAAAAAAAAAATACTTTCTAATCAAAGAAAGTTAATTTTTTTTAAATGCAATTTTTCAATAAAAACAAGTTTTTAAACGTAATATTTTTAAATAAATACAATTTTTCAATTCTCAAGATTTCTTAAAGAATTCTAAGAAATTGAATGAATGAAAACAAAATCATTTGATAGAATCATTTTCAGAAGAAATTTTATTACTAAAGTGGTTTGGCTAACAAATAAATTAGATTTGCACAATCATAAAAAAAGTCGTTTTGAGTCATCCAAATCACGATTTGTGGAATTTTCAATGTTTTTTTTTTTCTTATTTTATTTATAAATGAACTTGTTTAAAAATGCCATTAAATAGCACTGACCTCAAAGGCTTTAATAGTTGTGTGAATTGCATTCTCATTTCCCATATTTGGATCTCCATTAAGCTAAAACTATAAACTGGTCCAATTATTATTTCTTTTTCAGATCAAAAATCTTCGCGGGGCCCAATCGAAACGAAGATATTAACTAATTTATTGAAGACGGCGACAAAAACTTTAATTTGTCCACCTCATCAAAAAAAAAAAAAGAAACGAAGTTTTGTTTAAGACATGCAGCGATAATTAAAGAAAGTTGCATTTAATTCTTTTCCAGGATGTTAAAAAAGAAGAAAAGAAAAAGAAAGCAGTTCTTTATGACAGCTGTCAGAATTAGCCATATTCCCTCGGTTCCTCCTTATGTTAATTTTCTTGAATTTGTGGTCTTTATGCAACTTCTTAACACTTTGTGGGAGATTATTAAAAGAAAAATAATCGTGTGGAATTTTCGCGACAAAAAAAACCAAGATTTTTTCCATATTTTAAAAATAGAAAAAAATTTCTTTTTTTTTTTAATGGAATTTTCTGAAAACAATTTATTCCTCTCGCATTTGTAATTTTTCTCTTTTTTTTGCCGGCAATAATTTGATTGAAAACTTTTAAATTATTGATTTTTTAATTCAAACTAAATATAGAAAATTTGTTTTATAAATTTTTGAATAGTTTTGAAGTTATATCTTTTTTTTTCCAATTCGGTTGAGTGGTTTTTTTTTTTGGTTTTTTTTGGGAGGGGAGAGTTTCTAAAACTACGCCTATGTCGAATTGTACCCGCGCCGGTATTAAAAAAAAAAAGAAGAGCAACAAACTTGCACCCGCATTCCCCTTTCAGAAAATATACATTTTTTTGCCCCAAGAATCCTTTTTATTTCAACCCAAATCGACTCTTACCCTTTTCTTTCTAGAACTTCAATTACTTATTCGATTTTCGTTTTACGTTTTCAAATATTCCACAAACCAGTTAATATATAAAAATATTAATTTTTTGATAGATTCTTGCATTTTGAATTAACATACAAAAATAGAAATCACTTTGATTACACATGAAACATTCATTTCTTTCTTTTTTTTTTTTTAACAAAATATTATTCAATGAAAATGAACTTAATTATAGATTCACAATGATTTGCCGTAAAATAGTTTCGGATACATTTTTGTATTTTATTATTAATAACAAAATCTCGATTTTCGCGAAGGATATATATCGTAATACAAGTCAAAACTCTACACCGATGTTAAAACAAAATACCTGTCAGCCATATTAAATTATCAGTGTTGTCATATGAAAAAAGTATAAATTAAATGTGGGAATGGACAGCCCTGTTTGACAATAGTAAAATTGCAGAGCGGGAATTTTAAAAAATATATATAACAAATTTTTGAATATGAATTATGTATTTAGGAAAACAATGAATTAAAACACAAATGCTTTTATTTTACACAAATTTCTATATTTTCAAATTATCTTTACTTTTTCTTTATTATTGTATTTTATTTGTTATTTGTTTTTTTTGTTTTTTTTTTGTGTAAAGAAGAGAAAAATTAAATACATTCGTTTGAAAAAAAAAAAAAACATTTAAAATTATAATTCAAAATTATTTAGTTTGATTGAGATTTTTTCTTTTTTTTTTTTTTTAAATATGTACAAAATGGAAATACTTATATTTATATTTTTTAGTTTAAAAACAAAAAATTCATTAGAACAAAAAATTGTATAAATTAAATTTAAAACAATCCACGATATTTAGATCGGTTACCTAAAATCTAACTAGCAATATTCAGATTAGTAAAGTTTAGGCATAGATTAATATACCTACTACATGTTCAAGTCAAATGAGCAGCGTGATGTTCAGCATTCTTGTTGTAGGTGAACTAAAAGAAGAATGGATGTGAAAGAAAGAGATGAATCTATATTGTGTCAGGATATCACTGTACAAAAAGAATCAGTTGAATACACAGTTGTTGGAAATTTGTATTATTAGTCTATGGTTCAGGTAAAATTTCATGCAGTTTTACAACGTATTAAAGATCGGTTTCATATGCTTTTCCATTAATTTTCTGAAAAATTAGGGATTAGAAATGTCTCTCAAAATTTCTGATGTCAGAAAAGCATACATTTTCTTATATGTCGTAATGTATCCATGTTATCTTAGTGGACATTAAATATAATATGAATAATGTAATTTAATAAAAATATCGAACTTAATTACAAGATTTGTAGCCATTACTGTTTATTATGATTTAGGTTAATTCAAAATGGTGTTGTCCGTCTTTAAATATTTTCCAAAATATATAGGCAGGTTTCCTGCGGTATTCTCAAATCGTATGTCTATATAACCGTAACTTTAGATACAGAGAATTTTATAAGAATTTTGAAATTACATTAACGCCTAAATTGATATTCTCATCGAGAATCGTACATTATTGCCACTAATATGTTTTTAGCATAAAGAACTAAGTAAATACTAAGAACTTTTTTGCTAAAGTATCGATTTACTTTCATTATTCATCCAACCATAGGCTAAAATTGTTAGGTTTACATTTTTTGGAAAATCGACTAAAAGTTGCAGATGTTGTCGTCGTTCACTAAATTTGTAATAGTGCCATTGATGCTCCATTTATTTTCGACAGCATGCATCTAAACATTAATACCCGTTCCTTGTGATCTGTGGAATTATTTCCAACGAACTGACTACGGGAAGAATGAACTGATCTCCATGCTATGCATGGTAAATGCCAATATATAAGTTTCTGACTTTTTCCTCAGCAAGTATGAACTATAACTATTCTGCAATTAATGTAATAATTTCCTGTTTTAGGCTCGATTTGAGCTGTTATTAAATTAAATATTTTCTGCTTTAAACATATTTTAAATGAATTTTTAGTTAACTTGTCAGAAAAAGAAAAGAATTGTCGTATTTCTTTCGAGAAAGGAAAACGTTAATAGTTTTATAATACGAATTTGGGAATTGATCGGATCTTTACGGTAACAGAACAAATTTATAGTTTATGAATACCAGCCTTTAATTAGGTGTCGTTTACATCGTCATTTTAGGTAAATATCCTGATTCTAATAGATTTTAAGTAACTGATATAAACTTTAAAAATTTCATGCCCGATTTTTAAATGAAATTAAAGTAAATTTCTTTTTTTATTTAATTAAAATTTGTTGCAGTTTTTTGTCGTTTTTTTTTTGTTACTTTTGCTTAATAAATTTGCTTAAAAATATATTTTTAGTAAGAAAACGAGATATGATATTTATAAGAAAAAATTTGATTTTTAATTTTTAATTTTCTATTTGTTACTAATATTTTTTTTTTTGTTTTTAATTTTTATTATCTTATTAATTCCTTGAAAATTAAATATATTCTTTTTTTTGTGTTATGGTTGTTTTTTCTTCTTCTAAAATTTTTTCTTTTTATTTATTTGAAAATTCTCTAAGAAATTATATTTTTATATATTTTTTTATATTTTATAAACGACTATTTTGTCATAAATATTTATTTATTTCTATTTATTTATTTATTTATTTATATATATATTTTATTTTGTTTTTACCTATTTATAAAAAGAGATTCAATCCCATTTTTGCTTTTTAAAACACCTTAATTTAAATAGTTTTTATTTTATTTATTTTTTTTTTAATTTTAATAAAATTTAATTAGTAGAATTTTGCCATTTGATTTTTTTTAGCATGTTTCTATTTTAATTAATAAAAAAATAAAAAAAGAATTTTGAAAAAGAAAAGAAAATCAAAAAACTTAAAATTTTGTAACGAATATCAGTAAATTTAAGGATTTCGTTTTGTTTAGAATTTTTAGAGGCAATAGTGTTTTTTTTTCTTGTTTTAAAAAAAGATAATTTTTAATATTAAAAAACAAAAATTTCTAATAGTAAATAATATTTCTCTGATATTCGTTTAAATATGTAAATATATATTTTTTTAATGTAATTTTTTTTACCAAATTTTTTGGGGTGTTTTTTTTTTTACTTTTTTGTGTGATTTTATATAATTTTCATATTTTTATATATTTTTTTATATTTTTATTTATTTGCATAATTTCTACCTTAATAAAGCTATGATCCCAATGTCAGCTGATAATGGTACCTTACTGCTAAGCTACTCTACCATTGCTCTCTTAAAAGTACGTTTTTTTAATTCAAATTTTTTTATTTTAATTTTAAGTTTTCACAATTTTAAAAACTGATTTTCCATTTTTCTAAAAAAAATTTTGGTTTTTTGAAATTTGTTAATTTTGGAATTCGAAAACGCGTTTTCAAAACACTTTCTTGGAATTTTGTTTTTGATATTTTTTTTTTTAAATTTTACCAAAACTACGAAAAATTTGATGAATTTTAATTTTTGAGTGTTTTTAGAAAAGAAAAAAATTGTTTTTAACGGTTTTTCTGTTGTTTTTTTGTTGTTTTTTTGTTTTAAGAAGATTTTCTTTAGGAGCAATGGTGAAACTTAAAAGACTGGTCCCTCAATCAGACGTTTAAAAATTTTCAAACTAAAGAAATATTAATAATTTTTATTCTCATTTATTTTATGTTTTTTTTTTTTTTTTTTAAAGATTTTATACTTAATTTTAATTTACAAATATAATAATATTTGGAGTTTGTTCATTTTGGTATATTTTGTTTTATTATTTATTAATTTAAGACGTTTTTTTTTTAAATTTTTCTAACAAAAAGGCAAACAAAAATTCAACAATACGTTTTTTATAATTTTGATTAATTTTTAAACAGTTTTTAAAAGTTATTATTGTTTTTTGTTTTTTGGAAAGATTGCTTTTGGAAGTTTTTGAAGAGGAAAAAACTTGATTGTAAAAAGAAACTTTGGGGATGTTTTTTTTTTAAAGACTGAAGAAATCAATGTGCGTAATTTTATTATTAATTAATAAATTTTTAAAATTTTTTATTTAAATTAATTTTTGTGATTAACTATTTTTTAATAAAGTAAAATTTTTCAAATAAAAATAAAAGGACTTTTAAAAATGTTTGAAGTGAAATTTCGGTTCGGAAACTATTTCGAATTATATTAAAAATAAATTTATATTAAATAAATTATTTATTTTATTGTATTTTTTTAAATGGTTAGAAATTAAGCGAGGCGTATACATATTTTCTTGTTATTCCTGTAAAATATTTTGTTTTCAATTTATTTATAATTAATTAGAGAGAAATTGATATTTAAATATTTTATTTTAATTGTATTTATTTTAATATTAAAAACGAAAAAAACATAAATAATTTAGAAAGTAAACAAGGAAAAAGGAAAAAATATATTTTAATGATTTTATTTTTATAAATTATTTAAAAAAATATATTTACAGAATTTTATTTCATATTTGTTTATTATGTCTATTTTATTTAATTATGCTTTTTGTTTTAGTTATTAAGTTTATATAAAATATAGTGTTTTTTTGTTGTTTTGTTTATTTTTAATATTTATTTATGTTGTTTTTCTTTTTTCTGTGAAAGAAGGGCGGATTCTGGGTTTTACAAAACCAATTTTGTGTCCATTACAATAATTTCTGTAGTTTTAGGAAACAAAACTCAATTTTTAAATATTATTGCAGTGATTTTATTTACAGTTTTTTTTTCTTCTTACAAAACAATGATTTATTAATTAGTATTTTTAGTTTTAATAACAAAAAAAAGAAGATAGTTTAATTAATTAAAATATCGCGTGATAAGTAATAATTATTTTAATAGAAAAATAGCGAATTTTCATACTAAAAACATTTTGTAATAAATAATAATAATCATAATTTAATTAGTTTAAAAAAAAATAAGAACTAAATACTATTGATTTGCACCTCTTAGAAACGTTTTTATAAATATAATTATGGTTGTTTCTTTTTTTTGTATAAATTATATGTAATCATAAATTCTTATCCTCCTCGTGAGCTTTTGTGATAAGCCTATAGACGTTGTTAATGATGATGATATTAAACTTAATTGGATTCTTATGAAAAATATATACTAATAATAAAAAAAAAAGAAAAACGCAAATTCAAATTTGTGTTTCGAATTAGAGAAAATTTACGAATACCAGCCTTCTTAACAAGGCACAAAAGAAATTATTCTTTTATTTTCAAACTAAAATTTTCCAGTGACATTTTTTTTTACTTTGGAGAAGAAGAAAATTCAGGGATCGAAATCTTTATTAAACTTTTTTGATAAATGATTTTATGTTTGAATTAAATTTTTTATTTTTGAGTTCAATCAGGTTTTTAAGTACTAAAACTATAACTAGTACTAGAATATAAAAAACACTTTCGAAAAACTTTCATTTTAAATATTCATGCCAAATATATTAATAAGTAAAGTTATGTAAAATTCAAAAAAAGCTTTTATTTAACATGAGTAAATTACATTAGGCCTTATGGTATAAGCTTAAACCTCTTTTCATAAGAGCTAATGTAATTTACTTATGCTAAATAAAAGCTATTTTGAACTTTCCACATCTTCCCTTTATTTATATCTTTGCTTATACTATAAAAGTTATTTGAAAATTTGTAGGGAAAAAGTTTTAAATACAAACCATCAACTCCTGTACACACTTTACTATTTTTACCTAATAGAGTTGTCTTTGTACTCATTTTTCATCTTTTTTTGTTTGTAGTTACGCTCTAACTCAGCAGAATCCACAGCTTAACGTCCTTCTGAAACTCGGACAGGAGACTTAAATAACAAACTCAAATTAAGAAGCAAATGAAAAATTTCTTTTCTTTCTTTCAAACTCGACTGGTATTCGAATCGATTGAGTCACGACATCGACCACAATCATTATAGTAATAATTCGAATATTTGTCGATTGAGAACTATTATAAACTGAACTTTTGTTTTAAATATAAAAATAAAAACTTTTAACAAGAAACCCATAAAATTTGAAAAGGTTCTATGGAACTTAAATTATGGAAGGCTTTTCTCAAAAAAGTTTCTTTGGATCTTTTAAAAAGGAACTTTTCGAAAAAGTTCTATACAAGTTTCGATCCCTGAGAAAATTATATAATACTATTCGGGATGGAATTTTGATAACCAATAAGAATAAGGATTCGAACAATAATGAAAATCAAAAAAAAAAAACAGTTTCCTTGGAGAAAAGAAATTGATTGAAATAAAAAACATAATAAAATACAAAATTGAATAAAAATAAATGTGGAAAAAAAACCTGTTGATGAAAATCATATCGAAGATGAGTTCATTTTTTTGGCTTTTTTTCATTTTGGACTGGTTACGATGGTACTCGATTTTGTTGTCATGGAATTTCAGTTGAGATGAAAATTCATAGAAAATCATATTTATAGAAAAAATCTGATTTTGAAAAGGTAATGTATTGAAATGATTTTTCTTTACGCTTTTTTCTTCCGAAGATGGTAAAAAAAAACAGAAAACAAAAATCTGTAAGGAAAATTTGAATGAAATCTAAAAGTGTCTACAGTAAATTCTCGATTCTTGTATATAGATTTCCCTAGAAAAAAACAAACTATAAAAGTTTTTGGGGTCTGTGAGCTTGATTTCTTGTATATGACCAATCAGTTTTTGGGGAACGTTTTTATAAAATATTCGTGGTCAACAAGTTGCTCATATTTATACCAATTATTTTCAATCAATTTATTTAACATTTAAGTAAGTTTTCAATCTCTAGTTTCTCGTTGATTATTTACAATGCATGAAGTTAGAGTCTAGTATAACAACTCTTGAACACCAAGATTGAAAAAAAAAGAAAAAACTGGGATTAAAATTAGTTTTTTATATAACTTATTTCAATTGCAGTGATTGGCTAAGCAGACTGTTTGTCATGCAAGCTAAATTCATATTTGTAATAGTTCAAACCTAGCACACTTACTCAAGATTTCCTCCAAAATTTAAAGAATTTATTTTCATATCAGTCAAATGACTACAAGGACTATTATAACTACTTACTTCGTTTACAAGCTTGTCCGAAATCGGTTTCCAACGTTTTTTGATTAAATGTATTTTGAAGTGAGATTAACTCAGATTGAAATATCGAAAATTTGAAATTGGAAGAAAGCAATTCTTTCATTCACGTAAACGGAATATAATTATATCGAAGAAAATAAATATTTTAGTTACAAAAATAAAGACTATACTGTATTTATGTTGAATTTTCTTTTCTTAATTTTTTTACGTCAATTTTCCATTGAATATTGTCTGAAAATTTGTGCAAAAAAAAAAAAAAATTGATTAATGATGTTGTTTCGTCGGACTTTTAAATTGAAAACAATATCGATTGATTGGTATACAAATTTTCATCGATTTTTTATAAGAATGAAAATGAAAAATAATATGAAAATCATTTTTCTTTAAAATTATGAAATCAATTCCTTGTTTCTTAATTCGTTTTTCATGTTTTTAAGTAATTTTCAAAAGAACGATTTTATTTCAATTTACATAAATTTACATAAAAATTTTGGATAGTATTTTTCTTTTTATTATGTCTCGTTTTTGTGTTTTGTGCATTTTTAAAAAGTATTTGAACTGAATATTTTTTTTATTTTTTATTATTTAAATCAATTTATTCAACAAATTCTATTATTTTTATTTATTTATTTGATTTTATTAATCTAAAATATGCCAAGCTTTCCCTAAATATATAAAATTCTTTTTTTAATATTAAATCAATTGGATTTTTGTTGTTGTTGTATATAAATTCCATAACGGCAAAGAAAATAACTTAAATTTCATTAAAACTAATCAAAAAAAAAAAAAAGTAAAAATTGAATTTCTCTTATTATTTTAATTATTAGAAAAATTTTGATTAATTTAAATTAAAATAATTATTTTTTTTTTTTTGATAGTTTTTACTCTGTTTTTTTTTCTTCTTCTGTATTTTATTTACATTAAATCTTTTCCATTTTGAATAAAATATTATTAAATATATTTATTGCCTATTCGAATTATAAAATATTAAAAAAAAAAACAATATTAAAACACAAATTTTGTTTATTTACAACAAATTTAAAAAATAAAAACATAAAATTCATTTTTATTTTGTTCGGGCTTTTAATGAAATATTTTTTAAAATAAATTAAATTAAATAAATAATTTTTTTTTTTGTTTACTTGAATAAATCTTAAATATACTAAAAACCAGTCGAAAGGACTAATCATTTGATGATGATTTTATTGTTTCAATTTCTTCACTAGTATTATCGCTTGGTGGTCCTTCGGTAATGGCAGAGGCGGCAGCACGAGCTTCAGCATCTAAAATTTTTGATAAGAAAAATGAAAAAAAAGAAACAAAAAAAAAATAAATATTTTAGAAAACTTTAGTATTAATATTTATTATGTTTTGCTTTTTTCTTTTTGGAAAAAGGAGGAAAAAAAGGACGAAACCCAAAAAGAAAAAAATACAATGTTATATAAAAATTCATAATCCATAAATTTGTATTAAGTGGACAGGTTTTTTTCTGTCTAAATGATACAATTTCTATGCAGTAAAAATTTCCTTTTATTTACTTTCTTAGAGTTTAACTAAAGGATAAGTAAGAATTGCTTTCGTCGAAGAATTCGACTGCTGGTTTCAAGGGACTCCTGAATTTGAACTTTTCATTTTCGCAATGACACATGTGGTAACTTATTTATAGGAAAGATAACTCGATAATGATTTACCCAACTTTATTGAAATTTGGTACAAAGATAGGTTAATAAGTTTAGATTTTGACTGGAAACGCAAAATTAGAAGAGTTGTCTTTTTTACCTTTCAATTTATGAAATATTTCGTCTAAAAAAGTTGGATGTTTTTTATTATACAAAATATTTCTTAAGAATAATTGATTCGAAATTTTTATCTTTTAGAACTGAATATTATCAAAAGGTATTGTATATAAAAGCTATAAAAACTGTAAGCTTTGAAGTGAAAGAACTTCAAACAAAACAAAATTAAAATTTGTCCTTTTTGGTTTAGTATACTAAAAGCTAGACAAATGATAAAAAATTGAAACTTTCGTCGTGGCCTCATATTTTTCTTTTGGGTTTTTCTCCTTTTTTTTTATCAGACTTAATATTTAACTTTTCCAGTTATCTTATTCTTGTTTTTTTCTTTTTTCTATTCATTATAATTTAATTCAACAGGATGAGGACAATTTCACCGAGAAAAAAACAACATAATTGAATTTTTTATTTGAATTTTAATTTATGATTTGAATAAAAAAGCCAACTTCAAAAAGTTGAAAATGAAAAAGAAATGATAATGATGGCATGAAAGAAAAGTTTGTCCTTAATTAACTAATTTGTTAATGAGAGACGACGGTAGTCGGTAGGACAGTAAAGTAAGTTCTTTTAAGGTTTTTTAAAAACCCAAAAATAAACTCTAAATGAAATTTATGGAAAGAATTTGACGGGAAAAAATTTATTATTCAAACATTTCTTGATAAAGTTGTAAAAAGATTTAAATATTTGTTGTTACTTTTGGAGATTTGGTTCTTGATTTTTCTTTTCGAAAGTGTTTTAAAACCTCGGAAATATATAACAGTAGCGAAGTTACTAATTTGACGCCTTAAGGTGATTTAACTTTCAGGATAAGAGCATAGCAGACCAATTTGCGATCTACAATATAAATATAATAAAGAAAAATAAATTTTCACGGTGCATCTAAATGACCTAGAGCGCCAGAAAGTATATTAAGAGTAGAAATTTGATAAAGGATATTGTTGGACGCCTCTCCATTTATTTTATTTATTAATTATTAAAGTAAAGCACCACAAAATCAATAATTTCAAGACCAGAATTCAATATACGAGTATAATAAATTTTATAAATTTTCACCTTTCACAGCCTGTTCCTTCCAGATTTTCTTATTTTCGGATAAACATGTTGTCCATGGTTTTCGTATTCTAAATTTTTCTTTACTATCGCTACCACCGGAAGCACCATTTTTAGATAATTCAATATCCTCTGATATTGATTCACATTTTTGATTTGTTAGAGCATTTGTTGCCGGTGGTGTTGTTGTTGCTGTTGTTGTCTCTGATTCAGAATTTGAACTTTTACATGTTATCGGTGCTATCGGTGCTAAAATATATTCTAACATATCAGAACAAACACCCATACTTGGTTCAACAATGAACTCGATAAAACCAATTTGTGATTCGGCCACCAAAGTATTATTTCTATCACATAAAGGACTAAATGGTAAACCCAATTCCCTTTCAAGATCACCCTGTCGAAAGAATTCTTCTAATAGTAACATCGTCCAGCGATGATGTAGTGACCATTTTTTAGCCGGATGTGATATATCACAACAATGTAAAACTAAGGCTAATGCCTTGGATTTATCAACGGATGGCTCAGCCAATGTTAATAAATTTTTCATATTTTTTAATTGTTGAAAATGATATGACATATCGGTAGCCAATACCATATCAATAATTAATGAACGTAACTCACGATATTCTTCACGTGATAAATTTGCTAATACATTACAATCGTCATCTTTTAAAACACGAAATGCAGCACTTATATGATGATTCTCTAATACAGCACGATCATTATATAGCATAGCTGTTTCAGAACCAGACATAACATGAAAATTGTTTGTTGTACCTGTATGCTCATAATCATGTATAATAGCTGCTAATAATGTTGCAAATATTTCTAAATCTGACATCCAATTCATTAAACCAGTTTGACATAAAACATGATGTACAGTTTGGGCAACGTCGGCTGCATGTAAATTATTATGATATGGATTTCTAAAACGGCAGTAGCCTTCTTCAATTTTATTTAAGAACGTCTCTAATGTAACTGGTGGCACTTTAAATTTATGGATCATACCATAACGATTGAGCAAATCATAACCTAAATATTTAACTGGTTGACCATTTGCTGCTTCGGCTAAGGCGAACACATCAAATGACCATTCATCAAGCGTCTAAATAAAAATGAGAAATATTTCAATTAAAATTTATTTAATAATCTCGTCTGGAAATAGAATCCTTCAAAATTTAATTACCTTTAATACTTTAACAACTTCTGGCGGAAATTGCATAAGTGCTGAACTCGATACTCTTCGATATATTCGATCAACAAATATACCAGCACGTATTGCATGAGCGACCGAACGAAATTTTGGTTTTTCATCGCTTCTCTTCCGTGTTGTTGCCAATTGTCGAGTGAAAGTGGAAGCCAGCCACTCTCGAACTTCAGGCGGTACAGCGTCCGGTTGTACTTCCGATAATTCGTCATCTTCATCAGCAAGTCTCCTATTTTTTATTTGTTTTGTAGGATATTTTTGTTTTTGATTTGTTTTTAGGATTTAGGAGAAAGATTTCGAAGGATTCCGTAAGGAATAAAAATAATGGAAGAAATATTTAAAAAAAAAAACAATATATTAGTTGAATATTTCTGAATTTTTTTTTTAAACTAAAATTTTAATTAACTAAATTAAATCAAAATAAAAATTAAAAATAATTAATAAAGTAAATTATTTGCATATTTTGTTAGAAATATTAAAGAAAATATTAAAAATTTTATTGCATTCCTAAAACATAAGAAAAATTAAAAATTAAAGTATTGTGTAAGAATTTTGAGAATGTATAAATTTCAAGCAAAATTACAAATTACAGCTCATGCAGGATGAATTTAAATAAAAATGGAAAAGTGTTAGTAGAAATGGAAAACAGTATAAATTTAAAATTAACCTATTTGAAGCGCAGATTTGAATACAAAGCATCTAAAAACGTAAAATATTTTTATCCAATGTTTTATGTTTTAATATACATATTTACAATATTATATTAGCGAACATAAATAATGTTTCGAAATTGTTTCCTTTTCAATAAAATAAAAATAATATTATATGTTTGCAAGATTTCATGAGATTGAATATGTTTTTTATATGTGGGATAGGGTGTCTGTCAAATAAATGCACACAATCTATGAAATATTGCTTTTTATCAATTTGAAATCCTTTTGGTATATTTGATGTAGTTCGTTTATTAAAATACATTGTATTATTTATGTAAACAGGATTTAATAGCTACTTTCATATCATATATAGTTTTGAGTTCGTTTGGGTAATTCAACAAGAACGCAAGATTTTTAGGGTGCTCAGTATGAGATGACCAATTTATATTGTAAGCTAATTTTTGTCAGAGAATGCTCTAATTGGGCCATTCAGAAACATTTATCGACCCTTTTGTGAAGTAAACTAATTTTCCGCCTTAATTTGAAGAAACAGAAAAATTTCCTTTTTAAGATAGGTCTACGTTTAAAGCAAGTTTGCTTGTGTATACAATAGTTAAAATACATCTTTGGTAAATTTAAGTATTAATTATTTTCATGTCTACTTTGAAATAATGCCAAGGAGCGGAAAAGAAGACTGAGTTAAAATTGGATATGTTAAATGCCATTTTGTGGAGCTACAAAATTTTACTACCGGATCTTTTCTAACAAACATTTTTCATCCTTTCCTAAGCCGGTTAATATCTATTTTGAACTTTTAGAAATGGACTGTTTTGAATAAAAATGCGGATTTAAAACCAAGTTTTTACCCTTCTTTGCTAAACACCCTTTACTTGTCTGATTTCAACCGACACCCTATAGTTTCTATATAAATGTTTAAAAGAAATGTACAGTACAATGTCGTGTATTCTTTATATCTAACCTAAATTGATTTTAAACATATATATTTTTGAATACAGCACCGCAATATAATACATATTTTATAAGCTTAAAGACAACAGTAAATACTGAAATCGTAAATTTTAATAAAAATGTCTCCTTTGGGTGAAGGGATTTTCTTAAAAAGAAATATGAAAAATTTATGATATTTCCTTTATTCCTTTTTTTAAGTTAAATAGGCTCTAAAGTTTTATATTTTTGGTTACATTTATGTAAATAATATGAAGTTTTGTTAATGTTTAAAAAAAAGAATTTTAAGTTTTGGTAATTTGAAAATAATTACTCCAAAGTTGATAATAATATACGAATTTAAATATTAATTCACTAAACCAACATGTTTGGGTTAGATAAACATGGGGTACGTCCTTCAAGGCCACAAAAGACGATGCTACATATACATAGTCTCTTGTGAATAGATAACTAGAAAACATCCCAAGCATATTTGATGAAAAAAAGAAAATGTTTAGAATACTTTCACTAACCATCTTCTTAAAGTTTCTAAAGAAAAGTTTAGTGAACAATTTTTTGACTGAAATTCCCTACCAGTTTTCCGATTTACCTAATAACAGGCGTCGTTTTCTGAAAAATCAATGGCTAACAACAATACGTTGTCATATTTAAACTTTTTTTTGAGTTCAAAGGACTTTTAAAATTAGCTTTAATTTTTTCAAACTTTCACTGCATGGCATTTTTGTTTTATTTCTTTTAAAATATCAAGATTGTACGAGAAAGTAAATTTTCTGATTAAAACCGCATACAATAATTAATCCATGTAGGATGTCGGGATGTACAGTTACTAATTACATTTTTACATATTGCATGTTGATGCATTATCATTTAACAGGAGGAAGGATAAAAACTATTGGATAAAGTTCATTATGGGTTAAAAGAAGGAAATAGTTTTCTATGTTTTTAACGCCAAAAAAACGATATTTGAACAAAATTTCATCATGTTAAATTCTATCGTGATGGATTTTTTCAGTTTTTCTTTATTTTTTTTTTATGTTATCAGCGGAAAACATTTATACTGTAAAAATTTTCCATTTTCCACTTATTTAATTAGTTCGTTTAAAAGCAAAACTTGGGAAAAATGATTCAATAGCGTAAACAAAATTTTTCCGTCGATAAAAATACATTCAAATTGCATCAAAAAAATGGAGAAGCCAACGTCAAAAATATTGTCATTTAATATTGGGATTTTCCATTAAGTTAAAAAGTTTTGATAAAAGTGCAATACAATTTTTAAAAGCAAAAAACATGTAGAACAACAAATTTCTACATAAACAGATATTAGTTATATTTCATGATGGAAAAAACACATCTCATACATATAAACACGTATGTTTGCCTCTAAAAGGAGAGGAGGTCTCTACCTCTGGTGATGACGGAGGACGAATTAATGGTTTGAGGTAGACTTAATTGCGGTATCGCCTAGTACGTTTCCCACCTGATCGTTTGTAAGGGAGCTAGGGCTGCTAGGTAGTCGAATTATAAGATATGTACATAAAGAACGTGTTGTGCACTTATATTTTTACAAACGTTTTAAAACAATATGTTTGAATTATTTTGAATGAAGAAAGTAATTCCTAGACCCCGTACGTAATTTGGAGAGATGGAGTGAAGTCCAGAAAAATAACTAAAACAACTTTTTCGTGTTAGTAAACTCTAATTTCCCTCTGATTTTTCCTATCCACAATTTACAGATGTAGTGCTTTTGTAAAGTAAAGTAAACTACGTTCTTTTCTTGTTAATATTTCTGAAAAGTCTTTAATAATTTGACTAATATCTAATTTAATTTCTATTTAAAAAAAAACATCGATGATTATATCTTTTTAAAAACCCAAAATTTTTAATTGGAAATTAATTCAATTAATTCTCATCAACGAAAAAAAAAGGTATTCACTTCGAAGTTATTAGAAATTCCTAAAATAATACCAAATTGGTAATCGTATCTAAAAAAAATCAATTAAAATACTATTAGGCTTAATTGCTTGGTTTGTGTATCTTATTTTTTTTTCTTCCCCAAATTAACTATAATTCAACCCTTTCATAATTTTTGTGAAGAGATGCCCACCTTTTATTTGATATTGACTGGTGTTTAATTTTGACCTTTTCATTTAAAAGAAATTCATATTACACGAACGTATAATAATGAATAGGTTTAAAGCTTAAAGGTCTGCCTTTGAAATTACATCGAAAGAGACCACCTTTTCCTCTTCGATCATCTCAATTTATTGAATAAGTAAAATGAAATGTCTTGCATTTTTTTAAAGATATTTGGGAAATCTTAAAAGAATTATTATATTTGAAAACGTGGAATTTTAAACGGTTTCACAATTATTTAATCAATTGTATCCAAAATATCATAAATGATTGTGATAATTAGTAAATTTCCTTTGATATTGTTCAATTTTCTATTTCAAGCTATTTATTTAAAATTGAGACTGACTATGTTGGATTTAATGAATTCTCTTAATAGCAAATTCGTTCACAATTATTATACAATTAACATTTTCCATCAAAATTATACAATATTATTTTAGTCGATTAGAAAATGAAATGTTTTTCATATAGTATTGTAGTTTATTTGAATAATAGCGAAATATTCCAGAAATGTTGTTTTTTTTTTTTTGATCGCGGATTTAATTACAAAATTTGGAATTCAAAATAATTTAGGCGTTATTATGTTAATGTTTGTTAAAATGTAAATCAAGAATTTCATCAAAACTTGAAACAATATTCTCAATATTACATCAAAGAGAAAATTTCAATAAATAATATAGAAATGTAATTTTTGTTTGATCAAATTCAATGCGGTATATGTTATAACAGAGTGTTCCTCAAAGAAAATAGACTTATATTATTAAATTTGTTATAGAGATTGATTTTGGAGAAACCTTATTGTACATTATATTATATACTTTAATACCAAACACTATATAGAAGGGCATTATCATATTTCTAAGCCGAAAAGGTAATTCTTAACATTCAAGTGTATTTTGGCATTCTTTCTGTGATTTTATGTTATTATATTTTCCTCTTATTTTTAAAATATTTTCTAAAATTTTTTAAAATTTTATATTTTATTTTAAGCTCACTTTAAAATATGGCCACAGTCAAAGTGGTGGAAATATTTAACTTTTTTTTAATCCTCGCTCGAATTTGGGAAAACTGATTGAAAATTACTTCTAAAATAATGTAATATGACTTTTTCGGATCATTTTACTTTCTTTCTTTGTGAAATAAGAAAATACTCTAACAGCAAAAAATATTATTTTACGTCAAATATAACATAACATAACATATGAGCGCAGAATAGACCTGATTATTTTGATTTCTAATATTAAACGTTGCACATTACCGAGGCTCCGATTCTAATTTTAAAATGCATTTTTATAGAAATTATATAGTTTTGAAATGGTTTAACTGAAATATAAGCAAACGGCTATATAGTCAAATCTGTAATTTCTGCTGCTCGGCAGTATCGACAAATCTCTAGCATCTAATTTTAAGAATAATGATGATGGAAAAATCTATTTTAAAATTCCATTAATGCTTTTAATTAATATTGTGAATAAAAGTTAAGTTAATTAGAGAAAATTTTGAATTTACAATCGTCATGAAAATTGCGTTATTTCAATCATTTTCAACATTTTGCGTCAAAGCGACTTTAAATTTGGAAAAATAAGAGATTTAAATTTATGTTAAAGGCTATAACGTCATTATTTTCAAAGGAGAATAATTATAAGTTTATAATTGTTGGAGATATTGAGTCGACGGAATTTTTAACCTATAGCCTACTTCTTCTGAATTTCATATTCATATCGAAAGAAGTGTCTTGGATGTTTATGGAATTTCCAATATATACTTTTCTTACTGACGGTAATAAATTGTAGTCTTGCAGTAAGGAATTACGTTATCCTTAGTTTACAAATCAATAAAATTAAAATATATTTCTTAATATGTCTAATTAAAAATTATACTTGCTTATTTTATGCACCTTTTACGATTTTGTGATCTGTATTTAATAATAAATTGAATTAATTCGACAGTAATAACACTTTGCCGTCTTCCATCTTTGCTGGCTGTTTTATTCATATTAATTCACAAATATAGAAAACTTTTCTTTCAAACTTAATTCCTTTTTATGTATATCCTTCAAGAAATTGAATATATGTTTTTTTTACGAAACAACTTTTGGAGACTATCAAAAATGAACTCTGTTTCTGAACTGAAGTCGAAGTTAAACTAAACATAATAAATGTCGTTCAAGAAATTATAAAGGTCATAACATAGCAAAAGAAGACTAGATCAATTTTTGGTAGTTTTTTTTCTTTCTTTCAATAATAATAAGAAATACTTTCATACTGTGTTTTATTTTTTCTTATCTTCAAATAGAAAACTGAAGGGAAAAGAAATTCCACCTTGTCATGCACATCTTAGAACATTTTCTTAAGAGTATTGTTCTAGTTTTCTTCACGTTTGCACGCTTCGAATATTTTTAACTCATTCTTCTAAAAAAAATGGAGTTTTTCTTTTTTGAAAATATTACCGCGCAAAAAAAGGGCCTATAAGATTCTAGTTGAACTAGGAAAATATAAAGGTTTCACACTGTTTTTAGGCAACATGAAAAATCATCTGTAATTCATCAAACCAACTCAACCAAGTTCAGACTTTCGTGACTATTCTTCTTGTTGATTCGTTAAAAGTTAATTTTCTTATGATATTTTAGAAAAGTTACTCTACAACTACTTCGGTAATAAAACAATACTGATAATAAAAAAAGGGTCGTTTTTCTAGTTTCTTAGTAATTGTTTGGGAAGCTTTTTGTTTTTCTTTTTTTTGTTTTGGTGTGCCGTTGCCCATTTTACTATCTGGGAAAACATGCTAGAAAAAACAAAAAAAATGTCTACAAAAATTTTAGTTTTAATGCGACAAAATTGGCAAATTTACACGCAAGTTTTATGAACAGTAAAAAAGAAAGGACCCGAAAGACAAAAAGGATCAAAGCATTTTCTTTTGAAGGAAAGAAACAACGTTATTGAATGTTTTCCCACCAAAAATAGTTATTTTTTTTTCATTTCATATATAAATTGAACGAAATGTGTGCTGTACGAAGTATTTATATAAGAGTATACAGGTCCCTTCCGATTAAGGTTGTGTACATAATTAACTGTAATTGGGTCATTTGTTGGCTTTATATAATTAAATTTACGACATAAAGTTTACTTTGAAATTTTCTTATATCTTTTGATATTATTTTTGTTTTCTTTGCTTTTTTTTTTGGCAAAATAGAAAATTTAGTAAATTCTAGTCATTTCCGTTCTTATCCTTTTCGACTATAACATTTTTATTTTCCAGTTAACGTATTTATCAGTTAATTAAAATGTAACCAATGTTTACTACGTATTCTAGATTTTTCTTAAATATTTATTTATTTTCAATTAACAACATACTAAAAAGAAAATAGGAATTTTTCCTATACTAATAAAATTGAATAAACATGAACATTTAATCTTGATTATTAGGGTTTTAACACAAAAATGGTTTTAACCTTGTCTTCGGTTCCAATTTTATAGTCTAATATTTTAAGGGGTCGAATTCTCAATTTCCAGTGACTTTTACCAGAGAAGGTTTTGAAATTTATTACCTAATTTGTGGCTTTTTAATCTCTATTTATTAATTTTTTGGTTACATATGAATATTTGTGATTGTATATAAACTGACACGAATAATCTTTGAAAGCTGAGAAAAGACATTTTGGAAATTGAATAACGAATTATTTAAAATTTAAACTTTATTTTGGTCGCTAAGCTATGTTAAATTTATTGGCTAGTTATATTAGTTATCATAACAGAAAATTCAGATCTCATAACTAAAATTAAGCTATGACAACTAAACTTCAATTGTGAAGTTTCGACAACTGAAATTTAGTTTTCACAACTGAGTTTTCCGTTGTCCCAACTAATATCGTTACAACAAAAAATTTAGTTGTTACAACTAGCCAATAACTTTACAATCTGCGTCCATTTACATCTCACGATGTATATATACAGCGAAGTTCTAGACTTCACTCTGTCCACTTTGATAACAACTCCTCAAAATGTCTTGTCGTGATGTTTTAGAAAAGTTTTGGTAATTAAGAGTTTGAAGTTTTCCATTGATAATTGCCAGTTCCAAAAGGTAGGTAAATTAATATGAAAACTTTATGTAATATGAATTTTTGATGAAATAATAAATCACATATAGTGTCAATTTTCCTGATAATAATTAGGACATTTTTCTTGTTTCAAATTAATGGAAATGATGACATTTTAATGATTATCGTATATAAAAAATAAAAAAAAGGTATCGAAATCAAATAATTGGAAATAAATAACGAAAAACTTGAGTTGCCAGAAAATATTGCTTCTGTACATTTGGAGAATTTCCAAAATTACATGAGAAACTCAATGAATTTTTGGCGTCTTTAGGGCTACCAAGGATTAAAACAACAAATAAGAAAAAAATAACATTTCAATTTATTTTATCTTAAATCAAGAAAAATATATATGTATGGCAATAGAGGCATATAATATATAAAAACTAAGTTAGGTACTTTATTGAAATCAATACATATGAAACTTTTTGTTTTATATGAAAGTTGAGGGAAAAAAATTAGATTTTCTTCATACATAAAATATATATTCCTCATTTTGGGACTCTCTGCAATGGTTGATTGAAAAGAAAATTGATATTTTACTGGTTTACGTTCGATAAAGACAAAATTTTACCAAAAAAACTGAAAAAATTTAGTGAAATTTAAAAAAAAAAAGTTATAAATTGTTGGATTTCCTTTGTAATAAAGTTAAGGGCAAGTTTTATCCTTGGCCTAATCGACTTTTGAACAAAATTCTTCTTTATCAAGTTCGATAATTGTTTTTATCATTTGTTTCAAATATGCTTTGTCACAATAGACTTAATATTGGTGACAATTTAAAGCCAATATACTAATCTTGATTACTTTCCTTACTTGCTAGAAATTGATTTTATCAAAATTAAAGTTCTATACCGACTATTACTTTGGAACTTGATTATCATTTATAGAATATTTTAAAGTGAAGATTCATCTAATCCACTGTGTATGGAGCTTGGGTATTTACTATATACTATATACATCATTTCCAAAGTTCATGACGAAAAAGAAGGAACGTATTTCAAGAAAATCAACAACTTTGTAAATATTAAATACACATATATAGTATATACCCATTTTTGGTAAAAAAATCCCGAAAATTGTGTATTAAGAGTAATTTCCGTGTAGAAGAAATTTCATTGTAAAATTAGATGCATACTGTATTTCGTATTAGAACACCTTTTTATGCATCAACGAAAAATTTTTACAAGTTTGTGTTCTCAAGCTTGAAAGATTTTGCTTTACGAAATTATGAAGGAATTCAGAGTGCTTCCGATTTACTTCTAATATTTTATATATAATATTCATCTCAAACATAAGTAGTATGTTGGTGTGGATCATGTTGAACTTCCAAGATTAAAAAGGATATAAAATAATTGGGAATGAATAATTCTGATACCACCATAAATTAGGGAATTCAATTATTTCTATAGTGATTTGTAGTAGGGAAGAGATGAGATAGAACAGAGCTATGATATGGAATATAATATTTAACTAGTTTTACTTTATTTAACTTTTGTTTTGATTCCAAATACATACTTAAAGTTCCAGCTCGTTTTCACAATTTTAATAATGTATTTATTACACTATTGTTTGCTAATGTACAAGCAAATTATCTCATATTTAATTCAGTTTCTATTCTATAGAAAGTAAGTTCTTTAGTATGTAGTATGTACTCGACATGAAAATCAATTGATATTGAATTTCTACATATCTAAAAGTAGCTGCTTCAAATATGATATCTCATGTTTCAATTTATGTACAACATGTCGTTTTATAGTCTTATTTCTTGTTTCATCCTTTAACAAATAAATACAGGTAAACCTATTTAAGACGGAACCTGAAGGGGCGAAACAAATTTTTCGTCCTAAATAGATTGAATATGATGACTTGTATGATCAAATAAAAGACCAAAAACATATTCCTTTTAAGTAAGCTTTCAATCTTATATGTCGATTTCATGTTAGACAGTTTTAACTGTATTATACTCAGAAAGATTTTCCCATCACAAATTATTGTTATTGCATTAAAATATCATATTCCATACATGTTTAATTTACTTGAATAGATTTTAGCTTCTATTATATTTGTTTTCATTCTTCAAATATAATGCTATAAATTTTGAATTGACTTGAAATATACAAAAATCTTCAATCTCATTTATTTATGTGAAAGAAATATGCCAGAAGCAACTTTTATCTTAACTTTTTGATAAGATCTATCATACGAGTACCTTTTCTTTGGTGATAGAATAATTGCATTTTATATTTATGTAAGTTTGAAAATTTTTGGTGAACTTTCGAAAGTTGAAAAGTTGAAAGCTAAAAAGAAATTTTCACGAATAATATTAAAGTTTGTAAGAATTTATTCAATTTATTTAATATTCATTGTTCTAATTCGAATTAATTTTAAGAAGAAGAATTCTTGATTTTCTTCGTATATTAAATTAAAAATAAATTAGGTTCTAAAATGAATATCAAATTTTGTTTATATTATCATATAAATTAGTGGTTTTGAACTATAAATTAAAATGAATAGAATTTAGAAGAAGAATAAACATGTTCTTAATCTTAAGTAAGTATAAATTTATTCATAATATTTACTACAATATATCTCAGCAAAACGACCGAAATTTAATGTCTTCAAAATAAAATTTATTGCTACTATATGAGGAATAATTTAAAGTGAAATTTGAAAATGCTATCTTAAATATAGACTTTAACATTCATATGTGATAAGAACCTTCAAAATTTTGTATTCAGTTGTAGGCTAATAGAAATGTGTCAAGAAGAATTGAATAATATCTATTTCCTGTTTAGATTTGCCAAATAGAAATCCATCATTGGCAGACGGAATCTTACATGGTAAGTATACAATTTTATGACTTCAAATTTCTTATATTGAAGACTTCATATATATAGGATACGAAAATTAATTAAAATCTAGAAGGTAAAATTTGTGTCACTTCAAATCATTTTATTTCATTCCATTAGGAAAAAAAATCTCTCTAACGACTTGACTTACATTCAATTTAATTTTTAAAGAAGGCACATTTCTATTATATACTTCCAGATGTATATAAGATGTCTGAATGAAAAAAATCTAATATAAGCTGAGATATTTGTAAATGTTTCTTCAAGATTAACTTTATTGAAATGTTTCTATTGAAAACCAATGATGATGTTATAAGGAGCGGAATTAATTGCAAGCATGTCTTATTAAGTACTTATGTTATGTTGTTGATAAATTAATTGTGGATTAGTAGGTTAATAACTTAGGAACTTCTTACGTGTTAATATCAAAAATATTTCCTCTAAGAAGCGTATGTTTTTATAAATTGGTCAATTTTGGTAAAAATAGAAACTGGTTAATCAATATTTTCAGACATAACTGCTTCAATTCATAAAAATATTAAGTTTATTCAAACTTAAAGTATATTTGCCTGGCTATAATTTTCAAAGGATATTTCTATCTAAGGACATTATTACAAAATAAGTCTATAACGACTTTCTTGAGAATTGAACCAATTTTAATAAAATCTGGACAATTTAAATTTTAAAAACACACACACACTTATACACATTTCAACAAAAAATTGCGAATATTTGCTAATTTCATATACATAAAACTGTTGCATTATCATTTATTCTATAATAGGTGTAAATGTGTATAACCTTTTATATTACATGACAATGTATTCGTGATTAACACACAATATGTGAATTATAATCCTCATAAGGATTGACGTTAATAACAAGAAAAACAGAAAAAGAACAACATATTATTCCATTGATACAACTCTAAACATACTGCAAACAATTTGGACATCGTACATTGAAAGCTCCTTTTCGTTCATGAAATCTAAAAAAAGGGTATATAACATAATAATTATAATGAAACCTTTTCTTTTTGTCTATCACAATGAAACACATAATTAATAATGTAAAAAGTAGAAAAAAGAAAATAAAAATAAACAAAAATGAACAAACTTTTAACCAAAAATTATTTAAAAATAAAAGGATTTTAAATATTATATGAGATTACCTATATATGAGTATTTATGCTTATTTCGAATATTATCAAAGACGTGTTAAAAATCTTTTATTATTATACCTGAGAGAAAATTTCATGTTTTTAAACATTTTTGCATACATAAAAGTTTGTGTACTCGAGTATATTTCGTATATCCTTTTTTCTTACTTTTGACTATTATATTAAATTTATATTTTATCGATTTTGTTTTCCAATGTGATTATAACCATAAAAACATTATATTCCCAAAAATTGTCGTTCTTACACAACAAACTGCTATTTCGAAATTTTTTAATAATAAAATATTCTAAATTTGGTTTCTCTAGAGTGAAATTATTTTATCACATCATATAAATCTGTCATTTCTAATTTATGCTGATACTGGCATATGAATAATTACTATGTATAGGAATCAGTTCAATTAGAATTTTATTTGAAATTCGGAAAATGAAGATATTGTCGCCATAAAATATTTCATTAATGACTGGCATTTTTTTTGTACTATAAAATATTATGGAATTTGTTTTAATTATAATATCTCTACTTAAAAAAAAGAAAAAAACCATTCTGATAAAATTTTGCCACAAGGTGCTTATTAAATAAATCATTATATACAATATGTAGGCAAATTTGTATTGGGGACTCTTCTGGAGTAAGTAATTTAATTTAGATTTTGGGATTATTTTGACGATTTTAATCGATATAATTAAATACTAATAGCTATAAATAAATATTTAAAATTAAGCTTATAAAAAGGAGTATAATTAAAATACGGATATGAAGGACAAAGTTCATTTGAATCCAAAGACATTACATTTTCTGATAAAATATTTACGAAATGGTTAAACTATTACAATATAACTTTGGGATAGTTATTTTTAGGAAATATTGTATCTGAGAAAATTACATATCATTTATTTTATTTGTTCAAAAAACATAACCCAAAAACCATGAATAGATAAACTTATAATTTTCATTCAAACTCAACCTTTTAAAATATTTGTATTTCTTTCATGATTTTATTTGAAACGTGACAGAATAGGTATAATGCCCTATGCTAGGCACGGAAAATTTTTTGAAGTAATTTTGTTTAAATTATTTATATATGTTGTTATGCAGTCAACGCGATAACAAGTTAAATTTGATTAAAATCGGTCCAAGGATAGTGGAAAAAGAAATAGCTGTAGGAAAAATCGGCTCTATGCCGAATTTTGTTGGGTATATTTTCCTTCAAAAATGAGTAAAATCTAATTCACTTTATTTATACTCTACCTAATTATAGTTATCTAAAAAACGTTCCCCAGTTTATTCGATAATTATCGGTAGTAATAATAAACAATACAAATTTTCTGAAAGTGATTTAAAGGCTACTTTTAAATAAATCGTCTAGAATTATAAAACTATAAAATTGTTTAAAAATCTATTTAATGACCATAAAATTAATCAATAGTTTGGTATTTTAAACTAGTTTAAATAATCTATTTAGTCACAATTCTTGGGTATTTAAGTTTTCTTTATATTAGTCAAATTGATAGAGCTGTGAGGCTTTAGTACCTAATAAAAAATGTGCTAGTGAGTCATTAATTCTTATTATATACTATTAGTTTTCTTCAAATAAATTTAACAAATATTAATAAGCCAAAAATTTTAATTACGCAACTTAAACAGATATATCCAATACTCAAATTCGGACTAAAAAACCAAACTCATAATAACGCGATTCAAAACATAATACGTAAATATTTTATTACAATGTCGCAAAAGAAAGACTATAATAATTCTAATATAAGCATTTTTAATAAAATATACAATATTTTTATATCTTTGAAAGATAAAAAAACAAACTTTATAACTTAATTGTTATTCGATATCCATTATTATTGTTCTTAAGATATTTTATTCCATTAAAAATCGATTGTCAATTATTCTAGATTTTCTTGTAAGTTAATATTATCAGTCGTGGTCGGAAGTTGAATTACTCTTGTATTTTGAAAAGCTCTTCAATATTTCTTTAAAACTATTTATTTTAGTTTTTATATTTTCGAATAAGAATTGTTCAAAAATTGTATAACATTAAAAAGTTATTTTATAGTGAAACATTTTCTTTGTATATTCATTTTGTAAATTTAAATCTTCTAAAGACTCTTAATAGAAATATATAAAAGTTTTTAATTGGCCTGCAATGCATATAATTCTTCTTCTTCATAAAATTCGTTACGTGCAAATTGAAACTTTGACGAAATATATTTCATTTACCTCATCATTAATTTTTACAAAGTTTTACTTTGTTGTTTTCCATCTTCAGAAGTGTACAAAAACGACATAGATCAATCTATTTTGAATAATTTTTTTGAAATTTGTATACAACTCATACAACATTAATATGCAAAATGTGTTGTAATTTGTTCAAACATCATTTTCTGAAAATCGGCACGAAGTTCCCGGATAATCCAATAGACAAAATTTAATTTTTAAATATGTAAATTTCTAGATTACGTTATATCGAACTTGCGTTTTATAAATACCACGTTATACGAGGATTGACTGTATAAACATGTATATATGTATCATATATGAATATTGGATCCCGTGTCTCACCACATATTGCCACATATTTCCTACAGGAGTTTCTTTCTAAAACCGATTTCATTCCCGAAAAGGTTTGTGCTGAAGTTTATATTAATTTTAATTTTATTACATAGGTACTCGTATATATTTTCATTTCCCAACAATTTAAAATACGTTTTAAGTACAAAATTTCATTTTTAAAGGAGGACAAATAAACAAAGATTACTGCCATTTATAAAGCAACATGAAAACATAACTCCTTTTATATTTTGTGGTTGGTCTTAAGACCCATGCTTGCTCAAATTCGGTCAAAATATTATCACTTTTTCATGTGATTTTATAAATGGCAAAATCGTCTGTTTTCTAGTCCTTCATTAAAAACATTAAAGACTGATCCTGCATATACTGACAAATTCGTTTTTCCAATAGAAATTAATTTTTCTGGATCAGATACATTCTCGTTGGTTTCAGCATCAGAAGCCATTGTGATTAAGTCCGTTTTAAAGAAAAGTTGTAGGGAATTTATTTTGGCTGCTGAAATTAATGTAGAAAATGCTCACGAACCATAAAATGAAAAACTTTCTGATAAATAAAAGACTAAGGAATCCGTAAATCGTTTTCTTGATAAATATTATTTATTCTATCACAATTTACCAAAATCGAGAGAACTTAGAAAATCTTTCGTAAGGGACTTGATTGCATTGGCTTCTGAACGGATCCATATAGCTATGGAGTTGATAGTGCCTGGCAACTAACTTTTCATAAGAATTTTAGTTTATTTCGAAACATATTATATGCATCTGTTATCTTTGTACACTTCTAGAATAATAAATTTAAATGGGTTTTTATTATTATAAAATCTCAAAAAGGGTATTATTTAATACACTAGAAAATTTGTAATGTGCATAAAACATGTTATATATGGATATTCTTTGTCTGAAAATTTATATATATATATAGTATATATTCAGCACATTTTCACTTTGATATATTCGAATTCGACAATATATATGGAAAAAGAATACAAAGATAAACTGATATACTTTGTACCACATAAAGAAAAACCCCGTATATAGTTTAAAAATAACATAAAAAGCAAAAAAGGAATATCTTACATATTATATATTTACAAAAACAATAACCACTATATATTACATAAGAAATAACCTACAATTCCTTTGGGAAAATGTATAGAACAATAAAAATCTTCATCGTTCCTGAGGGATACACCTATATATTTAGATTATATATTAGAATTGTACATATAGTATAATACTAACGACACAAAAAAACAAACAGAAAAGAATTTTAGCAAATATTTGCGATTGTAATAGGTAACGTTAACTTTAGTGAAGTACATGAAGCTCATGGAAAAAAGGGCAATCTTCAAAGTATAAGATTTGTAGAAAAGATAGTAGTCTAAAATACATACATAATAGAAATAGCAACGACCTTACCACCCAAATCTATATTTTTTTTACTTTTAGGATTCGTTCCATTTTTCCGTCTTGTCGTTCATGGTTAAGATATTGTCTATCTTGTCTAGAGTGTTTCTTTAGTTACATATTTTAAAAAGTAATATTAAAGTTGATAGATTACGAAGCTATAAAGAATGTCCATGACAGAATATGAAGACAAAAAAAAAATATTCTGTTTTTCACGAAGCTGTTATTATCTACATTTTATAGATTTAAGTGTGGATGCAATTTTTCTCCTGGAAGAATGTCAATCACCTTTGTGAGTGTTTTCGGAAAAAGTTTATTTTTCTTAACAAAATTGTAACCCAGAAGCGTTTTATAAAGAGTTTCAATTAAAAGAAAAATACCTGCTTTTTTATTTTATCATAAACCCACTTGTATACCAGATGAACTTTACATTTGATTAAATATTTGTATTATTTCTTGAAGAAAAAAGAAAATCCCATTATCCGAAAGATTGCAAAATTTAATTTATTTTTTCATAATATTTTTTTGAATTATTGTTTAAAAAATATGAAATTAATTAAAATACGTGCTTATGGTTAGCTTTTTTTCTTAAAAATATCATTTAATTTTTATAAGAAAATAAATTGAATTTAGATAAGAACTAAAAATTCATTACAATATAAATAATGTAGAAGACTTAAGAAAGGTGGATAGTTTATCTTATCCTAATCTACAAGAGCAATACTGAAAAGAAAATAATTCAATAACAATAAAAATAATTTCAGGACACCAAACAAGAATATTTTCTTTAATCCTACCTCTTTTATAATATCACAGGAGTAAACAGAATTGAAATATATCAAGATCCAACAATCAGCTAAACTCAATTAACCACAAAATAATTTCAAACACGTTAAAATAATGAGGAAAAAAGGGAATAAGATACTTCCTTTCAAATATTTCTGTATTATATATATATTTTCTTAATTTTCATTAGATCCTTATTATTTAGGTCCTTTATTCATTAATTTTACCCTTGAAGGATTTTTAAGGTACTTTTCTATTTTTACTTCTTTATTCTCATGAGATCCTTTCTTAGAAGAACAAGTTTTATACAAGTTTTTTTTTTCGTTCTCGTCTATATTTTCAATGGTTTTTACCGGAAGTATATAAGAATTACGAATGGTGATTACAGAAAATGAGATGTATATAAAAAGGTTATGTGATTTTGATTACATCCGTAATATCAAATGAAATTAGTTGAACATATTCTAATGGAAAACCAAATCTGCTTAATGATGTATATTCTTTAGAATAAGACAAGACTTAATAGGCTTATCACTATGTAAACCAAATTCATTTAATTTCTTTGATGTTGATTTATTTAAGAAGCTTATCGTGTTTTCAATTTATATGATAATTTAAATTTATATAATAGTTATTTAACTTTATAATAACAGTTTCTAATAGTATTGCGGAATTACTTTGAACTTTTTGAAATGCATTTCGATAAAATAAATATTTATCTTTGAATGTTAAAACCATAGAGATTTAATTTTCGTCGTTTCCATATAAAATTATTTAAGAGAAATTGGCATTTCTTTTAAGCTCAAGTTTTACAGGTTTTGGAGATAGTCGTTCAACTAATGAGATATAATATATCAATACTAGTAAGCTTAACAAGAAATTGTACAACCCTGTCTTTATTTTTTTAGCATCCAAAGTGTAAGTAATTATAAAGTAACCAAAGCTAGGGATAAGAAAAAAACACCAATCAGATCAAAGTAACAACAATTTCATTGAAAAGCGGAGCACGTGGAATCTACGTCATCACTCTTATTTTTCTGGTGTTCGCACATTCACATGATTTACATGGTTATACATTTTTACGCATGTATTGAAATCGAAAAAAAAATTAACGCGGCCAGGATGAGAAGTTAGAATACTTTTTACTACTCATGCTTCCTTAGTGTCCCAGAATAGCTCCATTAGTTAGGACCATAGAATGGAAAAAAATTGAGTTCAGGCCCATGGGCAAACAAACAAATCTTTTTTCACTTTCTTTTTTTCCTAATAAAAGAAGAAGTTTATTTAAAAAAATGCCCCTGTCCAGTGCACTTATCAATATTTAAGATAGTTGCACTGTCCAGGGGTGGCTTCTAGTTTTTTAATTTAATTTAAAAAACAAATTGCAAAAATATATTTTCTTTTTATTTTTTTAAGTATCGAATTTTTTCCATTAAAGTGTGTAAGATATTTTGAAAAATTTCTGTCTTGTTTGAAATTTATATTAGTGTGTTAATTATTTTCATTTTTATTAAAGAAATTTCCTGTATTTTAAGGCGTATTTGTTTAAAGTTTAGAATAGTTATTAATCACCATGCAAAAACGTACATACAAAAAACACACTAAAATAGTAAAGAAAAGGGTAGTTAAAGGGTTAAACTGTGTTTGAAAAAAAAAAAATCAAAAACAAACCAAACTTTAACTCTAAGGAAAACACTGTCTTGTGAGCAATAATTTACAGGCTTTCTGGTATTTCATGAAAATCTTGGAAATAACAAACAGGCATTTTTAAAGATTATTAACTATAATTTAATATGACTAAAGGAGTTCTACATAGAAGTAAAGTTAGTATAAAAAATAATACAAATCTTTAAAATTTAGAATAGAATGGACAGATTTAGAGAGTTTTATAAAAAGGATATTTTACAGCATAAACAAGAAAGTTATATATTTAAAGAAAACATTTACATTAAAAATTAAAACCAAAAAAAAAAAAAAATTTCACTCAAAATTTCACTCAAATGTTATCATTCAAAATAGTTGTTGTTTTTTTTTTATTTGGAAAAACAAATTAAAAAGAAAAGTGTTTTGATTGATTATGTTTTTGGTAATTTGAAAAAAAAGAAAGAAAAATAAATACAAAAACCAAATTTTATATTTTTCTTGTACATTTTAGACATTGATCTGGCCCAAACCGGTGCACGTAGACGTCGCCGCTGAATTGCACCTTTACTTAACGGTGGTCCCGTAGGACCACTGTGTGTTTGAGGTGCCGTTGATAAACCTTTTAATCGGGCCACTCCTGTATTGCTATTCGATTGATTATTACAGCTCTCATTTTTATCACGTAAAACACCATCTTGACTTTGGTTTTATATCAATTTGAAATTAATTTTGAATTAATTTAATTAAAGATTTTCATTTTGTCGAAGTAGTTGGAATTTTTATAATTATATATGTATATATATTTTTTTTTAAAAATGTTAAGAATGCACAAAGAGAAAGAAATTTAAATAATATTTTAATATTTAATTAGAAAAAGAAAATTTTTTTGATATTATTTACAAATATTTTTTTTAGTGAATTTTTAATTGATTTATATAAAATTTGAAATTGAAAATTCTTTCCTCATAAGAAAAGAATAAACCTATTTTAATTATTTATTTTCTTAAATAAATTAATTATTTCGAAGAGCGTTCGTTCGCATATGTTTCTTGGATTTTCCTTTTTTTATCACTTATTTTAATTGAAAATTCTATATACCCTAAAACATCTATCATTTGACTTATTAAACAAAGCCGGAAAATTTCCTGTTCTCTTTTTTCTTTGGGAAAAAGTTCACCTAACGGATTTTAAATTTATACATTTGTCTTTTCAATTTCCAAAAATAAGGGTTTTTCATAATTTTCCTTTAATTTCCTTTCCTTTCAAGAGTTTTTGTTAATTAAAATACAAGTGAAAAATAACATAGCAAAACCAGAAACGTATTATAAGAGAGATAAACATCGCACCTGTCCTAATTAATTCATTTATAAAATGGAAAGAAATACAAAAATAAGCTTTACGAAAGATTTCTTTTGTTTTTTAATAACTTTCTTTTATGGAAAAGTTTTCTAACAGGAAAATGAACGAAAACAAAAAAAAAAAAATTTACAATGCATGAAAATTACTTTTAAAATGAATTTTAATTAAATTAAATCGAAAATATTAGAAACAATTAACAAAAAAAAGAAAAAGAAAAATAATAGAAAAATAAAATTAAGTGATTTCAACATATTTTATGAAAACAAATTATTTGTTAACAATGAACTTTAAAAAGCATAAAAATTACGAAAAAAAAATTTTTATGAAATATTATTTCTGCAGATTTTCTTAATTTATTAAAATTACGACAAAAAAATAGACAAATTTTCAGCTGGCTTTATTTCTTTTAATTTTTAATTAATTAACTACGTGCTTTTTTCATTTGAATTGAATTTTAATGTTAAATTCATTTCATTACGAACAATTTCACTTACACTTTTCGTAATTTTTTTTTAAGCCCCAAATATTTAAAATTTTGTTTACGGGACCTAGAGGGGCTTCTGTAATGTAGTTAATATTAAAATTAATTGTTTTATTTAATTTATTATTATTGTTTTTTTTTTATGTTTATGTTTTTGATTAGAAATTAAAATTCCGGGGGGATGATGTTTTCAAAATTAATTGGGAAAATATAGAGAAGGTATTAATCATGGTAATATATTAGACCTAGAATATTGTTCTTCAAATTATATTTTCGAGTGCATCCTTAAAGGTTTTAGTCTTCTAATTAACCCTAAAATTAACGGCTTGATTATATTCTCAATGGGAGTCAGAATAGACAACTATTAAAACACCGTATAAAACCTTAAAAAAAATCAAAAAATTGCATAAAAATAGTTTTGAGTGTACTGAAGGAAAAACTTGAAAAACGACAAATTTATCGGTACTAAAAAAAGGTTCTAGCACTCATAGAATTAAAATTTGAAAATCGTTACCAAATTTTAAACACATTTTCTAATCAAAACCATTTAAATTTAAAGTTTGATTGAACTTTGAAAAAGTGTTCCTAAAATTTAGTTCTATAAAAATATAGTTCAGATTCCTAAGTTTTTTCTTTTAGTGTTTTATCAGAAATAGGAGTTGACCAGGATTGGTAGTCCAAATAAAGAGCAGAACATTCCGCCATACATCTTGAATAACAATCTTGAAAGGTGCTTGATCGAATAAAAAACCCTTAATGACTATTAGGTCCTGCTGTATAAACGAACTTTTGATTTTAAATTGTTATCTTTGAAATTCATTCTGTGGTAATACTACTATTCCAAAAATTTAGATATAAAATCTAAAAAATGACTAAAAACAATAAAAAATTTAGAAAAATAATACTTTTAAAAAAGATAAAAGTCGAAAAAATTTTATCAAAGAAATTGATTTTTCATATGAAAAATATTTGTTCTAATAAATTATTCAAGCTAATTAATTATGAAATTTATATTTTCTAAGAGAAAAATAATATCTTTCATATTTTGAAAAGTTTTCTCAGTAATTTATCACCATTAAAATGTGGGAACAAGTAAGAAGTAATTTAGATTGAATGGTTTCAATTTCATTTTAATTGAGTTACATTTATTATGAATGGTATTTTCTTAAAGCTAAAAAATAAAAAAAATTAAAAATAAAAGAAAATTTGTTTTTAAAATGATGAAGACATTCAATTACAGTCGAATTTTAGTTATGAACCAGGACTTTTGACCGCGATTGTGAAGTCACACAAATCGAATAAATAAAATTTTACTGTAATGTTTAGAAACACTTTTTCCCTTTGTCCCTATGAAAAAAAAGAAGTCCTACAAAATTTCCCATCCACCAAAAAATATGAAAGCACCTAAAATTTTCTTTTTCTTATTTTCGAACCTTAACTTTTTGATATAAAAGTATTTTCTTTTAATTAGATTCTTTTCGATAAGAACAAACAAAAAAAAAAATGTTTTATTATTATTATAATTTTTTTTTATTTTAATTAAGATATAGAATTTTCTTTTTTTTTTTATATTTCTGTGAAAATATATGTTTTTCTTTTGTAAAGATAAAATCTTCCATTAAATCAACGTAAGAAAAATGAGTAGGAAAAAAAAACGAAGATACTTACTTGGTCTCGTCTATGAAAACAGCTTCAAGTACTCGTGCTGCGTAATGAAGATTTTTTTGGAGTACTTCAGCTGATATTTCACCACGTTGTAAAAGTCGCAAGAGACACCGTAGTCTGTTAAAATACAAAAAAAAAAAAAAAATTAGTAGAATATAAAAGCATGGCAAATTTAAAGGATTTCTTAAGAACAGAAGAAGATGTCTAGAATCCAAGAATATCTAAAAGAGTACGTAATTTTATGATGGGTGGTTAAATAGTAAAAATATATAAAAGATAAATGAAATGCAAATTTTATAAATGTTATATTAAGACTGCGAGAAGATTTTCATGGGAAATTTTTAACACTTTTAAGATTGTTCATTCTTGCAGAATTTTAATGTTTCTAAAGTTCATCGTACAGTAGTACTATTCTGATATTGTCAGTTGTTTTTTGTTCTGTAAAAGAATCATTTAAAATTAAGTCCTTTTTTTAGAAGAAATAAGATTATCCAGTGGTGTATATTCGAAATAATCTGGATTTTCAAGACACAAGTTTTGTACTGAAGGATTAACTATGTTAAGATATACCTGCACAACTTTTTAAAAGACATTATATCAAGGAATAAAGACTTGAAACACTTAATTAATACAGAATTGTTCTTTGTATTTAAATAATTAATACTCTACAAGTTTGTATTTCTATTTATTTGAATTTGCATTTGCATTTACATTTTAATTAAAAACTATTCAAAGAAATCTCCTTGTATTTTATTTTATAGTTTTACATGAAAACCAATTAAAATATTAAACACTTTTTTAGTAACTTTGAAAATCATTGAGCTGAATTTGCAAATTTTAAAGTTTTCTAAGTACAGTGCAATTTGGCTTGTAGGTATTGTAAACAAAATACAAATTACACCTTAAAGATTGGTTGGAATTGGAATTTAATTAGAGTCTTTATTTTACTATACATGGCAGGCATTAAGAAAGCCAAAATTTTAAGGATAAAGAAATGCATTAATTCTTAAATCGATAAGAAAACAAAAAGTATTATCTTACCTCAATGCGGCTTTATCGCATGCATCCGGTGTATCGACGGCAGGTAAATTTTCTGTGGCTAAATTAATTGTTTCGATATCATCACTACCGGGTGTCGAAGTACCAGTTGTCGAAGTACCACCGCCGGTCGCCTGAAGGGCTTGCATATTCGCGAAATCTTCAGTAGTTATGTATTCGTATTGATCGTTTGATTTAACAACAGCACTACTTGTTGTTAGTGTTGTTGTTGTCGTCGTCGTATCTGATTGTAATTGCAATAATTCGTTATTTTGATTCTGATCCTGTTGAATAGTACCGCCGCTTCCACCAGCAACACCTTCTGGTGGTAATAATTGTGGTTGCTGAGTATTTGGTAAATTTTCATGCGATGATGATGATAAATTTTGTTGTTGATCTTGTTGATATGATAAATTACCCTTCCGACTGTTCGAACGACGGACTATCGTTAGAGCTCCTTGTTCTGCAAATAAGAATAATTTCAAGTTTATTGTTAAAACTTTCGATAATAATAATTGTATACAAAAAAAAAAAAATAGGAGAATAATACTTTTCTTGGTAAAACTAATCGATTTTTTATGAATTTACTTTTAATCTAACAATTATAATAAATATAAATAATGTAAGGTATTCAGTTTTTTCAATATATGAATTATTTATAGTAATATGTAGTTTATAATCCATAATTATTTCTCTAATGATAAATATAGGACATGTAGTAATACACTTTCCATAATATAGTTTGAGTCAGAACAAAAAAATTACTTTATAATACCTGCAAAACATTGTTGGGTCTCTACAACAATTTATATTCGGTTGATAATTAATTAATTCAATTGCTTTGTGGAGTTTATTATCACTCTCCTAAAACACGCACATAAAACGATGAGAAGCCATAATTATATTCAATGAATATATTTAAGGTTAGAACCCGACATATTGAAAGTTTCAAAAGAGAGTCAAAAAACTACTTCAAAATTAAGGATATTTTATGGAAAAATATATTAAGCACGAATTAAAGTTCATATGCAGTCAAAACATTAATTTAAAATAGTATCGCTTTAATATTATAGTCTCGCATATAGTATCCATATACAGATAAAAGCTGTCTCTAGTTGTGGTTAAAATAATTATCATATCGCAGATTACAATTTCCCATTCTTTAGTGCATGTTGTTTACATATAAGTAAACTGTATAAACTTCTATATAAGAAGTGGGTTGGAAGGTTTGTATAGAGGTTATAGAGGTGGTCTTCATTAACATTTTCTATACCTATTTATATATTCGAATCGACCCACCTTATATCATTACAAATATATGTATATAAGTTTGTTTAAATATTTTATGTGTATGCGGAAAGATATAAATTTTACCAGAACTATAAATATCGATTTCTTTTTAGGTTATAATATTCTTTACTCCGCTTATTATGAAATACCCGTAAGAAAATTCTCTTGTTTCCTTTTCTTAGTTTCAATTGTATGCAACTGTATATTCTTATACTATAGAATCAACCGGTAAATGTTTACAAGGACTGAAAAAATAACCTATTTCTGGAGAATAATAAGTGGAAACATTGATTCAATAGGATGAGGTGACATAAGAAAAAAAAACTTGGGTGTCTGAATGGTCGGACGCGCCCGTTCATTTCATGAAAACATGTCAGCAGTCCTCGTCCTGTTTTACCATATTCATTTTATTTTTATGATTTTGGCCTCTTGAATATGTATCTAAAGTCATATTATATAGAAGTAAAAAAAAGGTGATGGTAATTTTATCGTTTCAAGTAAATTGTCTTGAAATCTTTTCTACATCAAACCATTCACCAACATCGTGTAAAAGCATTTCACGCTTAGCCACTTTTACCATTTCTTAAAAGTAATATGATGTACGTTTTCTTATATAAAATGTTTACACAATATGGGAAAAAGTAAAAAGGAAAAATTTTTCTTTAAATGAAGGTCAGCAATACGTAGACACAAAAGTATTCATATTCAATAAAGACGTGTCTAGAGATGTGTACCAGAATATCAAATGCTGGGAGCTATTATATAAATCTTTGTCCTTATATTCAAAAGTGGTCTGTTTGTGTCAAACTTTAATATTTTTCTTAAATTCTTATTTCACATCTTGAATGTCGAATAAAGAATATTGTATATATAAAAAAAATGTTATTAGACATTTTTATTGTGGAAATTACAAACAGGAAAACGGAAAAATAATCATAAACAATTTATATAACAAACAATAAAAAAAAGAAGCAATTTATATGAATTTATGTTATATTTCGATTATCTATAATAAAACAAATCAAATTTCCCAGAACACGCAAACGTCCAATAACCTGTTGGAAATCAGCAGTAACATACAAGTATATCAATAAATTTCAGAAAGAAAATATTCCCAACTATACTTGTATAGCACTATTATGAGGTTTGTAGTTCTTATTGATCGCTACAAATAACCTACAGATTTCTCGACGTATTTATATAAATCTTTCTCGAATTTTAGGCATATATACCGGATGATTCGAAGAGTTCTGGACACAAAGTAAGAGCCACTGGTAAGATAAAATCAAAGAAATATATTTTGTGTTGAGTGACTTTTTTAAACCAAGTTTTTTTTTAATGAATTTAGAGAATTAACGGATCAGAAATAACTGATGAGATTAATCTCCAAAGGTGCTCAAGGAAGTTTTCTTTATTTTGATTTATATACATTGGTCATTATCGTTTCTAAAGAAAAATTGATGTGAGCCTAAACTTGAAAGATGAAAACTATTGATTGATTTCCTGCAAATAATCGTCTAAAGAAGGCAAAGTCGACCAAAGACCGAATTAAGCTTTTTCACAATATTAAGCGGAAAAGGAAAACGAAAAGAAAATGGATTGGAATGGAAAGTGAAACTGTTCGTTAGATTAAATTGTTAATTGTAAACTTTATTAGTTTAATTAGTTAGAGTTACTTTACAAGAATTAGTTTAAAGGAATCGAAAAAAAATAGTAATTACAAAGAAAACAAATTGCCTTTTTTACAACGATAACTGATTTGTATGAACTGCTTGAAGGACTAACTTCAATGCGAGCTCGGATGCAACTAACTTTAGAAAAATACAGCTAATACTAAATTGGATATGCAAGCATAACAAAAAAGCAATGTAGAATTTGTACTAAATCAACTTAAGTCTCAATGGCAGTTATGGATCATGTTTCGAAAATAAAAATCCTGTTAAAAAATCTAAACCATTTTGAGACACCATGTACCTCTAAAATATAGTCATACAAAATAATAATAAATGAGCTTTCATATCAGAATCGTTGAGTGATTTTCACATTAACTTAAATCGAGCATGTTTAAATGTTATTAAAGGACCTTTAGTTTCCTTGTATTTATTTTTTGGGTTAAGGAACCAGCAAAAAAATAGACTCTTATTTATATGAATATTGAAAAGGTGAAACAATAAACAAAATGCCGCCAATTTAAAGGTAATAATTTTAAGTTGATTAACTCAAAATATTTAGAAGTTTCGCGTTGGCATTTATTCAACTAATAAAGTGACGCAAATAAACATAGAAAGTATAATGTCTCAACAGCTCCGTTGGTTCAGAGCTCTCGAGGTTTAAGCGTAATTTATGTTTCTTTGCCTAAAAATATGATACTTATTAATATTATATCATTTTTATCTTAATTTAAGTATTGTATTTATTGGGGAAATATTGATTGAAAATTTTCGGGTAATTCGATTTTCTTGTGATGATGTTTGTAAACAATTCATATTATGTGTAATTTTTATATAAATATTTTATTCATAAGCAATTTATATATTCGAATGTTTAAATGTTGTTATTTATTTCGTTCTTTTAAAGAAAACAATTTATTCAATTCTATTCCATATGTTTCGTTTATTTTGTTATGAAAGCATACAACCAAATATTAAATAACGTATATGAATATAAAAATGGTTGTTCATTTCGTATATAAAATTGTCTTGAGTCAATTATTTTTATTTTTTTTAATAGAAACATAAAAATTCATAACTCTTTCTTTTCCTTATCTTTTTCAATTTAAAAAAAGAATTGTTGAAACATATTATGACATATCTCGTATCTGTTGAAGACGTTAACAAAAGGAGCAGTCACTTTAATTTTCATTTTTCTAAAACATTATCAAGAGTATATTTATATTTTCTGAAGAAGTTGAAATGTTAGTTCATTCATCATTTCAACTTCTTCAGATAAAAGGATATTTTTAAACGGATGTAGGATGCAGAAAAAAACATTTTGTGTGCAAAATAATTCAGGTTATGTGGTAATATTATAGCTTTATAAGTTCAGTACGTAATGTAGACACGAAATCTTTATAAAGTTTCCAAAAGTTTGAAGAAAATGTAAAATTGACCTTCAGAATTTGATCAACTACTATTCAATTTTATTAAATACTTATATTTGCAAGAACATGTAGCCAACTTCAGTTATGATTTCATATATTGTAAACGTTCTTATTTATCCAAAAAAACACACATAATAATATCCAAATGTAACTTTTTTTTGGATTCAAAATTCGCCTTTCCTTTTTTAGGTATAAACCTCAACAAAAATAATATATTTGTAAAGGCATTATTCGCGGCCCAAATTGGAGCATAATTCTCACTTTCGCTGTCCATCACAGCCAATTTACCTTGATAAGATTATACGAGAACTATAAACGCAAGTGCTTACTAAACAGGATATATTGTATATGTATTCGTTTTAATCATCATCTTAAATATTAGTATTTTGATACAATATCCAAGCTCTTTTAATCAAATGTATAATAAAGAATCACATTATCTCGTTTGAAAGCATAAATAATTGAAAACTGGATTTTCATAAATCGAAAATTTAAATTGAAAAAAAAAAGAATAAAGCCAATACTTTTTCAAAAGCTTTCAGTGAAAAGTTTTAGGTTATTGCTATATGTAATAACAAATAGAATGGATCAATCTTACTGACATCTGAGTTGATATCTTTTCTATAATATACTTGTATATTTGCCATCTCTAAAAAATGATCTTTAAAAATTTAGAAAGAAGGCCAACTAAATTATGTTCAATCCCACTGAAACGTAACCAAAGTAATTTTGTCCTCGATGTTTATGACTTAATCGAAAGGGAATAGTAAAAAGGAGCATTTTAATAGCCATTCTTTATGATTGTGCAATTATCTATTTTATTGTTCTATAAAATGAAAATATGTGCCCCACCAGGATTTTTTTTATTACACAACCAAAAAGGAAATATAAAATAACTTCCATTTTTTTTTGTTTCAAATAAATATTATGTTTTTCTCTTTTAAAATAAAAACCAATAAATTGTTAATAATATGTTTAACTTACAATAAAACTAGAAGAAAATAAATTCACATATATTTGCATGCAATTTAAAATCTAATATTGAATAAAAGCTAATTTAAACATGCAAGAAATTAAATTAAATCAAAATCTCAGTTAAACCTATTAAAATGAAATAAATGGTCGATTGACTAATTCGGTTGAGAGGGTCTCGACACCAAACAAATCCTTGAATATTGACATTTACACCACATGCGAAAGCTATTAATGTTTCGGGTTAGGTCAACATATATACTAAAACATATATATATCGTCTGATATGTACAATCTTATGGTAGATACGGATATATAAAATGACAACAATAGAAAATGGAATTGGGGAATTGCAAAACATTATCCCGGATAAGGGTAACAAAGGTCTGTCGAACAAATCAGCAGGATTTTTTATACCCAGAAAAGAAATATACCCGTTCTCTTATAGTATATTTCTCTATGGTATATGGTAACATGTCTAAAATTATATTCTTTTTGTTGTTTAACTCTAAACTATTAAAGTTGAACACATAAAAAGTGCAAATAACTGGAAATAGATTTGCCTTGTGGATATGGACCCAGAATGAATATATATAGACTGAGAAGTACTTATATGTCCAATGAACGTCGTTGTTTATAGTATGGATGGGATATATTTATAAACAAGAAGAAGAGTGCTACGCGATTGTTGATAATTAAGACGGATGTTTGATGTGCTAATCTTTAGTTGAAGTCTATAGAAAGTCCTTTAATTACTTTCATTGTTTACATTTTGGTGTGCCTCATAAATGAAATTCTCTACAGTGCACGCAAACTTTTTGTTTGCTTATATTTTCTTGTTTGTGATTTTAATTATATTAAAGAAAATTCTATTATTAACATTTTTATATGAATTAATGTGAGAAGTGCTATCATATTACATACACAATATGAATATAAGCTTTATTTATTAATATAATTTGGATGGTGGGGTAGGGGTTTGTGTGGGACACATATGAATGACGACATCTTTGTTACTTACTTGAAACTTGACCATTAATTGGGCAAGAATTTTGTGAACTTGTCGGACTACTCGATTTTGACCTCTCGTAGCCACGTCGTTCGAAAACAGCAGAATCGTCTCGGGCGGTTTTATTCTCAGGAGAGCTAGCAACTGAAAAATAGAAAAATAAAAATAAGAATAAAAAATATTGAACAAAAAAGTAAAATAATAAAAAGAACGAAATAAAACCAAAAAAAATTGTTTCTATATAGATTGTGATATTATTTAATGTTGAAAAGTTTTTCATAAATTGCTCCTAAATTCCTAGCACGACTTTTATCCTATATCCTAAAATATTGTGTTTTATTTTAAATTCTGAGTAGTTATAAAACCAATTTCCATAATTCGAAATATTTGTAAAAGTTGTAAAAGGATAATGACAGCTTTTCTAGGGTATTTTTCTTGTAGATCCTTTTAAAATACCTTAAAAACCCATGCAAAGTTCTTTTCTTCTGGTTTATGTTTTAATATATAAATTTTAAAGGATCTAAAAAAAAAAAATCAAATTCCATAGTTTTCTCTGTGAATTTAATAAAAACTTTACAAGAACATTTTAAGTAAAATATTTCATCTAAAATATTTGAAATATTCCAGCCAATATTGAGAAAACAATTTTGTTGTAAAAGAATTAAAACAATGCAATTTTATTGCATAGTATTTGCAGACATTTTTAAAATATGAATGCAAATAGGTACATGTAAATATTTTGGCTTACTTCCAATTATAAGTTAGAAAGTGGAGTAACATTCGAATTACGTACAGTGAAACCGCAATTAAACCCAGAACGCATTAACTGCATTAAGGAATTCTGCACCCAAAAAAATCATAAAGCCTTTGGCTAACTTTAATAACTGAAATTTTTGTTGTGAGAACTGAAAACTCAGTCGAAAGCTACATGATTTTTCTGTGTATGACACTATAATAACTCCTACAGGTAAACATATTACTGTATTTATGTTAAATGACGCTATAACGAAATCGTACCGCTAAATTCGAGATACTTTCCTTTTTAGTTTTAGATGCCTTTTCAACAATAAGTTTTGAAACTTATCGTTTAACTGTTTCACTCAAAACATCAAATGCAAGTGAAAACATTTCCAATTTAAATATTCAATTATAAGCGATGAGAAAGGTTCAGATCGCTTGTAGTCGCTATTCGCTCTAACGCTGATGGAAGTAATTGGTATCAGGACATTCTAAGCCTTTTGCAGAGTATTACTATGAACAAATTTATATTACAATAAATAAAATGTGTTCACCTCAATTATTTACTAAATTTACACGGTTGGCCAACTTAAAAAGGTTCGACTTTATTTTACGCCAAACATGTATTGATTAAAATAAATAAAAATATTTTCAATTTGGAGAACTTTTGAAATTCAATTTGAAAATGTTAGCAGCGATAAATTTTTGTTTGAGAATTATTGGGATTTTAAGTTAATACAGAATAAAAAAAAGTCCTGTTCACATTTGAGGTACGAAACACTAAAAGTCCATGACTATATATTGGATTAATTATTGTAAAAACAAAGCATTTAAAATTGTACGAGTAGATCCATGATAATCCGTGTTTTAATTTAAATTTAACTTTTTCACCAAAATTGTCGTGTATTAAACTTAATCATATTGTTTTTCCTTTTTTTTTGGTATTTTAATATTATTTAATTAAATTTTAATTAGAATCGAAAATTTTGATAAATGTTTTATTGACGAAAATTAATAAAAATTATATTAAATTTAATAAACATTTTCTACCTTAAGAAATCACCTGGAATATTTAATTTCCATTCTAAAGAAAAAGAAAACTGTCAGACCTTTTTCTTAAATGAAATACGATCATGAAATAAATTTACTTGTTTAAAATGTCAACAAATTTAATTTTCTTCAAAGATAAAAAAAAATTAATTTTCTTTCATTCGTTAAAAATATCCTTTTCATAATAATAATAGTCCGAAAAATTAAATTTCTATGCTTCAAACATTTCAGCGGTTTTATATTGGATTTATATATTCATTTTTCTTGAATCATAAAAGATCAATTTGTTTTTAAGAAAATAACAGATAAAATTTACTATACAGAAAATAAGGATATAAATCCTTAACCTAAATCCGTTCAAATTAAAATCCAAAAGGTAGAATAAATGAAATTGATATTTTCAAAGCATACACATTTTGGTAATAAGGAATATAAAATAAAACTGACAGAAAGTAAAAGGATATATATATATATATAAATTTTAAGGATACTCAAGAATGCTAAAGAAAATATGTCGAATAAAATAACTGCGAAGAATACAAATATAATACAGAAAAATATTTTATTTTTCAACTATATATGAGAGATTAATCCCATGAAAGTACCACAAAATCCGTTCGTCCTTAAGATTTAACGTCAACAGGTTGAATATGGTATTTTCATGTGTTCAAGATTTGTATTCAAACGGCATAAATACAAGTTTTTAGAAAAGATAAAAGATACAAAATATGATGAATTTCGGAAAGGAGACATGTACGTTAACATATACGTTGATGTAATGTGTGTACTGAATATTTCCTAATCGAAATGACAACTCTAATAATATCCGGAACGAACAATTTTCGGAATAATATATTGATTTTCTGTTGGAAGAGATGCGTACTATTGTAATTAGCAAATGTTTTGTAAAGCGATATGAACAATTCTGTAAAGAAAATGGTAATTTTAGGATATCGAAACTTTTTAATGTCAATTTTAATTTAGTACTTGAATGATTATCGAATATAATTAAGAATTGAGTATCAATTATTTCAAAATCAAGACATTTTTTGCCTTGATAGAATTTTAAGGACCTATTTAAATTTTAGTAGATTTGAATAAATTTGAAATTTTTTATCTTTAAATTGAAATTATCCGTCTTTGGAAAAATAATGAAATTAGAAAACAAGAATATAATTACAAATTGAGTGGATGTCCCTTTTAGTCAGATAAAGACGATAAATTTCTAATACAAATTTATAAGGCAAATTCTAATTACAGTTTATTATGGGCTTTTGATATAAACTTTTGGGACATCCTTATAAACTTTTCGAAATTAATCTTGGATTTGAGGGTTCCCTTTTTGAAAGAAATTAGATTTTATTCTATTTGTTACAAATGGAAACTTTATAAATTTTAATTTCCATATATTTATTTAAAACAAACGTTTCTTCCATTGAATAGATTACAGGTGTATACTATGTTACAATATGCTATATACTTCTTATGTAAAGAATATAGACAGTCAAAAATAAGATAATTTCCCAAAAGAATTGCAAAAACTCGGCATTTTTAAAAGAAGATTAGATTAGATAGAGGTAAAATTATCATTGTAGACAAAAAGAGATACAAATTTTAGATAGTTTTAAGCAAATTCTGTTTTTTATTGTAATTTCTAAAGTATAATATTTAATTTAACAAGATTACAACTGAAGATTTTATTTTCACAAGAGTCCCACAAATAGGAACATAAATTGGTATCACAATATTATAGTGGAGCATAGTAGAGCACAGTAGATCTAACTTATATCACATCCTGTTAAAATATTGGTTCGTCTATCAAATATACCATATATACAAATGTTTATAAAGTTCACTCTACTCTTGTACAAAAGAGTTATTCCTTTGAGAATGTATTAAGATAACTTCAAATTTTTTTAAAAGTATGAATAGAATCATTATCTACCCAGAATTAATACGCCATTTTTTTTTTTGCATATTTATAAGGATACTTTGCTCTTAGTGGGAATACTTTAAAAAATATATTATGTAGTATACTAAAAGGTATTCATCCGATGCAATTAAGATGCCTGACGTAATGTTTACTTTTCTCCCATTGGGACTATTTAATTTTATGTCATTTAAAGTCACTCGAAAAATACTCAATGGGAATATATGTACATAGTTATGTACAATTATTTTATAACTTGAAACAAGAAGATAACAAATTATAGAAGTAGATATATTAAGAAAGTGACGCTTCAAAATTTTACTCAAAACTAACTAAATAGAGGTGAATAAAAAAAAAAAGATTAAACAAAATTTTCGGGATTTAACTTGATAAAATCAAAGATAATTAAATTATTTATTAATACTAAAAGTTTATCATACATAAACTATAGTTTTCTTGTAATTCAGTTTGTAACGTTCATCATAAATCATCATCATCGAGCTTTTATCACTTTGTGTTACAAGGAAAAATCTTGTAACAGATTTTGATATTCAGAAAGGAGAAACACGTTAAAAGTTTTACATTTATCTTATCATTGTATAATCTGTAAGATCTCTTCTTTTCACTGAATTTTAATTTGATAATCTGTCAATTTGACAACCATATGAAATATGAAGGAGTAAAAAGTTAAATAATGATAACAGATTTTACCAAAAAAAAGTTATTTGTATATTTTCCGATACTTTAAGACTAGATACTTTAATCTGGAATATAAATATGTAAATATATTTTCAAATATTTGGACTAAATGAAGTTTTTATAAGAGTCTATTAAGTGATTGAGGTAAATTCAACTCGTTACTATTACAACAGATGTATTTAAGTTCATTAAATACGTTTTAGTAAGGAAACACCACGTAAAGATATTCTTTTTATATACTTAATTTATATATACTTCAAATAGCATCATATTTATTCAGTTATTGGGTTTTTCTTTTAATTTAGGAATAAAGAAACTCTTTACCGGGTTATCATGTAGTAAATGGTATTCTCTTATATGATAATAATCTTATCTTCAAGTATACTGTTTTCGAGCTATAATATTCTATCTTCTATAGATGAAGATTGGGGTTTTTATAACGTAGGTATTATTCTCTACGGAGAAATAATATCAGCTCTAAACATTTGGAAAAATAACAGCGTTTCTATTTACCCGAAATATGTTACCATCAGAAGACGTAATCATCATAAGAAACCATCAAATATATACAAAAACACTTATATACTACATAATTTTCCACTTCTATATATGAGTATTTTGTAAGAATAAAGAGTTGTGGTGGTGTTTTTCTGGAGATTATGACAACAATGATATTATATTCGTATAATGGATATCACGCATCGAAATACGAAAAGATAAGTACTTATATGATAACACTTATTCATCATAAAATTATATATGGTAAACTTTTCCTCATTTTCATATTATATTAATAATTTTCACGTTAAAAGCTTATAGTTAAACACGTCTTCCACTATCCATATGGTAAATAATTCCAGACAAAATAGATGATAATTTTATATAGTGTGAAGAAAGATATGCGCATGAAAACTATTATTTTTTTCTTTGTATTTATATCTGATATTTATATGATATAATGAAATGATAACATTATTCTGCAATAATAAATAGAAAAGGACTGTAATCAAACGATATAACTGCACCCGATTGAGATATATCTGAATCCTTGAACCATATTAAAATATTACATAGTTTATTGTTTTCTGCGATAAAATATAGACCATAAAATTCCAAACGAAGAAAAATACATTTTATGACTCGTACGATGTGATCATAATGAGGAAAATAATAAACTATAAACGAAGTGTTTCCTTCCGTAATGATTGATGGAAAATTTTAGACATGTTTTATTCAAATAAATACACTGGACATAGATTAAGATAATTTGAAGATAAAATTGATATATCAGACTATATTAAAGAATGGAACATAAAAATTGTTTGTATTAAGTTTGTTAAGATGGAGGCCCTTTTGGTGTTCCTATTATACCATCCAATATGATAAATCTACTTATAAAAAGTTAATGGTCAATATGGACAATTCTAATAGATATTTGGCTAATAATTTTGTTCTTTGCATTGCAAAGTTTATTTTTGAAAAAAAAAATTGTAAAGTTTTTAACTTTGCACACACAAGAAAATCACAAAGCTTTTGCCTAGTTCTGTGAATTTTAGTTGTGTTACAACAAAAAAGTCAGTTATCACAACAAAAAATTCAGTTGCCAGAACCTAGGCAAAAGCTTTGTGATTTTTCTTTGTGCAAATTTTCTAATTACTGCAAAAAGTTATTCTGTTATTATTTGAAATTTGCGAAATAAACTATTTTGAAAATTTGCATTATTAAAAAAAAACACATAACAAATTGTGTATTACTAAATTTTTGTTATATTCATGTCAAAATAACAGCATTTTTAACATTAGTGTACTTGATGGGCAGAACTCGGTCGTTTATAGTCTTTCATCTAATTTAATACGTACAAGTTTATTCTCAGGTCGACTTCTTGTATTCCGCATTAAGTTTGAAAAACTTGTGGAAACAAAAAAAATCGTAATATGTACTATGACATAGATTTTACATGATTATTATGCGCATATAGTAAAAGATTTTTGCATAAATTTACTTTAAAACTATGAAGTTGTTTGACATGATGGGTTAATAGCGTAGTTGCGAACTTTAAACGATTTTTAAGACATTTGAAAATTTATTATGAATAACTTGAAAATTCACCATTAATATTTAAAGCAAAAGAAAAGAAAAAAAAAACGTCAATTGACATATTTTATAGTTCTGATTTAATATATTCATAAGTAAAAAACTTCTATCGACATAGTTAAGTACGACGTACTCAAGTGTTAGATCGTAAAAGTAGGTCCTTATATACTTGTAAAATTAACTCGATTTTTTTATTTTTACAGAACTCTTTAGGAAAAGTTTGTAGATTAATTTCTGAAGTATTCGCTTTTCGAATCAATTCTCAAACATTTCAAAAAGTAAACTTTTCTATTGTATTTTGTTCGGTTAGCATTTTTGGTTAAAATATAATATTACAAAAAAAAAATATTTAAACAGAATCTTCTTGTTTGTATTTAAAGATTTAATTTTTAGAAAAGTCGATTAGATTTAGTAGTATGAAATTTACGCCGAAAAGTAAAACTCATACCTCATAAACCACATATACATTCTTACGTCAACAAAACTTAAGCTTAACATGTTTGTAATTAAATAATTCAATTTATTACGTAATTCGATATGAAAATTGTGAACATTTTAAGGTATTTAATTAATTCCAAGGAAATAATTAGAAATGTATTAAGAAATTTTAATATATCACAGATTTTCTAAATGAATTTTTTTTTTTTTGGTTTTATAGTTTCTGTTCTCGCTTGGAAAATCGAAACACAAGAAAATTGGAGGAAAAACAGATTAAATTTTAATTTTCTTTATTTTTTATGAAAATTTCTAAACTGAAGATAGCTCTTTTCATTGAATTTTGTTGATTGCAAATTAACCAACTGAATAAAATTAGATTTAATTTTGGGAATGTTTAAAAGTGGAAAAATACACTGCGAATTTATACACTGGAAGAATGATTTCTTCCATTTAAATTATACAAAAGGATTAAGATTATTGATCAAGTAATTTTCCAAGCCTGTTGTTATCCTTTTTGGATACAATTTTGATATTCTGTAGATCACCCTTAGGTGAACATCACCTAATTAAATTTGAATCAAGGAAAGCTAACCAATCAATGTTCTAAACTTTATTAAGAGTTTTCTAAGATAAAACTAAGTTTCAATTTTCATCTGACCCCTATTCTAGAACATCAACAAAAGTACTTAGTTCCTCGAATTTTAATAACATCAAATAACGCGTACGAGAAATACCACGTAAATTTTGACACAGCCAAACTCACAGACAGACAGATAAGCACCAATTTCAATTCAAGATTTTATACCATCACAAGACTTTATTCCGATTCTGTAGAAAAAAACCAAAACTATTCTTTCGATGGTTTAATTTCCATTTCACGTAGACAAGTTTTTTTCGGTTTTCCTTTTAGAAAAATGAAATCTACTAAACTTGTTGTTTTTAAAAACATCTTTTACCCACGAACTTATACTTGTTTTTTGTTCCTATCTTCATATTTAAAGCCCTTTTCCCATCCTTAAGCATTTTCATTATTATAAAACTAAGAAGAGAATTTTCATGCAAATTTTTTACAACATGAATGGAAAATTGTAAACACCGAAAGGAATTAAATTAAATTCTTGGCTGATTCCCCACAAAATGAATTAGTTGACATCATTGTTGTCATCGACGCCATACTCAAGGAATATGAGGATATATTTTGATATCTATAAGGATCTTTTTAAGTTAACTATATTATGCGGAAACAAATGTAAAAATGGGTGTACAGAAAGAAGAAAATCTTTTTTCCATCGAAAGTAAAAAATTAGAAAAATATGTAGATTGAGTTTTAATGAGGCTAAAAAAGTGTAGTACTTTTTTTTGTTCGTTTAGTATACGATAAAGTTTTGTGATAAAAAACAGAAGTTTTTCGTTTTGGGTAAAAGGAAAAAATATTTTGTATGCAAAACTTGAAGATGATGAACATTTTATTGGTAATACTCAAAAGCGGTTAAATTTTGTTTAATTGAATTTTATGAATATTTACGTCTATTTTTTTATGATATTATAATATATTTCATTACTTGTTAATATCATAATTATGCAAAATAGGCAATTCTAAAGTATATGAAATTCAAGACATAATACATTGAATAATTTTGGTGTGAAAGTGTTTTCTAATTAACATTTAAGCTTTTTTTCGCGAGAATATTTATTTAAATTAAATACTTTTAAGATTCACTTAGCTCTTTTTTTTTGTATTTTTAATAAGAATTTTTCTATTTTTCACATCAACTTAAGATGTAATTAATGTCAAAAGGAATTTTAATAAGTATATTAATTAGGACACCAGAATATATTCTGTTGATGGATATTAATCTAAAAAATTAAATATATAGATGGTCTATGTTAATGTGTTTTTGAAACAATTTTAATGCCATGCAATTAAAACTTACTCCTTCTTCCTTAAGCTCATAAATGTTTTTCGATTTATAATTTAGAATTTTCTGGAATATTCTTTAGGTTATGTTTCGCTTGTTATAGCTTTATGTTCAATCTGAGAATTTGTTTTATTTTGAGTGCTTTTATATGTAATACTACTACCTATATTGCGTATAAATGAAATTAAAATCGATGTTGTACTTTACTTATATAAAAAGATGAAATTTAAATTTAAATACTAATCCCAGTTAATTTATAAAAATTTCTAGATTTATGAAAATGACATGAATTTCTTCTACACACGGAATAAAATCCCGACTTCATATTATACAAAATTTTAGCTCGTGTCTCTCTCTCGAAGAGGCTAGAATAATATCGATTATAAAACGTGACTTGTTTTATAACATTTTTGTTTTGTATAAGAAAACAAAAGTACATTATTTGTTCTTATTTGTGTCCCAGTGATCTTTTAAATTGAAGAATTAATGATATTTGATGACGGTAAATTTGGGTGAAATTTTAAAACTTTAAAATACAGAACAACAAAACAAATGTGAATAAATACAATATAAACCAGGACCATCTTAAATTTTTAACTAACTATAACATTATAAAGCAAAGATACACTATATTTTATTTAGGGATGACAGGATAATAGAAAAAATTACAACATCTTATATGTTTTTATTAAGAAAATAAAACGTGAGTGGAATTTGGTTTCCATACAATATTTTGTTTTCCAGTTTTTGTTTTCGTAAAATGGAAATTTCATTGATTGATGTGTAATAAAATTTCACAAAAAAAAACTTGATAAAGCGAAAGTGAATTATAGGAGCTTTGAAAAATAAGTTAAAACTATACTCTACAAAAAAAGTTAACAGTTTATAAGTTTTTCGTTTGGGTTTTTAATATATAATTGCTCAATACATCACACATCAACAGCTGACAACACATTTTACGATGTCTTTTAATATCAAGTTTATGGATAAAACTTTATAGTATTAAGTAGATATATAAAATAACAAACACTGATCCTAAATTTAGGCATGCCTTGTTTTTTTGTTATTTTCCTGTCTAAAACGAATGCTTTAAGGTAAAATACAACACTATACCATGGATCATGTGAATAGGTATAAAATTTGCTTCGTGAAAATAGGTGCCCTGGTATTCCACCAGGTCGGAATTCTATGCTTCGCTTCGATAATTTTTTTTAACCATGTCCGCTAATTGATTTAATCACTTTTCAGTTAAATTATATTCTAAATTTATATTCAAAATCTCAAAGAATCTGTTGAAAGATTGCCTAGATCAGATTTTTCAAATCATCGAAACATCCATCGAATTCATACCAAAAATAATGAATGCCATGTTTCTAATAAGATAATCAATACAGATATTACGTTAATTAGTTAAAGTAAATTTCAATGTTTCATTTAAAAAAGTTTTGGAAGAATGCCCACCTATTATAGACATAAAATTTATTAATAAAATATAATAAATAAATTAAATATTAAATAATATTTATTAAATAATAAATAAAAATTATTAAAATCTTTTATACCATAATTCTAATGTACGAATAGGTTCTTACGTACTCTCCTATCTGACAGAGAACAAAATGTAAATTTGAATTTTCCAATTAACTCTTACAGTTTAACAATAAAAGCTTAATTAAAAGTCGTGTACTATTTAATAATATTTTGTCATAAAAATTAGTATCAAACCAAACTACATATTTATTCATTGGGTAACCAAAAATACTTCCAAACTTTCTAACTTTGTTTGAAAATTCTCTATTTTGAAAATGAAAAACGTGCTTTTTCTTATCTCTTATTTTATTCTCTTTGGCTTTATTAAAGTTAATTAAATAAAATAATATACAAAAAAAAAATTAAAATCAGGTTACAACCAATTTTTTGGTAGTCCTGTGATAACAGTAATTTTTATATGTAGCCATAATTTATCTTAAACCTAACTTTAAATACGGAATAAATTATATCCTTTTGTCTTAAATCTCTGCATTTATAAAAATCAAAAAATGTTTGTTCGTTTGTTTGGTAGATAAAGGCTACTGTCTCGTTTAATCTATTCGCACCAAAATTGGGCATGTATATTTTTCAATATCCTAGAAAAAATACTGTGGCGCATCCCGTTAGGGTAGATACAAGGACAGCAGATATGACAAAAAAATAAAAAACTACCTAATTTTGCCAAAACCTAGCAGATACAACTTGAAATGTTTATTTTGGTTAAATGGACTTAAACGATATGTCTTCATTCATTCTGTAGAGGATTCGCGCGGGAATCGGGAAAAAATAGAAAATTGTCGCTAATATGGTCAATACCGTTTAAATTTTCATGAAACTTGGAGACCAAAGACTAAAAAATATATAATAATAAAATATAGTGTGCAACCGTTATCATAACGTTACAGTCTCACTATTTTCTTATTACCTTCTTCCAACACAACCTCACTAATCCCGCACCCACCTAAAAGGAAAGAACGAGGAGAAGCAGCTAATTTTATATAAAACAGTCAAAATGACTTCAAGTTGTTGTAAGGAAACCATGAATTATTTTTGGCTATATTAACTTTGTTCTCCGTGAATTCGTTTTAATTAAATTTGTAAGGCAAAGAAAAATAAAAATTGTGAAGAACTGAGACTTGGATTTGAGAACCTGTGTCTCATCAGTTTCTAGAGGCGAGGTCTTAACCAACTAGACCATTCTACAGTGGTTTTACTGGTTCATTTGCCTTTTTCTCTAATATTCTCAAAGCATTACAACTGTTTCTCTTAAACCTCTCAATTGTTAAACCAATTGTATTTTTCATTTTTATTCCTACAAATTAAACATAAAAATCAACAATTTATATGAAAAACGCATATTTCAAATTTAAATTAAATCAGTCAAATCCATTTCCAGTTATTGTGTGAACGAAAAACTTAAGCACCTATATTTTTAGAAGTTTGAAAAATGTTTGTCGACATGGTATTCTTTACCATAGGATATTAAAAGTTATCTCTTCGAAACTTTTGTGTGAATTTTTTAAAGAATAAAATTAGGAATTAATTTTTAAGTGTATCCGCAGTTCTAAAAAAAAGTTCGAACTAATTAAAAATGTTGTTTTGTTCTTAAATTTTAAAATATAAATTTCAAATGATGTAACAAAAATCAAATAATCGAAAATTTTAAATTAGAAAAAAATAAACAATAATAAAGAAAAGTGATTTAAGTTTGCAAAAAAAAAAAAAACATAAAAATAAGAAATTCTGGTGAGTGACAAAATCTTTAATAATAGAATTTTATCTTAAGACAAGACAGTTGAACGATCTTGTCTTTATATTTGCCAATACATATTTTAAGTATTTCATCATTTTATATATTTTCTTGTTTTTTTTTTTATTTTAAAATGTTGATCGTTGCCAAAATAGCCATTTTAATGCTAATCAAATTAATTGAAGCTATGATAAACTGTTACAGAGTTGAGATCCCGTCAGTTCTATACGGTTTGGATACCGGTCAATGTTGTTTCTTTTTAAATCTTTTGTTTTCTTTTATTATAATTTTAAATGTGATTTTAAATGATTGCTTTTAAACTTTTATTTTTCATTTAAAAAATTTGTTGGACACTCTTTTTGTTGGTGTTTATCCCGTTCTGATGAATGACGGAGACAAATGTTTCTTCTGTTTTAGAAAAATTGCCAACAACTTTACAGCAATTTTTAATGTTATTTTAATTAAATTTAAAAAAGAAAAGAAAAAATAAGGAAAAAAACTGTTTCGTTAAAATTATTATATTTTATGAAAAACAAAAACCTCTACAAAACAAACAATTCTATCATTTTCATTGAAATTTTATTTTTGTTTTTAAATAATAGCTTAACTATAGAATTTTAATCTAAAAGTTTAGAAAATTAACTTTAATTAAATTTAAAAAAAAAAATAATAATGAAAGTATTCATGCTTAACGAAATTTTTTAACGTAATGTGCAAAAAAAAAGACAGACTTTAATCAATTCTAAATTATTTCTATGTTTTCTTTAAATATAAAATTACCGGAAAATAGAAATTTTCCACATTGTTAATATTTACTTTAAAAATTAATTACAAAAAAAAAAAAAAAAAAATAATAATTGCTCAATTAATTAGAATTTATATGGGAGGAAAAAAAAGGGGGTTTATTGTTGATCTTTTTTTTTTTTTGTTTTCATAATTTATGATAAAACTTAATTTATTTTGTAAAATATTTTCCAGTATATTAATTTACCCCGTCGTGTTGAGAAGTCCAACTAAATAACATAATATCGTTTGCTTGTTTTACGAAAGTATGTTTTTTATTAATATTTTTGAAAACAAAAAACAAACCTGATTTCATATTTTTAAAACAAAAAAACAGCATAAAATTTAACCTTATTTTAGGTTACAGAACTTCATAAATAAAATCTGAGCAAGAAAACCACATACGTACTATATTGTTTGGTTTACCAGGTGAGATATTCGACAGTGTTTTGAGTATAATCAAGTTTATATGTATTCCATGGTTATCCCGAAAATATAGTTCATCAAGTGAAATACTAGTAGTCCCTCTAGAGATAATATTTTTAGAACTCTTTTAAATGGGTTTAAAAGTTTTTGTAGCAGAAATATTGGTACTGGTATTGGTCAGTAAGTTTTACGATTGTGAGTCCCTTAATGATCATAATGATAAAGAATGGTGGCAAAAAAGTGTACTCTACCAAATTTACCCAAGATCTTTTATGGATAGTGATGGAGACGGGATTGGTGATATTAAAGGTGAAATGGATACTTAAAAAAAGAACAAAGTTTTAAAGTACTTAGAATTTTTTATTTCATTTAGGAATTATTTCAAAATTAAATCATTTAAAAGAAATTGGTATTGAAGCAACATGGTTGAGTCCAATTTTTCAATCACCAATGGCTGATTTTGGTTATGATATTGAAGATTTCACAGCAATTCATGATGAGTACGGATCAATGGAAGATTTTGAAGAATTATTGGAAAAAGCTAAAGCAATGAGTAAGGATTATTTTTTGTTGTTGTTCTTTCATAATTCTCCAAATATACATAAATACTTATAATTATTATTAACAGATATAAAAATTATACTTGATTTTGTGCCAAATCATTCATCAGATAAATGTGAATGGTTTACTAAGTCCATTAATCGTGAGAAGGATTTTGATGAGTTTTATGTTTGGCATGATGGAAAAATTGATGAGCATGGAGAACGTCAACCACCAAATAATTGGGTAAAGATATAGAAAATTAAATTATTAAAATCTTCAAAATATTCAATTTTAGAAATCTGTATTTTATGGCCCAGCATGGACATGGAATGAAAAGCGTAAACAATATTATTTACATCAATTTACATCAGGCCAACCAGATTTAAATTATCGTAATCCGAAAGTTATTCAATTTATGGATAATGTTATAAAGTTTTGGTTAGATAAGGGAGTTTATGGATTTCGTATTGATGCTGTTAATCATTTGTATGAAGTTGAAGATTTCCGTGACGAACCAGAAAATATCTTAGAATCAGATTCGAATTCTTATGATTTTACGCATCATTATTACACAAAAGATTTGGTAAATCATATTATTTTAAGAAAATTAATCATATTTTAATTAATTTTTAATTAAAATAAAGCCTGAATCATACGAACTTATATATCATTGGCGGGAATTATTGGATGATTATACAGAAAAACATGGTGGCGAAACAAGAATAATCTTAACTGAAGCATACGCGAATATTTCCTTTACAATGGATTACTATGAAAATGCGGTTGGTCGTAAAGGAGCACATATTCCATTCAATTTTCTTTTAATAACTGATATTGGAAAAAATTCTGATGCACGAGATTTTGTTTTTAATATACAAAAATGGTTGTCATACATGCCTTTAGGTGCATCACCTAATTGGGTTCTTGGTAATCATGATCAACCAAGAGTCGGATCACGATTTGGTAAACAGTTAATCGATGGAATGAATATGTTACTTCTTACACTTCCTGGCATTGCAATTTCTTACAACGTAATAAAAATGTTTGTGCTTTCGTTTTGGAATATGTTTATGATATATATTTTTTGGTTTAGGGTGAAGAGATTGGAATGATTGATTATAGAGATATAACATGGGAACAAACTAAAGATCCTGCTGCACGAAATACAAATCCTGAAGTATATAAAAAATATTCACGAGATCCCGTTAGGACACCATTTCAATGGGGCTCTACTAAAAATGCCGGTAAAAATAATTTACTTAATAATATAATAGAATAATAAATACTTCAATAATTTAAAATTTTTAATAGGTTTTTCAAGTGGTGATACGACTTGGTTACCGGTTCATCCAAATTATAAAACCATAAATTTAAATAAACAAAAAAAATCCGATAAATCTCATTATAAGCTTTATCGTCGCCTGGCCTATTTACGAAATCATCCAACATTTCAAAAAGGAAGCTTTTTCCCTTTGGCAATTAACAGACGTGTTTTAGCATTTAAACGGTATTTAACAGTTAAATTATGTATTAAAATGTAAAATAATATTATTTACAGTGAACTGAGAGAGTATGAAACATTCGTCGTTGTAATTAATTTGGGCAGTAATGAAGAGACTGTGGATTTAACAGTATTAGGTGATTTGCCAGAAGAACTGACAATTATTGAATCCAGTTCCAAATCAAACTACAGCGAAGGGTAATTTTATATAATCAAATTTACTATTCATTTTTATATTTATGTTTTGTGTTTTTATGTTTTTTTAAAGTAATGAAGTCCCTACAGGAAAATTCATTTTACATAAATATGATGCTGTACTTTTGACGTTTGATTGATTTAAATTAAATAACATAATTTTGTTTTATTTAAATATTAAAATATAACTCTAGAAGAATTTTGCACAAGCTTTTATTAAGACCAAAAGAATGTCATTGATATATCATGTTCGTCTTTCTTTTTATTGTACAAAGAAATGAAAATGTCTTTAGAAAACATCTAAATTATTTGGATGGCGATAAATGGAATGTTTTAAGTGGAAAACCTCTTAACGAGTCTTTTTCAACCGATTTGGTTAAATTAAGAGGCGCCAAAAAGCTTGGCATCGCTTAAAAAATAAACTGGTCTCGTCCTACATTCTTTGAGTAATGAATTAACAGAAAAGAAACTCATTTAGAATTTAAAGATGATTTCATATACAAAGTTTTTTAGTACTTTAGTTAACCCAACATATTATATAATGATAATCCGGGAAAAATATTATACAGGGTGATTCTTTAATGATTATTCCAATGTAGTGAAATGATTATGTGTCTTAAAGAGCTGGTGATTCCGATGTGTTTGTTATTTTGTTGAAGACTATATTTTGTCTGTTTGATTGCATGTATTATGATGTCCTGTTTTTCTTGTATATAACAGTGTATATATTTGACCTGATTTGGGCCACATTGGAGTATGGCAACGCTGTCGAAAAGCATTTTTTGTACCCAAATATAGCGTATTTTTGCAATTATCGTAGAACCGGAACTCCGCGTCCAATTTTGATGAAATTTGCACAATTTGTGTATTACGGTCTATTTCAGATGCGAAATTCACTAATGGCAACACTATTTTACAAAACTGTTTGTAAAAACATTTGTATTGGCATAATTTGTGGTCCAAATTCAATGAAATCCTGACAGTTTAGGTATTTCAGCTTATCTAAAGCCGATTGCATTTTTCGTCAGAATTTGACTGTAGCTAGATATTTTGTGTGATTCATGGAGATCAAACTACTGGACCGAATTTGACGAAATTCACACACTTGAAGGAATCAGGCTTAAGGCAGGTCTGGTAAATTTTGCACTGAGTCCTGATGGAGATGGGACGGATGCGGGATGAGAAAAATGCACTGGTACAATGTGAAATTGTGGAAACATTGCCAGACGGGCGGATTGGCACGAGAGCTGAGCACAATGAGGTATTCAATGACATTATCGGAAAAGTCTCATAGCGATCAGGCCGGAATAGAGGAAAGTGTAAATCCATTGGTATGACTTTTTAAATATTTTCTTATTCAGAATTATATTATCTTTTTATGTTTTCACTCTGTATACTATAAACTCTCGATCATTTGGTTATCTAGTTTTATGATTTATCCAAATGGAAAAGTTTATTTATGTGAATCGAACGATTTCCTTAGAGGCCTTCGGGTTACTAATGATATCTGATATTTCTCATTTTCAAATACTAAGTTATGTAATCGGTATATAAACGGACTTTTGTTGTATGTCCTTTCGGTTATTGTATGCTTTTTTTTCTTGTTTCAACACTATTTTTAGTTTCCTTTTTATCAGAATAAATTGGATACAATTTTTTCATGTTATTATAATCATTGAAAATACGAATGGATGACTTGTACAACTTGTTCATTATATCGCAAATTTCTATTATTATTATGAAATATATAAAGTTGAAAAATATTAAACATTCGATTAAGTAAATTGATGGTGATCATAGTTTTTTTTTATTTATCCCTACTTTGTTTGAACTAAAAATCATTAATCATCGGACAGACATCCATCAGGCATCCAATTTGGAACAATGGATGTCCAATTATTGTTGTTACAGTAACGAGATGGACATTTTTCAATCTCATTCGTTTATATCTTCTTTTTCAGTTATATTGTTTGGAATTTCTGTGACATTTATTAAGTACTTTTGAGAGCAAAATCTTGTTCAAACTGTCAAAATTAATTTTATATTATTTTTTTTGTAAACCACTTCATTATTGAACAGTTTTGATTTGATTGGAGAAATCCTAATTTTATATTTGATTTTGAAATGCAAATGCATTTGTATAATATTGATAAAGAGATAATTTATTCACAGCATAATATATTATTTAACTTGTTAAGTAGATAAACAGCGTTTAATGTGGCTTGCATGTTTATGGGTTTTATTGGTTTAAAATTGCATGAATAAGGTAAAAACCATGATATTTTTGTTTTTATTAAAATTTTAAATATTTAATCGAAATTATATCGGTTTTCGTTTTTTTTTTTTATAAAACTATTTTCAGAAAACGTATTTTAGTTCATCGTGTACATTTAAGACCATTCGAATCGATAGTATTTACAGGAGGACTCGATTTATTAAAACCAAGGTGGCCTTTTTAATATATTAAATCAATTAAATATTGAATATTTATTTTAATTTTCCTTTCTTTTTTCCTATTTTAGTGACAGATTATTGTTCAATTTATATAAAATTGGGCATGTAGTTGTTATAATGACTTCTATTTATATGATGTTTCATTTTTATCAATATGATGGCGTAGTGAAACCGAAATAATTTTGTGTATATTTAAAAAAAAAAATTCATGTCAAGTCGAATTAAATTCATTTTTCTTGAGTTAAATTCAAATTTTACTGCATCATTATGATAAGTAAGATAAATTTATGTTTTAAGTATTTGGGTATATATTTTTCTGGATAATAAATAACTAGACTTCGGATGTGATATGAAACGACTCTAAGAAATTCGACTTCGATTATAAACTTGACTAGATGCATTTAGCCAACTCACATTTTATAGAAAAAATTTTTATTTGTACTTTCTTTTTATATATAATATAATAAAAATTCTATTAAGTAATATATTTGTTAATATTTCTCCATTAAAGAAACTCAGTCATCTGTGAAGGTAAATTATTTAGTGATAAAATTCCATGAAAAAATATATATAAAGAAAACATCAACATTGAAAGGAGGAAAAAATTGACCATTTGGCTTTTGTATACATTAATTTTGGAGAATAGGAATTGATAATATTGAAACCATTTATTTTATATATCAATAATCTACTAAAAATATAGAATATGCTTTTGGAGAAAGAATTTTTATCCTTTCTTCATGTGTAAATGAATGAATAGATGGAAACGTTTATACCACAAATAACAATTTACGTGAAAGGTCTATTTAGGAACTTATGATATAAAACATAGTCATAAAAGAGGAAATTATGTCTACATATTATAATGTGTAAATGGAATGGGTAATGTAAGGTGTGTTCAATACT